>JAWWES010000081.1:41057254-41138892 GCA_035583135.1 Lophotriccus pileatus | reverse complement strand
ATTAAGACTCCTGAGACATATTTGTTATCATCTATACAGTTTATATTAACAAATTTCAGTATAGAGATGGAAATACTAATTCTGTGCTGAAGTTACCCATTTTTAATTCGTTTTATTGCAACTATTCAGCTAAAGCATACAGTATTTTCTCATTTCCCGACAGAATAACTTGAATGCTGTAAACAAAAAAATAATCAGTAATTCACTTTCAAGATTAAACTTCAGATGACTGTTAGTACTACAAAAAAGGCACTTTCAAAAATCATTACCGTCTTCATGAATGCTTTCTGAATATTAACTGCACACAAATTCGGACCCACAAATAATGACAAATAGCCTTATCTTTCTCTTTTAAAAGTTTAGTTTTACACTTCTGAATACACTACAGCCAAAGGCAACAAAACGTTGGAAATTTTGTGTATTCTGCTTCTTCATTGCTGCCTTTTCAAAGAGATGCTTTCTGCACAGTGAACTCCAAGTATGTATTGAGCACTGTGACCTTTATAATTTTGATTTCAACAAGGTCAACATTACTAAGAAGCCAGTTTTGCCTTAAAGGCAAAATCTCTCAAAGAACCCAAATCCTATCTTTCAAATGTAATTGAACTACAACAATTCATTTCCATAGGCTCAAGAAAAAAGAAAGCCTTCTAAATTTGCAACCAATTTTATAGTATTTGGCCACTGACAATAGGCACAGACAGAGAAGATGGACCATCACTTTTTGGATTTCATACAATGCTAACTCAGACAAAAGTTTTTATCTGAAGACAGGCAACAAGGAGCCCTATGTTAAGAACAAGCAGAGGAGTACAGGATAATCAAAGCACATCAGAACGTGAAGAGGCACAGAATTTGAGAGAAACCAAGACTCCATTCCTGTGATCGCCAACCAGCTGTGCTGAGGAGGGTCCTTTCCCTGTTGGTGCCTCCTTGGACAGCACAGCATAGCTGGCTCAAAGCTTAGCAGCTGACTCCCTCTCAGGGTCTGCACTTTGGCAGGGCAGCAGAGGGACGTAGATCTTGCCTGTATTAGGAGATCACATTATTTTGCCAGTGAGATGCTGTCTCACCTTGCCCTTGTGCAAGCGTGTAGTTAAGCTGTTGGCAATGCTTTTTCAAGTTAGAACTGTTTTAACAATCAACAGCTGAAACAATGTTATTTCTCATCATAGTTGATGGACCTGATTCTTCATTGTCTTTGTCTTGTACAGTCATACCTACCTCTGAAAGCGTAATAGCCACTGGATATAAGATGCTATCAAATCAGAATAGTGCTTTTAGATAAGAGAACTTTTAAAGTTTTAACTTTAAAACTTACAATTTGATAGTTAGGGAAGGCCTTATATTTTAAGGTGCTTGGATAAACATCTACAGGTTGGGTGAGGTAGAAGAAAATGAGGCTTTTAAGTGCATCATTAACATCAGCTCCTATTCCTAGTTACATTTTGGAAAACACTGCATGGAATGACTGTTCCCATATATCCACAAGATCATTTTGCCAGATAGAAATTTATTTCACAGGGTAGGAAAGGAAAGAATGTCTTACTGACCACCCCCCCCTCTTTTCCATGGTTGCTTCATTATACCTTTTCATAAATTTCTTCTTCCTATCATGCTGTACAACTACCTCTGTGAATAATTTGAGATACTGTATCAGCACACTGCAGTTGACGAAGGCTTGATTCTCTCAACATTTTTGCTTCCATCCTGATTTTTTTGTAACCTAACCTAAGAGTATGATGACCAAGCATTTCCATTTTCACTTTCTCCTCTGCAGCTCCCGAGACAGAAATAAAATGGAGAGGAGACAGAACAGGAGGGAGGGATGGCTTCTGCTAAAGGTAGAAAACACACCACACAACCATCATCAAAACTGTCAGATGTGATAATCTGGTAAGTGAATCCTCAGAGAATTTTAACTGTACACATCTCTTTCACAGGTACACAGCAAAATCCTCCATTAGAAGAGGATGAGGCAGGGAAAACCACCTTAAAAAGACTCCAGACTGACTGGACGTCAGGGGAAGGAAGAGGGGAGAAAGAAAAGAGGTGGTTTCTCTTTCACTGTGAACAATCTTTGGTAGATTTATAATCACAAGGTTTTGGTTTTTTTTCCAACAAGCAACATTAGCTTCTATAAAAGCAGAAGCGCAGGAAAATTCCATTGTCTTTTCTCAACATTGGTATGTTCTTTACTAAGCAAAAAGTAACACCTGTTATCATCATTCTTCTTTGGAGCCTTTTATTTTCTACTACTTTCGCATATTTAAATATTAATTCCGTCATGCACATTGTAGCTCCAAAAAAGTCCTAGGGAAATATCATTTACATATCTCGATTGAATATACTTCACACATGAACACTATGATAAGGAATATAGTTCAAAATAACAAACAGCATGAAGTAGTTTTAAACTCTTGTTATTTTCAGTGACTCTGCAAGTGAGGTGTTAACAGGTAATTCATCAAATTTTAGTGATTTTCCACTTGTTAGTAATGTTTCACAAAAATCTGAAGACCACACACCAGAACAAATAGCAATCAATTTCTCAAATTATATTAAAACCAGTGTTAAACCTCTTGATTGAAGTAAGTTGCTAAAGTTTGGGCTCTTAGAAGTTGTTTCTGCTAGGAAACGTATTCTAGAATCTGTTGGGGTCCTTTGTTTGTTTTTTCCTTTCTCTTAGAACCACAACTTGACCTGCAGGTGAGCTGACTTTTCTGTTTGCTGTCAATGGAAAGGCATTCCCATCCCACTGATTTCCAAATTCAACCCCTTTCTCTCTCTGATCTCTGGTCAGTTCTCTTCCTCATCCCTTTTTCTGGCTCTGCCACTTGTTAAACACTTTCCACAAGATGATTCAACTCACTAAACTGGAAGTGTTATTCAGCCATTTTAGTAATCCGCTTTCTGCTATTTTAGTGATTTAAATCAGTTAACCCAACAGTGACGAAAACCAGAGATAACAGAGGAAGGCAGTTCATAGCAGGCCACAAGGAGGCCTTGGGGGGTCATGCAGCAAATGTTTTTCCTTGGTGGCTTTTCAGCAGCATTCCTCTATCCAGTGGTCACCGTTAACCAGATGATGCATCTCCACCAGAATTTTGCCAGTTTTCCACACCTGTGTTCTATCCACAAAAAAAAAAAACAACACTTCTGATCAATAACTGTGCATCTGTAATGAAAAGTACCTGTAATTCAGCACATGGCTACTGTCGTTTCACCTATTTTACACCTGAAGAAAGCAATACGCTTACATGAATGGTGACCTACAAGTTGCAACACCTGATCTCTACTAAAACAACAAACGCACGAGAGGAATGTTTGTATTTTGGGTTGCAAAGCAAACAGAAAGTCATTGAGAGAAATGCATGGGTAAGAAAAAGGGATAATTTCTTTCCTGTTTCGAAATTCTACATAAAGAGCAGCGTCTCTGAGAAAAAAATAAAATTAACGCAGCAGCAAGAAAAAAATTTAAGTACAAACTGCTGGCATACATAAGTCGCTAATCTAGCCAATACCTTCCTGTACATCCAGAGGCTCTGGGAACGTGCACCCGTTGTCTGAAAGAGAGGTACACAAGGAAACGTCTCTGCATTGGGTTTTCCCTGAATGCCCCCGAAGGGACAAAACTCATACATTAAACTTTTTCAGAATTCAAAGCCATTCACATGTTACTCTCATAAATACGCTACCAAAGTAACGAGAGGGAAAAGGGTTGACTTGCTTCCTCGCTTCTTCTGGGACTTCCAGCAAGAGTCGAGATGTTTAAAATGGTGCTGATGCACGTTTTTCCACGTCTCCAGCAATGCTCGTGAGGGAAGACGAAGTAACGAGGCCTCTTGAAGAGGATGCTCACTGTCCTCCCCAAAAAGCACGTCTCACCCCCAGCCGCACTTACTTCTCTTGGATGCGAGGTGCTCCCTTCAGGGCTGGGGCTGCCGGGGGAGCAAACGGCGCAGCGCAGCTCCCTGCCCAAGGCAACACCTCGCAGCGGGGAGCGGCGCGCTGGACCGGGAGCGACCCTGGAGACATCCTGACCCACAGGCAGTGGCTCCGCTGCCGGGCCGGCCGATGGAGGCCGATGGAGGCGGCTGGAGCGCCGGTCCCCCCGCCCCGTCCCCGCCCCCGACCTCCCAACATCCGGGTTCCCGCCGGCGCGGCGCCGCCGCCCGCTCCGCGTCCCGGGGAGGCGGCGGGGCCGGGCAGGGAGGAGGAGGCAGCAGCGAAGATGGCGGCGGCGGTGGGGAGAGCCGGCTCCTTCGGCTCCTCTGCTTCTTCCGGGCTCGCCTCGGCTGCCGGCTTTCCTTCGGCTTCGTCCGCCGCCTCTGCGGCCACGACCAACAACAACAACGCGGAGCTGCGGGCGGGCGCCGATGAGGACGATGGGCAGAACCTCTGGTGAGCGCCCTCCCGCCCCGCCCCGCGGCCGCGGACCCGGGCGCGCTGGCCGCCGCCGCCCTTAGCGGCTCCGTGCCCTGCGGGCGGCGAGAGGAGGGGGGCTGGATAATCCCCCCCTCCCGCTGGCGCTCAGTCCCGCTCGGTCACTGAGCTGGGGGGGGGGGGCACCTCCCCTTGGCAGTGGCAACTCCTGCCCTGCCCCCCGCGCCTTATCCCCCCCTCCCTGGGAGATGGCGAGGGTGGGGACCGGGAGGAAGCGGGAGCCCCCCTCTAAGCGGTGTCGTCTCTCCACGCCAGGTCCTGCATCCTCAGCGAGGTGTCCACGCGCTCCCGCTCTAAGCTGCCTTCGGGGAAGAACGTCCTCCTGCTGGGTGAGGAAACCATCCTGATTCCCCTCTCCCATCCCCGGCGCACACAGGCTGAGAAAAGCATCCCGATCCCTCTCCTATCCCCGCCGCACACAGGCTCCTGAGCCCTCTCTGGAGCTTCCCTTGTTTAGCGCCCCAAGGGGAGGGGGGGTTGATGGGTGGCAAGGTGCTGTCTTAACTCTCTCGCTTCTTCCCTTGAATGGCTTGGTTTCATTTTGCATATACAATATCCAGAGATGCTTTAGATACGCCCCTCATCGTAGGTACCCCGCCATAATACCCTCGCTGTCCTTCCCCCCCCCTCGTTCCTTGTCTTTAGATGGCTTAGATGGGGAGCTTTTATTGTCTTTTCCCCCCATGAGTGCTGGTTTCGGGGGGCGTGCGGGCCCTGAAACCTCCCCCGTTGGAGCCAGCGGTGCTGCTTTGCCGGTCCTGGTGGTGTGTCATGCGGACACAAAAACTGCTTCCGTGGCCCCGGCGGTGTCAGTGACGGTGCTGCCGTGGGCCGGAGGGCGGGGAGGCCGTCTGGGCGTGCTGGCTGTGCCGGCTCTGCCCTGCCCACTCGCACCCGGCGTGGCGGCAGCGGCAGCATCAGCGAGCGGCGGCATGGCCGGCTGCTGCCCGCTTATCTCCACCCAGTGCCTTAGTCCAACCTGGCCAGGGCGAGGAGTTACGGAAAGGGGACTTTGATAAGGCGATAATGAGAGACCCAGCTGCCATTCGCTGTTGAGAGAAAGAAGAAAAATGATACATCAAAATTAAAAATTTCGGGGGTGGGGGGAGAAGAAATGGATGCTCCCAAGCATCATATTCATGTATGTATGGATATATTATTGCTATTATTATTAGTGGGGTGGTTTTTTTGTTTTTGTTGCTTTGTTGTTGGTTTTATTTCCTGAAAGACTATTAAATAGTATTACCAGTAGACAACATAAGGAATCCAATTTATAACTAGCTGGTTCTTCCACTCCTTTGCCAACCTCCCTGTCCCCTGAAAGAACTTTGTGTTACTATGTGGAAACATGGTTAAAACTCAGTAAGATTTTTATGCGGACTCTATGCACACTATAATTCTACATAGTCTTGTGGTTTATAGTCTTTTGAGGTTTTTCAGGTTAAGGGTTTTTTCCTTGTTTTTTCCTTCACTAATCCTAAAGCAATCACTCTGATCCGTTTCTTCCTGTTTTGATAAGTTGAGTGGTGACTTAAAACTGACTGAGAAGACTATGCAAGGACGGTCTAGTGAAGCTGTTACAAGACTCACTCCCCTTTAATTTGTTACTTTTTATGTTATGTAGTTAAGTAAGATATTGAGATTGGAAGTTCTAGTAGTAGTAAAGAAAGGAAAGATTTCATAATGATTGACAGCTTTTCATGTGATACTTTGAGCCTAAAATGGACGGGTTGTCCTTGTTGAAGTTGAAAGATTCTTCTTCAAGCTGCGATCCTTGTCAAGAAGATTAAACTCTTGTTTTTCCTCTTCGTAGTCAGGTAATCCTTACTACTCAATAAGGGGAGACTGCTTCCTTCAGAGCTAGAGAAGGCACCATAGAATGTTTCAAAAAGCTCATTTAGTTTGTAATTTTCAACCTGTTGTATAGGAATTGTCTTTTTTACCATTTACGTAGAGTTTATAGAATGACTTAATGTAATAGGTTTTTTTTCTATTTTTAACATGCATTTTTTAAAAGGTGGGTGAATTTATAGAAAAAATTCTGATTCTTGCTTAGAAATTGTGTTTTCTAGAAGGCCTTGGTCCAAGGCGGGGGGGAAAGAAGCTTGGCATGTGTTTAGGTAAAAGAACATCAGATCTGAGGACCAGCCTGTGAGGACTACGGCCATGTTCTTTGTGAGAATACCTAACCTTTGTAATTCACTTGCAAGTCATGATGTTGTGCCTGAAACACACTGGCACAGAAAAAGGAGAGAACTTACGTATTCTGTATTGGACAGATTAAGTGTGTGAAGTTCTGTTTGGGTTCTTGAGCTGCGTGTTTGTAATTTCTCTGTTAGCTCACATTTCCTCTGTGTTCAAGCTTTGTTCCTTTTGAAAGGTTTTTACTAAGTTATTATTAATACAGATCACTTCTTGCCCTGATTATTTTCAGTTTCACTATGCTTTCAGTAGTTTTAAGCAGAACTTGTAAAGCCGACCAAAGTCTTGATGCTTGTCGCGCATTTTGGGGCAGACAAATATTTGCTGCATAAACAGTCATATTGGTCAAAACTTACCAGCTGAAACATGATACATAGTAACAAATTAGTGCTTATTTTCATTACAATCTGCATTTAAAAAGAATTCCAACATCCTGATCCCCCACCCTGAAAAGCCAACCAGAAAAACCCACCACGCAGTGTTCTTTTGTTTGCTAGGACAGGTTTTCTAATTTGCCTACAGCATTTATATTTTTCAAACAGTGCATACATTTGTATGCCTAGTTGTTCTGGGAACCTGACGTGCTAATTCTGGTATTTCAGTATTTGTTTTTAGCTATGTTAACATCTCATTTTTAAGAATCTGGAAAGGGGTTTGACATATCACAGCAATAACTAAAGGAAAATGGAATACCAAATGTTAATCTCTGGATATGGCACATGGTTTCATGAAGTGAAGGTTAATATATAATATTGATAATCCATTGCTCAATATCAGCCAAATATTAGTTAGCTCACAGTTTTACTCCTCCAAAATTGTTTCACTTGCAGACATTTTTTCAATAACTTTTTCTGTGAAGACTTTACACTCTGACTGGCACCACATGTAGCATGAAAGCATTTTTCTCTTTGTGAACAAATAGTGAAAACACAAGCTTTCATAAACTTTATGTAAGTCACTTATGCTCTCATTCCTAGGCAATTCTGTCATAGTGGCCATAGCTACCTCATTTAGCAAACTATACCAGCAGAAAATATAAGATGTCCCTGCCTTCATAAAGAGATTGGCTGCTTTCATTGACATTTTGAGCTACTTTTTGCAGGTAACTGAAAGAGAGTGGTTTTGTTGCTCTTGCTTCTTTGTTTTTTTTCCTCCTGGACTGTCTCCTCTGCTCCCTTTTGTAATAAAGGTAGTTGGTTGCAGGAGATGCTTTTTGTTGAGTGTGATGAGAAGGCTGATGCTTATAACTGAGAGCTCTCTTGTCCATTCCCTTTCTGATATAAACCAGCAAGTGGAGTAGAGGGAGCAGCTGACAAGTCACCATTGCAGATTATGGATGGAATCCCTAGTGCTATAAAATATGTGTAGACTTGGATTCAGAGACCTGAACTAATCATTTATCCAATAAACTGCAGCATGCATTTGAGCAGTAATGTTCAAAGTCATTCCAGGATGCACCAGAAAACAGGCTCACAGTTGGCAAGTGAATTGAGTAGTTGTTTTCTGTCTGGCTTTTTATTTCATATGTTCCTCTGTCTCTGGAGCACAGTATATTCTTTGCCTACAGTTCTAGCAGTTTCCAACTATCCAGTGACACGTGCACACCTGACTCTGTGTCTTGTATTGCACACTTATGCTTCTACTGAATCACCAGCATTTTGGTTTGCTGTATGCATTTTACTCCACTTGATGATAAAGGGTTTGAGTTTAGTGGGCACTGAGAGTTCAACTGCTTTGTGTCCATGTTTTCTCTTTACCCCAGACATCTCACTTCTCAGGGCCAGGCCTGTTTGAATCTTTGAGATCTTTCTTTTAGCGGACCCGTGAAATATAGTGAAATTCTTAAGTTCCAATACAGCAAACTATCATGAGAGTGTGTAAAATATTCTTACTTAAATTTGTACTCAACGCTATAAAAATTAGATTTCCATTTTACTTTTTCCTATTCAAACACCTGAGAGTTTCATTGTGATCAGGTCATCAGTATAACTGATGACCTTGTTCATAACTGTCCATATTGTTCATCTCAAACGTTTCTTAATTCCATAATATTTTAGAAGTTAAGTCAGAGAGCTTGTTTTCCTCCTCTTATTGCAACTTCTTCACCTTCTGCTGGCAATGGAAGCCTTCCAAATGTAGTCAAGTTTTGTTTCAGTCAGCAGTTATACTCCTAAAGTGTCAATTGTTTGGATGGGGCATTGACCTAAATAAAATTCTAGTTGCTTGTTTTGTAGCTAGATTTTTTTAGAATTAAGTAGTACTTCTTAGTGTCGTTCCAGCTTTAATACCCTTCCGAAAAGTCAGAATTACACAAATGCTGTGTAATAAAACTGACTTAAAACAGCATGGGAAGTTCTGAAATCCTTGAATTGCATTTATTTTAGTTTGTCTCATCATTGCCAGAGATGCTGCTGGTTACTGGATCTGTCTCTGAAATAGCCTCAAAGGTAAAGAACAGAGAAAGGAATTATGCTTCTGTTTTTCCAGGCAGGGTAGTGGCAGGAGTACCAATAAAGGTGTCCCTTGGATAGTAGCATGGGATTATTCTATTTTAGCAGTGAACCTGGGTAAAATACACTAGATGATTTCCTGCTACATTAAAGGAGAAGGCTTGTGTTAGGGATGGATGCTGTTCAGATTCACTGTGGAATTCTCTGCAACATTTGGCTTTCTGACTGTGGGTCTCTCCAAGCATAAGTAACACTGTTTCTGCCGTGCCTGTTTCCACAGTCAGGCCCTGTGTTCTTGTGGTGCAGGACTTGGCAAAAGACGTGTTGGAGGAGCTGTCTACAATCTGCTCTCTATCATGTTGAAATGCAGAAGTGCAACTAAGGTGCTCCTCAGGGGATTTATATAATTTTTTGGTGCCACAAAGATACCAAAAAAATCGTATGTGAGGAGAAAGACTTAACCTGGCAGTGCAAGACAAACTTGGAGGAGGAGAAACTTTTTATCCAATGAGTCAACGATAATTTCATCATCTCACAGTTAATTTTGTTCTTCGGTTCTTTGAAAGCAAACTAAATTTGGCTTACCCTGATTATTTTGGTCTTGTTCTGCAAAAGGCATTCTTCAGTTAATATAGAATGTATGAACAAGCCTCTTTCACTAATATGCAGCTGTAGAAAAAGCAGTTATTAGCTTGTGAGAAGTACTTTATCTTGAAAATAGCTGTAGTACCCACGTGCTTGGTTCTAGTAGGAAGAAGACCATTACGTCTCTACACCACTGTGTCAGGGTTCAGTCATTCCACGTGGTATAGAATAGTGATTGCTCTGGTATTCTGGGATGGCATCTTGGACCTGTTCAATAACTCATGTTTAGACTTGATGGCTTTGTTCTGTCATATCTAAGGAAGGTGGATGTTTTTCTGTTAATAAAAATATTCCATATTTTATGTTACAGGCATTAGATGTTCTAAATCATTCTACCCAGAAGCTGACTTTTGCATTGTAAGAAGTGTGAAGCTAACTCACCAAAGTATTCTTAGGGGTGTGGGATGTGGAGAAGGTATTAATTATGACCATTTCTAGTTTTGTTTGGCCCTGTTTGAGCATTTTTTTTTCTTTTTTTAAGAGATGAGTTGTATAATTCTCATATCAAGCTGAATTTTAATTGATTGGTTTGAAATGCAAACAAACCAACTCCCATCGAGGCACTGGTAGGATTATAGATTACAAAAAATTAAGTGCATCCAGGGTTTTTCCAAGAGCTGTTGAAAAAAAAAAAAATCAAAGCCCTAGATCAAAGAGGGACAGACCATCAATACTGATGATACAAAAGAAATGTTCACTTTGTGCTTCTTTGCCATGACATATTTTAATCTCAGTGGGAAAACAATTGAAATAAAAAGTCAAAACTGATGTCTGTCCTGGAGATAACACACTGATTACTCTTTCATGTACAGATTTCTGTGAGAAGTAAGAAATGTCTTGTTTTACAAGTGAAAATCTACTTCTATTTTAATTTTCTAAATGAAAAAAAATGTAGAAATATTAGACGTAGTAAATATTCGGAATATTTTAATATGTGTACTTGAAAGTTTGAAGGAGTTCTGTAATAGAGCTTAAGTTCTCTCTAATGTGACTGTTTATGGCTGAAGAGCTTGTGTAGCAGTACGTAGATAAGTGCCTGCTTGCCTGCACTGGCAGAAGGCAGTTCATTCACCTCATTGTCTGTCCTTCCTGTCTGGGGGTGACCATTCTGCTAAATTCTGTATTGTAGCAGAACGTTTAGTGAGACTTGATTTTCTGCTCAGTAAACGTGTTTTGCCTGGAGTAGTGAGAAGGGAGGAGGCTGGAAAGGGTTTGTATTACTGCACTTTCCTGTATGTTTGAGGGCAGCAACAAGGATATTGTCAAACTGTTTTGCGGACAGAGTAGCACCTTGGACAGAGGAGCTTTGACAACCCCGAACTCTGAGTGAAGTAGAAGTGTGGGCATAAAAATGCAACAGCTTTCATTTAGTTGAGTATAAGACTTCCCATTTTCTTAACAAGATGGTGAAATACTGTGCGTAAGCAGATTGGGTTGGCTTTGTTTCAGCTGCTTCCTATCCTGACTTTTCTGCAAAATTAAATCTGTTGACTTGCTTTTACTTGTGCTCAGCTTTGCTGCATAGCACTGCTTGGTAGAAGCATCACTTCTGTTTCCTCACTGTAATATTAGTGTGTGAGGCCAGTTTGATGTAATGGAGCATTTTAGTTCTTTGGTATTTGCTCTGCAAAAGGAGGACCTTTTGTGTTGTTTGCAAAAGCAGGATGCAAAATCTACCTGATTTTTATTCTACCTTGAAATTCCTTATCAAAAATTGTGTCAGAAATGTTTTGCTCAGTGAGTTCGTGTATGGAAGTCAATCATTAGTTAAATAATCCCACAGTTAGAAATAAAGAAGAAGCTAGAGGATTTTTCATCCTAGAATCTTGAAAGGAAGTGGAGGATGATGATAACAACTCTTTTTGAGGGTACATAGGGTTTTATGCATTCCTTCAGTAGCACTTCAAAAAAAAAACCCTTCTGCTTCATAATATCAGTATCCATTGATGTTTAAGACTAGGGAATATATTTTAGCTTTGTCTGAAACTAAGCAGCATTATATTTTAGATATTTTAGAGATATCTAGAGACAACAAACAAAGATGAATATGCTTAAATGTGTTAAAGTTTGTAATTTCAAATGCCATATAGTATATATTTGTCCTTATTGTTTGTTTTTTTTTTTTCAAAGCATATATACTTTTATATATGTCCCTGGTAGGACTTAAAGCTAATTGCCTTATCATGCTGTACATTATGCATCAAACCTCGATTGGCTAATAGACCTTAATTTCCTTACAAATATTTCCCCCTCCTTAGGGAGAGAACCTTCCGTGCACACTAAAGACATTACAGTAAAATGTTTGAGTTTTGAGAAGTCTTAAGAGTTAGTATTGCTTGAACTTAGAATTAATTTGATAACTGGATTTCTGGTAACTACTTAGGAGTTTTAGATAAGCACTGGTTTAGGATTGATTTGTATTTTGATATTCTTGCTGAAGAGTAGCTACAAAGCAAAATCCTACTGCTGCTCTTTCCTAGCATAACTTGGTGTATTCAAAGTGTGTTAACTGTTCAAGTGTGTTTTATATTGAACTCTCAGGTTGGAAAAAAATAACAACGATGCAAATACATTTGGAGTGTCCACAGTTTTAAAGGTATATTCAACATATTAAATGCGGAGAAAGTAGAGGCAGATGAAACCTCAAGTCTTACCATGTTGGGTTAGACTAGTGTGGGGCTTAGACTAGGTGGCTTTAGAGGTCCCTTCCAACCCAAACTATTCAATTATGATTCTTCTGGCCAAGACAGTTATATTTTCCTCACTTTTTATGATCAATTGTTTGGGCAAAAAGGAAGAAGTCCTTATGTCATATATGATAGTTCTGGTTTTACTGTCTGACAGCTTTTTCAGTAATACTGAAAAATATTGACTTTAATTTGGCTTAAATATGTCAAGAACTCTGGATTGGGCACATTTGGCTGGGCATCTGCCTTGACCCTTGCAAGTGGGTCATCCTGTTTGCAAATTTGATAGTTTATGCATTGCTAACTTGTTTTGGACCACTTGTCAGTGTTGCTTCTAACCCTTTTCTCCACAGATCTTCTGGTTTCTCTTTCACCTTCTGCAAACTGTACTGTTCTCTTCCTTTACCTGAGTAATTAATGCAAGTAGTACCAATCCCTTCAGACTTGACTGATGCATCATTCTGGCTTTCTAGTGAAAGACAAGCGCAGCTCTCTGCATGCAGTGACTCGTACAAATACCGTTATGTGTGTCAGTGATCCACCCACCTGACCTTGGTGTTCTGAAATGGGTGGATATTTGCTAATGAGAAGGGAGTAGACAGTCCTCTTCATGGAACAGATTAAATTCAGGTAGTTCTGTGCTGGAAGACTGAAATGACTCTACTGTGTGTGTGCATACGTGTCCAGAGGTACTAATTTTATCTTGACTCAACTTGTCTTACGCTGTACTGATAAAATGTCTTCCAGTCTAGGGGAGGAAATAATTCTAACAATATTGAACTCCAATTTACTTTAGGCATTTGGAAATATGAGGGTGGAGAGAAAATGACCTAAGACAGAGCTGTGATAAATAAGAGGCTTGTGGGATGTACATTTTGAGTTTGCCTATATTGTTTAGCATGAGCACTTTCAAACAATAGTTGCATAGCTATTAGCATCTGTACAAGCATGTTTTAGACTGCTTAAATGTGTCTTTGGTCAGGTGTAGAACTTCAAAAAGCACCTGCAGTTACACAGACTTGTTGCAGCTACTTTTGCCAAGAACTGGCAGATATGCTTTGCAGAAGGTTTTAAACTTTCCCAATGCAAGCAAGTTGAAATCTTTATTGCCACCTGTGTGAAACAAACCGGTATACAAGAGAACTTAGCTGGGAGTCAGCTCTTCTGAGAAACTAAGAACCCCTCATTAAAAGGAGTAATATTGGTTTGTCTTACCTGTTGAGCCTTCTGCTGGCACAAATTAATTGAAGCTGCCTGTTCAAAAAGGTAAAATAGCACAATGAATCACACAGACACTGTTGGCAGAAGCTCAAGTAGCTTCATAACGTGTCAGAGTAGCAGCTAATAAACTCTTTCCAGTTGTTTTTAGATGACAATTTTAAGAAGCTTGGATAAGCACTTGGGTGAGGGCAGAGGAGGAATTGTAATTCATCTCTGGTGATAAAGGCTGAACTCTTCGTTTCTTCATCAAAATTTTTAGTTTATAGAATGTTCTTACAAGAAGAGCAAAAGCTTGACGTATGAATAGAAAATAGCGGTGCTTTTCAGCAGTTATTTAAAACTATTTAATTATAGCTGTAATTGTCGTGATATATATAATATGGTTAAGAAACTCAGAAATGAACTCTTCAAGTATGAAAAAGTTAAATTGATACAACTTAATTGTCCACTTAACTTGTCTAAACTAGACTTTAAACTTCAGTTCTCGTCTTATTTCTCTCTCTTATTTTTCTATTTTTAAAAATATATTTTATTTTAAATAGCTTTTTCATTCAATTGAGTAAAATCCCCTGGACTCCCTGAAGTCAGCAGTCTTTAAGTTTTCTAGACTATTACTGAAATATGAAAATTAAGCTTACCTCTAAATTGAGGACTTCGTGTTGTAACCTTAGGAATGATATGTTAAGCAAATTCAAAATTAGTCTATCAAAGTATAATTTTTCTGCTCTTCCCAGTGTTTTTTTTTTTTTCTGTAGAGTTTTTAATGTAGCCACAGTATTGTCTATAAGGTCATGGTCAGTTCCATGTAAAGGGAAAACATGTTTAGCCCTGAAAATTCCTGCCTTTGAACTTTTCTCTTTGTTATGTGGTTGAAAGCAAGTGTTTATACTTGTTTATACTCTCCCTGTACAGGAGACACTTGGGAAAAAAATGTTGTGTTTGACATAAAACTCATAAGGTGCCTCTTAGGGACCTGGGATAAATCTTAATTTTGTAACCTGTGAGTGAGTTTCAAGAATTTTCTGATGTCTAGTTGTTGCATACTCATACATCATACTGCAAACTAGAGTAGCAAAACCCTGCTTTGTGTCCAAATTCAGCTTAATTATTCCTTCAAACTGGAAAAACTGCATGTGAAGTTTTCCAACTCTGGGACATATGACCAGAAATAAGGTTTTTCAAGAAGAGTCTCTGGTAGTAGTTGAGGTGTTTACATTGTGCATGTGCTGTAAGTTTCACTGGTTACCTGAGCTCCTTTTGGAGGGAAGAGAATAGGAGTGAATGGATCTGGATTGCAGGCTTGTTCCTCTATCCTACCCAAATACACACAGGTGTAGTGTAAGGCAGTGGGCTTATTGTTTGTCACCTCTTCTTAAGGTTTCTTGAGACCTGTAACAGAGAAAATATTCAAAGAAATCAACCCATAAAAGCTAAGGAAAAAGATTTGCCTTACTCAGCCTGGTGTTGTGTGCTGTTTGATATGAGGGAATTCTAAATCATGTTCTTCTGACTGTAAGAGGAGCTTAGAAACTACTTTAGAAAAACTTTGCTACTGCTTTGGCTGTATTTGAAAGACTGAAATTGTTTGAGGTGTTTAACTACTCCTTAACGGAGCTTTTTAAAGATGGGTGTAAGAGCCTATTTCAGATAGGATAGTTAGTGGCATAATTGCATTTATCAATAACTAGAAATAAATTTGAAGCTGAGACATGCACTTAGGACAGATGGATGAGTTGGGCAAAACCTGCTATATTTCAAAACGTCAGTGAGGTCAGTCACCCTGTTAGAATATGGTTTCCTTATTGATTCAGGTAGTTTTTAATATGTAACAGTGATTAAAGATTGAGTGCTGTCTTACTTTTATCTCTGCAGGTGAAGATGGAGCAGGTAAAACTAGCTTAATAGGAAAAATTCAAGGAATAGAAGAATACAAAAAAGGAAGAGGAATGGAATACTTGTATTTAAATGTGCATGACGAAGACCGAGATGGTAAGTTTGTATTTGTGATATATCCATTTGATAAATATAGTGATAATATAGTGGGATGATTTTTGTTTCTTTATCATTTGAAGGAGTCCAGGGTAGGGCAGAAGGGATTTGTATCATAAGGAAGTTTGTCGGTGTGATTCCCTTAGTAGATACCATGAATGACCACTTAAGTGGTAGAGAAGAACTTGCCAAAAGAAAAGGCTGAAAAGAAAACACCAGGGAAGCAGACTTAACTGCAACATTCTGAATGGATGTCCATTCCTCAGACCTAGAGGAAAAGATGCCCAGGCTCCTATCTTCCATTTCAATTACTATAGCAAGTAGTTACCATGAACCTGCAGAGAAACCTTTGTCTTGGTGGCATGGAATCTGCAGGATTACTGCCATGGATTGGTGAGTGGGAAAATGTGCACAATGCTAAGGGAAATGTAAAAAAAACAAACAAAAAGAAAACCCAAAAACCACCAACACAAAAGTTTGGGTGAAGGCATGGCTAGAAAGTAAAAAGTATGCTTAAGATCCTGTTAAAGATCCAAATACCTGGAGTTACAGGGTGTGAATAAGAATGTACTGGGAGCTTTAGGGAAAAATGGGAATTCTTGTCTATACAACAAGAACAAATATATGTAGTAGGAGAACCAGAAGAAGTTGACCTGTTGACCTCTTTTTTAATTTTTTTGAGGGGGAGGGGGTATGAAATCATCTACTTTCCTGACTTTCATGCCTGGCTATTGATCTCAAAGGTGACTTGAAACCAGGGGTTCAAGTCAGAGTATTGTGAATTTGATCTGAATCAAACTTCTGTAACAAGCGATAAAAACTTACCTGAAGGCAAAATATAATTCTGTTAAGCTCCTTAATTTTGAATCAACAGCTCCTCATTAACTGCAGAAGTGTCTGTGAATATTGGAGTATGGTGGGAGGTTTTTTGAGGGGTGGGGAAAGCAGTGGGATGGTCTATTTGTATGGTGATTGCACTTTCACAAATTGGGAGAATAACTTCAAGTCCATCTAAATCATTAAAAACTTGCTGTTATTCAGTTTTTTGAATGGCCAAGGTACATTCTGTAGTTTTAAGAGTTCTGTAGGCATATCACGTTGGAGTTTTGAAGGGGGGATGGCAGCCCTTGAGAGTTGAGCAGACCGAGGGCTGAAAAGAGGTGACTGAGTTCACCCAGTTCTGCTCTTCTAAGCTGCATCTTGAAGAAAACTTTTTCTCTCTCTAAGATGGTGAACAACTATTTTTGAAACGTTGAATGCTATCTCTCCCTTTCAGATGATGTATTTAAGATCTTCGGTTATCAGCCATTAAACTTCAGGGTTTGGAAGAGGAGGAGCTTGTCTCCACAAGCTGCAGTTTGCTGTGATGTTATGTATGTTCAACTGACTGATAAAAAAATGTCATCTGCTTTCTTCCTTGTATTTTACATGTCTAAAGAAGACTTAATAGCCATTTTGTAGTGGTGTGTTTCAAGTAAATCTCACAAAACGTTTTTCCTTTATTTTGTAGACCAAACAAGATGTAATGTGTGGATTTTGGATGGTGACCTGTATCACAAAGGTCTTCTTAAATTTGCAATGGAGGCGAGCTCTTTAAAGGACACTCTAATTATGTTGGTAGTAGACATGTCTAGACCTTGGACTGCACTGGATTCTTTACAAAAATGGGCAAGTGTTGTAAGAGAACATATTGACAAGTTAAAAATTCCTCCTGAAGAAATGAAAGAAATGGAACAAAAGTGTGAGTATTCTGCAAATACATAGGAATCCATTTAAATATGCTTAATGCTTTCTGCACCATTTAATCTCTCCACTGCAGTCTTTTTCATTCTTTGGAAATGTTACTTAAAATTAGGAGTTGTTGAGCTTCAGATAGGTCTCACATAGCTTTATGAACAATACTAGTACTTCTTTCTAACAGAATAACAATTTAGGGGGAAAAAGCTTCCAGAATGAACACAGCTGAAATGACAATCTTTCATTTGACATATTTTTCTACATGAGATTCTCCAAGAAAAAAAAATCCTTAGCTTTCAATTTTTCAATTTATTAATTTATTTAAAAGATAGGTCACTACATCCACTTCATAATGGTTCCTGTAATTACTGAGAGAATCTGGGACTTGTTCTGTGCCTGCCAAAATTGTAAACATTGAGAGAGTTCATGACAACATGGCTATGCCTGGGCCCTTTCTACTTGAAGATTTTTATCATAATTGTTATTGACATTAACACAGCTATATGTTTGTTTTGGCACGGATAGGATATAGCTCTGTCAGTGTCTTTTCTTTTTAGAACACAAAAATATTTCAGGATTCCTTAAACTATCTTCCTGAACTTGCTAACGTTATGGCTCCATATTACACAAGAGTATTTCCCTTGGGGTAATAAAACACGAGTCTTTCCCATTCATCTCTTGGTGAATTACTACAAGGAAAAGCATTTGAGAAAGCTGCGTGTTAAGACCAAAAAGGATGATGAAACTTTGTGAGTCTGAAGTCACTCTGAAGCTGGTATGTTCTTAGGCATCTGAATGCCAGGTTGCTGAATAGCTATTTTAGAAATGCAGGTTGTAGCTGTGCTGTGATAAGCTGTAAGGCGATGGTTGTAGATATTTCGGAATGGGGAGGAGGGGGGAAGGTTGGTTCTTTTGTTTATCCTTTTAACAGAGAAATTCTTTTAAGGGAAGTATCCTTGAGAATCATATCTTCCTCGAAAAGAAGTTTTTTAGGAGGCAGGAGCTGAGCTCATTTGGATGTGATTTTTGTTTTGGTTTTTGAGAATGGAGTTAAATGTGTGTGTAAGTGTATTAAACATCCTGACACACAGTTTCAGGATAGGATTTTGCTGGATGAAAGTAGTAAGGATGCAGTATCTCTGTGATCAAAAATGTGTAGCTGATAGTTTTGCTTCTTTACTGACTTGAGTGAACAGAATAGCAAAACTCTGCAAAACCCAGAAACTGTAAGCCATGAGGCAGATCTACACAGTGGGTATAACAGAAGCCCTGGACACAATCCAGACGTGACTGGAAGCTGTTTTTGTTTTGATCCTCTTGTGATGTGGCTTCATGGGTTGCTAGGCAGGCAGGAGCTTGACAATGCCAAAAGGAGCAGGGAGGAGTCTTGCGTCTTGCTTGCATGACTTTTGGCTACATGGTCCTATTTATTCTCAGGCTCAGTGTTCCTGAGAGCTGGTTTAACTTGCTAACAAGGCTGAAATCTACTGAGGGTTTGTGTGTGTAGTTTTCTGGAGGTAAGCTGCTGAGTTTGTCTTCCTGGTCTAGCAGCTTAGCTTCTCTCAAAGACAGACCTTGGGAGGACGAGAACTCATATGGAAAGATATTAGGGGATATGTAGCAGCTGTGTGTGAAGGGTTGCAAGAGCCCTCTCTCTTTACTGAATTAGTCTGTGACTAATGAAATTGTGTCTCTAAGGAAGACCTGAGATAGTATTTCAGTGTCTTTGAGGTGAGATACACTAAATCAATCCTCCTTTTTACTCTTATCTGTACTTATATAAAGATTAGTATGTTATGATCATACAGTGGGAATGTTAGGAATTCACTGGAGGACTGGCATTACCCCTGGAGTAGTGAGATTTTTATTTTATGCAATTATCCCAGAACAGACAGGATACTGTGCAGAAAAGACGTTGAGTGACTGGCATATCTTGGTGAGGACTCTGGGGTTAAAACACACTCAACTGATTTGGGAGGCTCTCAGACCAGACTGAAGAAGCAGCAGTCCCTGAATAAGAGCCCAAGTTGGCTGTTCAAGGAGAGATTATAATCAGTGCACGTGCTTTTTGTTATTATGAACTCAGAGAGCTGCATAAAAATTGAATAATCTTGACCTAATATAATTTTTTCTCTAGGGTGTTGAAGTAAGTCTTGCTCTGTTAATTTCACAAATGCTTTTCTAGGTATAAATTTGAAGGGCTTTAGTCAGTCTAGTGAAGGTAGCCATGGGTTACCATAAATCAGGACAAAGAAGTGAGAATGTATTGAGGGTAGGTAAACTGCCCCTCTGTGTGCAATGCAGCTGAACTGCCTTGCTGCCTGACTTCTTTTACTGAATGAGGATGTGCTACTCATGGAATAGTAATCAGTGGTTTGCTTTGGTAGAATCCTGTTTCTGCTGCGTGAAACAGGACGTGATGTGAAAGATACAGACATTTTATGCCTAAGATTGCATCCCTGGCTGTAGGAATAGTAAGTGGCTGTGTAATGAGAGGCTTGGGTGTGTGCAGCGGAACATGACAAGACAGTTGCGACAAGAATTAGAAAATAGAAACTTACATTCTGACTTACTCTCCCTGCTAAATTTTAAAGTAATATCTGATCTATTTTAAAAGCATACCCAATATTTAATATGCCATTAACTAATTTTAAAACTAGTTAATAAATAGGGTTTGTGTATTCTGTTCTTTTTTGTTTATTACTACTGTAGATTCACTGTTCAAAGAGTGAAGAATGGACAAAGGGTTTGTAGATAAAACCTGGTACGTGGTAGCAGCTAAGCAGTATGTGTTAGGTAATTCTGTTTATTCTGACAAACTCTTCCATTAATTTTGCCAAGAAGAATGGAAGGAAACTTATGTCCTTCAGGAAACATGAAACAGTAATCGTTAATAGCACCTGCCTATTGGTTCCACAGCGATAAAATAAAAATGGTTTCACGTTGTCCTTATGGATCCGGTTTTATGGGATCATGTTCTTCTGGCTGCCAGTCCAGCAGATCTCAGACTTGCTAGTTCTCTCCTGTGCTGCACAGAGCACACATCTAGTCAGCACTAGGTGCATGCTCTCTTTTTCCAACATAAAGATGGAGAGGTAGCAATCAGCTGTGCTAGAGGTCAATGGCAGTGGAAATCATTGTTGAAATAATGAAGTAGCTGATGTTTTAATATAACTTTTTTTACTTTCAGTGGTAAGAGACTTCCAGGAATATATAGAACCAGGAGAGGATTTTCCAGCTTCTCCACAGAGAAGAAATACTTCATTACAGGAAGACAAAGATGACAGTGTGATTTTACCCCTGGGTGCAGATACACTAACATGTAACTTAGGCATTCCAGTAGTAGTAGTTTGTACAAAGGTTTGTTTCATGTTTTAGGTTTTTTGCATATTTAATTTAAGCAACTCTGTCAGTTGTGGAATTGGGGAGGGAAGCATGTGGTTAAGTTATTCTGAATAGCTTATTGAAAAATTCTTTGTTTAATGTTGAAGATTGGTTATTTTCTGGAACCTCTCATTGCATGTTATTTTGGAATTATCTTTTCCTTTAGTTCTACTAATTATCGTTTCCTAAAGTTCTGCTATGCGGTTTTCAAGGAACTGAGAAACCCCTCAGATCTGGTTTTGCTCACAGAAGTGAGCTAGTCAGTAAGCAACTAGAATCCCCCTTGATTTCCACAGTTGTCCTTAGTCTGAACATAGAGTTTTGATAAGTTTTTTTAAATATTTCTGATCTTTTTTTTCTGAAGATGAATATATTTGAGCATTACAGTTAGTAAAGTGCTGCTCTAATAAACTTTCCTCAGTTTTTAGGGTGTTTGTGCTCCGTTTTGGTTTCTGTTAGATATGTGACCAAATTCTTAATCTAAAGAAAGCAATGTCGTGGTTCTCCTGTGGCTGTTTCTGTTGTTTTTTCTCCCCTGGCTCTCCAGTTCTCACTGGCAGTAAACATACTGCATCTGCAGCTTCTGCTGGCCCACAGTGAAGGCATAAACCTTCTGATGCATATGCTGTTCCTTCACTGGAAGTCTGACCCTCTCATTTGAGCAGCACCTTCATTCTCACCTTCCAGCTCTGTTATTCTTCTCCCCTCACCTTTCTTTCTCTTCCTGCTTCTGCATTCCTTGCTTTTGCCTTCCTTTGCAAGGGACTAGTTAATAACTGGATTAAAAACGCTATCTTGTAGTACTACAGTGTGTGAAAAAAACACTGGGTAAAAAAATGATGATGTCATTTAGTGGGTAAGTTTTCAACAGAGACTTTGAGTTATTACCTTGGATTGGGGAGGGGGAGTGAATAGAAATGCCGATCACTTTAACTCCCTAGTTAATTCTGACCACAGTTTATGTACATCAAGTTATATATTATTAAAAACAAGAACATTTAATCATGCTTCTAAAGTATCTTAGCAGGTTTTTGTTTTCCTCTGCACTACCCCTCCCCACTCCATCTCCCTTTCCCCTTGTGAACTGGATGTGTAGCAGCACTGCTATTTCAGCAGGTGCCTGGAAGTAGTATATTAATTTTGTGTTTTATTTTGACAGTGTGATGCCATCAGTGTTCTGGAAAAAGAGCACGACTACAGAGATGAACACTTCGACTTCATTCAGTCACATATCAGACGGTTTTGCTTACAATGTATCCTTTAACACATCATAAAGATCATTATGACTCAATTAAACCTTCATATGAATTATGACAAGCTTAAAAGAGTGTTTCATCCGTACCGAAGTAGGATGCATCTCCTTTAATGTAGCTGGCAGTCTGCTTCAGCTGTACCTACAGCCAGTGTTGAATTAAGCTTTTCAGTTTTATTTTATTAAGGAGCTGCAGGAGTCTCTAGCACATCCCCTTACCATGAACTTTTTCCCTTGCCTCCATTTCCATGCTTTGGAGTCAGTTTGCAAAACAGCACATTTTAATTGACGAGCTCCCTAAAATAAAAAGATAATTCATTTAAGTATGATATTGCTCCAGATGTGCATAAGGCATGTTATTCTTTTTGTCCCAAATATGCAGTCTCCTCTGTGTTCTGTACTTTCACAGGATGAGGTTCTGAGGGAAGGAAAGAAGTGTGTGAACTGCTGTAGGCAAGGTCCTCTGACTTCTCTCGTATTGGTACAGAGACAATGCACAGAAGCTGTTGCTGTGCTTTTATTACTTCTAAATTTCATATTTTTAAAGAAGTATATCAAATACTGTTTAGTGTTGTTTAGTCAGCTAGACGAGTTGAGATCTAGATTTTAGATGTCAGTAACATGCCTACATTGTGTCATCATTTGTGCTGTGGTAAAGGGAAGTTCAAATGCTATGGGAGAGACAGCAGTTGACAGATGGAAAAATTAGTCCAAGAACCAGAGACCTCAGTTGAAATGGCACTTCCTTCAAAGGGCTTGCAAGCCCTAATTTTTGAAAATGGAATTATGGGTAACTGTAATAACTCTAGTGGGTGGAAGAAAAATACAAAATATTGGTAGGGACTAGTCTCATGAGTCTATATGCCATGTTCAACTTGAAATTCTATTGTAAACTTCACTGAATGGGAATCAGACCCCATTATAAAAAACTTTCTTGTACATTGCAGGCATGTAGAAATAAATTAGGGGGATTGGTATTTTTATAATCTTAAAGTAAAAATTGCTCTTTTATTAATCCTGTGCATAAGATGTGTTAATTTGATACTGAGCCATGCCGGAATACTAAGCACTCTTCTGGTCTTTTAGTAGCTTGTATACAATACAACTCGTTTGCCTTCATTTCATTCAAAAGCAGACCACTGTATAATGTAAGAACTTGCTCCCCTAATTAAAAAACCCAAGTGGGAAAATGGAAGATCTTTGGCATTTTTGAAGCTACTAATGTTAATGTCGCCGTGGCTATGTTGCAGGGTGGGATAATGACAAGATATAAGGATATGGCATGAAAATTTTAGTTCACTAAAAGCAGAAGACTGTTTTAAAGGCATCCTAGTGAAACCACTGGCACTGTGGGCTTTGAAAGTGAGAAGAGCCTGTACTTGAAAATCAACAGCTGAATTGGCCTAAAACAAATGAGAAAGAAATATTAAATTACTTCAAGCTTATTTCAAAAATTAAACGTTGGAAGTTGGTTGACCTATTTGGTTTTGTATTTCTGCTCTAAATTCTACAAAGCAGATGACCCTTGTTCATCTGCTTGTTTAAAGGTTACTTTAGTATCTGTTACTAGCCACTAAACTAAGTTTTCTTTAACCAGTTTATTCAGATGGGGCAGCACTTATTTACACTTCAGTAAAAGAAAACAAAAACATTGACTTAGTGTATAAATATATAGTCCAGAAGTTGTATGGATTTCCTTTCAATGTTCCAGCTGTTGTTGTGGAAAAAGATGCAGTATTTATGTAAGTTACCTGCATTATTATGTGTCCATGACTACAAAATGTATCTGTGCAATACTGTAAGGCAGCATTTAGAGCCTTTTTTTTGGTTTATGCTTTTTAAAGTTCCATTTAACATTCTCCTGAGCTGGAGTATGGTGAGTGCCAGTGGATCAAGATTCCACTGCCCCAAAGGGAAATATTAAACCCAGAGATTTTCCTCTTCTCTGTTGTGGTGAGGCAGTCTCTACCTCCTTGTACTAATCAATGACTCACTTGCACAGGAGAATGGGAGCTGTGACAGCTCTTGTGGCTTTCAGTTCTGTGCAGTTCAGGAGTGCATACACAAATAGCCTGGAGTAACAATAGAATTTTAAGCCAAATAATCCTTTCTCTAGTCCTGCAGGTTGGGATAATGACAAGAAGATAGGAATACTGCACGAGAACTTTCAGACACTAAAAGCAGATGACAGTTTTGAAGACATCATAACAAAACCACCAGTCAGAAAGGTAAATTGAGATGTTTTGGCATTCAACTTCTTTGCTATTTGTTTGCCTGTCAGTTTTTTGACTGTTTCTCTGTCACTGAGACTGTGCTTTAGCTTATAGTAAGTCTGGTAAACCCTGTGGGGGGTTTTCTTGTTTTGTTCTTAAAGTTCTTCTTTAGTTATCAAAAAAAATACATTATGTATTTGATAGCTTTTCTTGAGCTCGCACCTTTTGTGCTGCTGTTACATTGTTCAAGACTACAAATATATTGTTTTGCTTTTAATATGTATTTGGTATTGAAAAGCCTGAATGTAATTTTTGTCTGTTTGTCAGATTGAGTTAATGTTTTTTAAGAACATTCCATTTTGCTCTGAGTTGCTTATAACTTTGTAATGCCTTCTGTTTCTATTGCAGCATTTAAAATCAGAAGGCTTGAGACAGTGTAAATCAAAAATAAAATGTGAAAACAGGTTCTCCATATGATCAGTATGTTTTCTCTCTCGTACTATCTAACAAAAGGCTATGACAGAACTACCTGTAAACATAAATGAGGTTCTTGAACAAAATGCCAGCAATAGTGTACCCCATGCATACAGAAGTTATTGAAGGCAGATATTTCTGTGGCTTTTTTTCTAACATAACTAGGATTTTTGTGACTGATCATATTTCCAAGCGGGAATTATTTTAGCTGAGAAAACTAATACTATGTCATTTCTGCAATCTTTAGGGAAAAAGTCAAGGCATATATAGTAGTGTGTTAAATAGGTGTCTAAGGAAAGTAAAACTGACAATATTTTCTTTTGCCTACTCATAAACTTCAGGCCTGGATTGTAAACTTTGATATTGATATTTGCCGTGCTTGTTTGGCAAACTTTTTGATGAGCTTGTTTGGAAGGAGAGTGCATGCAGTGTGATGCACAGGACTGGGATCTGTCTCCAGTTAATATACCAGTCTAAGGCAATGCAGGTGAAGGGTCATGTTGGCCACAGTTACCTATAAAGTAATGCTAAAGGGAGGCCTCAACAGATTAACGGAGACATGAGCATGATGCAGAGTGTGTGGATCCATGAATGGTTCTTACTCATCCTCAGAGCCCTGAATGTGCTCTGCTACAATTTACTTCATTCCTCTTTTACTGAACACTTTAATGAACTTTTTAATGGGTCTTTCTACGAATACATCTAGAGCTTTATGCCTGCCAGGTCAAAGGAGTTAATGATACCTCTATTTCACTTCTAATTAACTTAGTTTAAATGGAATCATGAGGCAGCAGTCTTAAATATGGAAAATGTGATATGCACTCGTCATAGTATTTTATACATGTACTTCATTATCGAATGCTTTGGTCATATTCACCAGGAGATATAAAAGGAAATACCTTTCTTTCTTTCTTTCAGTCAAAATTATGTTCATGTTTTTGTATTGCAGTTTGTTCATGAAAAAGAAATCGTAGCAGAAGATGACCAAGTGTTTCTTATGAAGCAGCAGGTAACTTTCTGTCTATAAAACAAGCAGCCAGTGTTTCATTTAACAATATTCCCAATACAGATTTTGTGTTCTGAGTCACTGTAATATCTGACACTTCATGTGTATGTTTGGTTTTTTTGCAGTCACAGTTGGCGAAACAACCACCTACTGCTGCAGGAAGGCCAGTGGTTAGTAATAAAAATTTTAAATATCATCACATGAAAATTATTCATATATTTAGAGGGTTGCTTTTGACTGCACTATCAAATATTCTTTGATCTAATTGTTTTAATCTACATAATATTTAATGTCTCATCGTATCGTGCCCTAAAATTATGACACTTCATGACAACTTGTATTAACAGAAAGGGCTAAATGACATGGCTTTCCTTTTCATATGTTAGAATGCAGTTAGTTTACTCCCCTTTCTGTCCCAAGAGTGTGCCAAGGAGCAAACTATGTTGGTTGAATTGCCTTGGAGAGTTTCATATCCTAAATTTGGCACCATCACTCTAGGAATATTAAGACTGGTATAAAATTAAGGACAAATGAAAACTATCATCTACATTTAAAATACAAATAAAATAACTAAAAGGCAACACGAGTTTAAATGGGGGAGCCTGTGATCTTACAAAAAGGTAGCTTTACCTCTTTATATGAACTAGAAACATGGCTTACTATCTTGAAGTAATGAATAATGCTCTCTCTCCTGGGCTGCATTTAGTCCTTTCTGCAGTGTTGGTGCTACGTGTTGTCTTTTTGTGAAATTTGGTGTAGCTCCTCAGTGATCTAACTGGTGCAGTTTTCATTAGGGTGCTGAGTAACAGATGGATTTTCAAGTTTCTCATTGGGGTAAAATGAAAAGTTTCACTAGTGCTTTAGTTGCAGTAAAATTTGTAGTTTTAAGAATGTTATATGAACATGAAAAAACACATACCCAATCAGCAAAATCTAATCCTGTGTCGTTTCAGTTGTGTGAGATGCTACATTTAAAAGAAAAGCTCAGGAGCTGCGAGGAAGAACAAAACGTTTCATTTTATATATGCTTACACTTTGCTTTTTGGGTTTGTTTTTTTTTTTTAATAGGATGCTTCACCAAGAGTTCCTGGTGGATCTCCTAGGACACCAAATAGATCTGTAACATCAAACGTTGCCAGTGTTACACCTATCCCTACTGGGTCAAAGAAAATTGATCCCAATATGAAAGGTACCTTTTCTTATGAGGGTACAAATACATCTGGGGAAGTAAAATAGCTGCTTTGCCTGCTTGCTTTAATATGCTTATTTAGATTGATGAACACACTGAATCAGTATTTATTTATAAAACCTGTGTTGCTTTTGTGTTGTGTTTTTTTTTTTCCTTTCTCTTTGTAGCTGGAGCTACATCTGAAGGAGTCCTGGCTAACTTCTTCAACAGTCTCCTGAGCAAGAAAACTGGTTCTCCTGGTGGCCCTGGTGGTGTTGGTGGCAGTCCAGGAGGAGGTGGCACTGGAGGTGCTGGCAGCAACTTAGCACCATCAGCAAAAAAGTCAGGTATGGTTAATGACAAAAGACCAACTCAATCCAAATTAAGTGGTGGATCATCCCTGTTGATATAGTTAATCAGAAGTATGAACACTTCTGTATTTAACCAAATGCTTTATATATATGTGTGTGTATGTGTGTATATATAAATGCTTTATATAAATGCTTTTATATTTTATATGGCTTTTTGCTTCTGTTTTCACAGCAGTTTAGCATTGCCTTTTTATGGCTCTCATAAGAGCAAAGAAAAATTTTTCATGTAGCTTTTTAAGCACGAATTGTGTCTACAGGGGTTCTTAGTTTTTTCCTTTGTTCCCACCATCCCAGTAAAATGGCTTATGCTATAAGCCACTTGTAATATTATTCAGGTAGATTGCGACTAGATTTCAAGTTGATTTTTTTAACAATACTGTCAGTTTTAAAATAGCTTTAAATTCTTCTTCTAGTGTTCTAGATCTGATGTGATGAATGCTTTGACTGAGTTTGGTGACAGCCTGTAAAATACCTCCACATTTTATTTTAATATTACATGATGTGATTAACAATTAGTATTAATCTAGAAATGTTTAATAGTGACTGTGCTAAAGCTAGATGCAGAACTACTCTGGTGCTTCTTGCTGTTCCAATTTAAAATGTTTCTGTATTGAGAATGTACATATTTAGACACCTTCCCTCCCTGCTTCCCCAGAGGTTAGTAATGCTGCTCTTAGGGGAGAATGCTTGTGTTTCATTGATACATGACATTAGTGTTTGCTTTTATGCAGCAAGAGAGAAGGAAACATTTCCCACAAACACTTTGTGTAGATTGGCCCTGTTTGGGTTTTTTTCCTACATGTGTGCACTTCCCTTTTTTAAATGCAAAGCTCATCTGGCAAAGCAAAGTTTGAGTACTTCCTAATCTGCCATAGGCAAAGTCAGCAGTGCCAGTTTGAACAGCATGTGGAGATTATTCAAACAAATGCAGCTGATGCAATATGAGGTGCAGAGAGCACCCACTGAAGGATCCTGTGGGGAGTGGCTGGGCAGCAGGTTTGGGTGATGCCAGGCAAACGGAAGTAGTGCTCCAGAAAAGTGTTGTGTCCAGGGCCATGGCAGAAACTTCAAGAACAGAATTAAACTATTAAGGAGCAAAACTGTTCTCAGAAATTTCCTAATATGCAACAAAATTAGCGTTAGGGTGTAGCCAGTTTAATGTTGCAAAGGGCTGTGCTTTTAAGCAATTACTGTAAATACAACGTATACATTTGGCCTCCTCACCTTCCTTGGTATTTGCTGTCTTGTATTTAGTGATATCTACGGCACTCTCTCTTCAAATCTGAAACTTGGCTGTTAAAGAGCAGTTTGGGATTTGACAATTACTTTTCCCTCAGCAGCTGTAGGAAATTCCTCTGCTTATGTACTGGAATATTAGCTGCTTTGATTATGATACAGCATTAGCTTTTGTTAAATGATTTGAAGAGCAGCATAGTATATCTGGCTAAAATTACCTTTGTGGGTAATTCTGTCAATTTGCTTCCTCAGAAAGGGTGCTATGACACTGCTAAAAGAACTACATGTGTATCAGAACGTTCCCTTACAGCCCAGGATAACTATGCACACTCGTCATGGCATTAGACTCTCATAGTCAGTTTTCCCATGTTGTCTCCTCCATTCTTGTTATACAACATAGCAGGATAGAAACCTAGACTGGGGAGTAAGAGTTAAGAGTAAAAGGGTAGGGGGAAAATGGTGTGCTTTAAGCTTGAATTAGGTCTGAGTATGACTGCACGAATGTTTGTGCCATTCCAAGTTAGGGAGGAAGCAAGTGGGTGAGGAGAGAAAAGGATTTGCCATCTGCAGGTCTGTGTGCACCCGTGAGCAGTGGTGTCATGTTTATGCTAAGTATGCAGAACTGACTTTACTGGGCTTGGTGGAACCCCTGATTTACATTCAGAATTATTTAAAATACATATACAGTAAATTGCATAGAAGTAGTCACAACTGCTAGCCTTAATAAACTTTTTTTTTGTATTTTATACTTTAACTCTTCATATACTGACAATATGTAATTAGGGAAGTTTCATTGAGAAATCAGAAATACTAAAGGATGTGACTTTCTCTCTACTGTTTCATTTCTGTTTCTTTTGGGTTTTGGCCTTATGCCTTTACTGTGCACCCAAAGTGTGTGGTAACAATTTTTAGGATTTTTCTGATTTGAGAATTAAAGATACTATATGAATTCCATAAACATGACTGAATATTACACATTTATTTTGTAGGTCAGAAGCCAGTTTTAACAGATGTTCAGGCAGAATTGGACAGAATTTCACGAAAACCTGAAATGGTCTCTCCTACATCATCTACATCTCCCACAGAAGGTGAAGCATCTTGAAGACACCAAATAAAACCAATTGTTCAGTTTTCTGGGATAATTCAAACTTGCCTCTGCCTCTTCCTTCAGTGACTGGAACTAAAGAACTGAAATCTCTTTCAGAACACAAACAATTGATGTCTGTCTTCCTTTCATATGTGTTGCCCAACTTTACAAAAGGGAGTTGTACAAATGGGAAACGGTTATCACACTGTGTAGGAGCACTGCTCACGGTGCAAGAATAGTAAATTAATTTTTTTTTCTGGGTTTTGTTGAAAAGGCAGTGTAATTCTGTAAAATTGCAAGTATGTCCACTTGAGTGATAGGGGTTGCTTAGAGCAGGAAAACTGATACACACCACAGGCACTTAATTTATATTGATTTCCCAATCTGTTAGCTAAGTTTAATACTATCTTAAGTAGATTAACCTCTACACGAGAGATCTATTGCTAGTTTTTGAAAGAGAAAAATAATTGCACAAGTCTGTAACAACAACAACAAACTCCAGTTATACTTGAACACCTCATTGGGAGCATGGTTAAAAAAAAAATCTGATCACTGAGATTTACACTGCGTTCAAAAACCCATGCAAAAACTCCAGACATAAGATTAAATTAGTGGCCAGTTCTCTTGGATTTTTTTCTCTTTGATGAATTTCAGACACTGAATAAAAGATGTATAAAGAAAAAGCAGAGGTTAAATGTACAGATTATCAGTATCCAGATTTGTCTATATATATATGGCTTGGCCTTAATGTCCCCCACTATGTTTCCCACACTACTTATGGTTTAAAAATTGGTCATCAAAACTGTAATCAGTTAATAAAGTATTCTCTGCATTCAAATTTAAATAACTTTCACTGAAGCCATGGTGTTCTTGTTTCTTTACAGTTAACTCTAAGGATGTGGTGTAAAACATCTTAAAACATACGTTTATATTTTTATCTCTCGGTGAATAATATCACTGGCAGATATTTAAACTTCCTTAAAACATTGTTTTGAAAGGAAGGGGATAAGTCTGCAGTGTTTGCTCCTAGAAGTAAAAACTAGCTTATCCTACTTGGGTGGGTTTTGCTGCAGTGTGTTTTAAAAGCTCACTAGTTACAGTAAGGATCCTGCTGATGACTGCAGTGTGTTGTCTAAGAAGTAGTTGACCACGGTTGAGATTTTATTTAAGCTTTCAGTACACAAATGTGTCACTTTTTTACTCTGTGAAATTTGTAGTCACTTTCTACTTATAGCCTCAGAATAGGAAGTGTAAAAGGTATATCCCAATCAAGTGATTGCCAATGCACTTTTTTTAATGAGTTCAGGTTTTCTTTTTTTTTTTTTTTAAACCACAAATCTCACATTAATTTCTCTGATTATTTAGAAACCCCTTTATTTTGAACATGGTGGTACTCTTCTCCTCCGGTTCCTGCATTCTGTAGTGGTTCTAGCAAATTCACGGAATCACAGAATGGGTCAGGTTGGAAAGGGACCACAGTTGGTCATCTGGTCCAACCTCCCTGCTCAGGTAGGGTCATCCTAGAGCACATTGCACAGGATTGTATCCAGATGGTTTTGGAATATCTGGATATTCAAAAACAGTGAGGGAAACTCCACAACCTCTCTGGGGAGTCTGTTCCAGTGCATGGTCATGTGCACAGTAAAGAATTTCTTCCCTCATACTCGGGTGAAACTTCCTGTGCATCAGTTTCTGCCCACTGCCTCTTGTCCTGAGATTCCGTACGTAAACTTCTTGAAACAGAATTTGAAATGTGCTTGGGAGAATGGGTCCTGCTTGCATCATCACGGCACCCTTCCTTGCACAACTGCAGTGTTGTGTGTTGGTGGGGTGAAACTTTGGATTTTAGGGCAACGTCTTAAACTAGTTGGTACTGTCCAGGTTTTTGAAAAACAACTTTAGCTCCTGCAGTCTTTAATCTAGTTCATTTGAGCATCTGACGAAACAAAACACCTTTTCTGAAGCTGGAAAATTAGCCATATAATGTATTAAGATCTATTGCACCAGGTGTCCTTTTTTGGGGGAGGCTGGAACAGGGGAAAACCTTACTAATAACTCATTATAATTTCACTTCTTAAAACAAATGTCACTTCTGTGCATTTAAAGCTTCTAAATTTATTTCTTTCCCAAGCACCAATAGCTCTGGGTTTCTTTGATTATTTTTTTTTACTATTTTTTGAAAAAGGCTGTCTCCCTACTGTGCCTTTTCAATCCGTAAGACTAAAGCAGCCTGCTTCCCTCCTTAAAGCTCAAATTCTTTTAATACCACCATCACTGTCTTCTTACAGCCTCCTTGTGCTGTTTGCAGGAAAAAAAAAAATCTGTACTGCAAAAGGAAAACATCTGAGAAAGTTTCTGTGTAACCTGGTGTGGCTTTGGCTTCAGCTTCTTGTTTCCTGCTGATACGGCCAAGATTTCTGTGGTGGATTGTCCTCTTGAGCTGCAATTCCCCCGACTACTACTTTGATGAGAGTAGGCAATTAAGGTGGGATTTATCAGAACATTTACCAGAACAGTCTCCGACAAAAGGCCCTTTTTACAAAATATGGTGCCAATAAATCCTACTCCCTGTTATCCCTCTCTCTCCATCAAGTTGGGCACCAAACTAAATAAACTGAGTAAAACAATTAAGCTAATTTGGCAAGGATACTTCTTCGTAATCCGTCACTGTGCTTTCTTGCTCTAGTTTGAGAGGGGGTAGGTTTGCAATTACCCCAATTTTAAAAAGAGTAACAGCATGAATAACATTGATTTTTCTTCTAATCACTCTTGTGTGCCTTTAATACTTTAATGCAAAGTACAAAGTTTCAGACTAGCGCATCAGATGCCAAAAGCAAAGAGGTAACACAAGAACTACAGCGGACAATTTTAATAACAATACTTTTTAAATGCTTTGCAGTATGAACACTGAAAAAAAAAGCTACAATAAGTAAATTCCTTTAGACTGTCAGGGCTAGTTCTATGTAGACGAGCAGCTGATTAGCTTCAAACTAAACTGTTTCAGGGGAATTTTATAAATTTCTTCTTCCTCCTTCTCTCTACCCTGTTCCTACATCAGTTCTTTTGAGTACCCTATTTATAATACAGCTGCTCTGCAGACTTTAAGCTTGACATTTTTGAGTAAATGGCCACTTTATTTCCAGATAGGTCATATTTTTCAGCTGAAAATGGCAGTCTCTGAAATATGTACATGACCTTAGGTTATATGGAGTAGCTACTATATTAACCTTAAATTTCTAGTGATACATCTGAAATGCAAGCAGCAGGCTGTTGGGCTGCAATCTTCTCTTGGGGAGTGAAGAGTTTGTAGTGGGACATCTGCAGCTGCAGAACTGTTGCCTATCAAATATCTCATGGCTTAATTCTCTGTGCCATGCAGATGCACACATAAAACCACTGACAAGAGTTGGCCTAGTCCTGCATTTAGGAAATGTGGGAATTTTGGGGGTTTTCATCTCTTGTGTCATGAGGCATACTTAGAAATAGCTGTTTAAAAGGTTCATTCTTCAGCTGTTTAAACATCACACATTCTAGCATGTTAGTATGGTGATTGGGGTTTGTGAAGTTCACTTGCAATACTGAGCCCAAAAATAGTCTTAAGAGCTGAAGAAGCTTCTGTAGATGCAACACATTCAAGTCTTTTCTGAGCAATTTGTTGCAGTGCTTGGAATATTCCGCTTGCTAGCTAGTCATCCTGAATTTACTTCATGTAGTACACAGTGATAGTCATGAACAAAAGCTGTTGAGAAGCCTATGTGAGAACATCAAAATCAAGGAGAGAGACATGCCTCTGACAGGCTGTTTGCAGTGAAATTCCCCAAATTGTGCAGTAGCAATAAACCTCACTGAAATATTAAACCAAGTCTGTCTCCTTTGGTGGTTTGGGCTTTTAAGCTGCCTTCCCATTCCTCTACTTCCTTCTCCGTCGCCCTGTGAGAAGTAAAACAAAAAGTCCCACAACTGCATTTATGAACATGGGAAAAGGAGAACATTCATTCATGAGGTCAGTGGAGCCCTGCTGCTAATTCTGAGTGTGAGGGACTCGGGCTTTAGCATCACACTGTAACGCAGCACACAGAAAGAGCCACCAGGGTTCACTTGATGAAAGCAGTGATGCAGCATGGCCTGAATCCACCTTATTGTGGTGGCTGGCATTTACTCAACTGTTTCAAGGAGCTCCTGGCACACTTTTTTTTGTAAATTATTTCAACATTGGGGGCAAGAAGTAGCAACTGCCATACAGCTATACTTTATACACTGCAGTCTCTCAACTTAATTGCTATTGCTTTTTGGTCACTATGGAGGATATCTTGGAGAAGATGTAATGAGGGAGAAAACTAGGTCACTCATCACTAATCTGCTTCCACCGATCTCCCACTTTGCCTGGCTGACTGGAGATGTTACCACAGCTCAGCATCCAACTGCAGGGCTGCTTCTCTGCCACCATGTCCTGCCTTGAGCTCTGGTCCTGCCATTCCAGCAGAGGCAGTGGTGGGGTAAGAAAGACTTCTCTATGTGGAAAACTGTCAGATGTAGCACATAAATGAAAGGAAACTAATGGATGCATATCTGGAATGGGATTTCCATCACAGCCAGCCAGTTGCTATTATTTTCATTAAACATAATTGTTATTTATTGTAACCGTTATTTTGATTCCCTATATAAGGGAAAGAAACTGCACTTGAAAGATAGTGCTGATAAAAAGGGTGAGGAACACTTGCTGCACCTCTGTGAAGAGCAGCACTGATATCATTTAACATCATGCTTTAAGTATTTTTAAGCTATCAGATCCTATCCTGTTATCCAGTTTTCATTCCTTCTCTGTCGTAAGAACTTACGGTTCCCATGGCTATGCTGTTGTTTTGCTTTTCCTGTGTCTCCTTATACTTAAATAAAGTGTCCTCAATAAGCTAGGCTTTAAATGGCACTCTAACCTTTATCATTCGTGCATCATTGATACAAATTTCCTGCAGAAGGCCTAAACAGGAAACCAACTCTTTTTAAAGACAGAAGTAACTAGAAAGAGGTTGCCATCTATATTATCTTTTGTAGGCTTGTCTCGTGTTTCTGTGGCTCCTTGGAAAGCAGGCGGTCCTCAAGACAGTTGTTTTCAGTACTAACATCTCTGACAGTAACCTAGCAATGCTGCATGAAGGTTTTCATAGACTCAAAAGGGAACAATTACAAACTAGCCTTTAGTGCTACCAAATATCTTAAAAGAGTTGACAGTTGCTTCTGTCTTGGTTAAGTCCTGTCCTGCTCAGACCACAGCATCGCCTAGATTGCTTTGTGGCTTTGGAGTTATTCAACCAGTTTAGAAATATTATCAAGGAATGAAACAAAACTAAAAGGGAATTTCCATCAGAAGAGGGATGCCAGCCTCTGTCACATAATCTTACTTATAATGTACTAGTATAAAAAAAAAGGTAATGGAGGCACTGAGTACTTATAAGCAGTAACAGTAAATGTGTCTGAGTACACCTACTTGCTCGGTCCTGTAGCCTGGGATGCTGCCAACAGAGCAATGTTAGATTCATTCCAACTCCAGGCAGAAGCTAGGGCACACCCATGGTGATACCTCACTTGCTTTAGCAGAAACTCCCATGCCTTGGGAATTACAGGACTTGCCCTGCTCATTTGCCTCTCAAGCCAATTCCTGCAGCCAAACATTGTTTACGGCACAGGCAAGTCTGTACCATCTGCCTGGGGACACCATATGTTCCCCTGGCTTGTGTTGTCTGACTGTGAGAAGTCAGGCAAACAGACTGCTGGTATGCACTCAGCATGGAGCGTGGCCCAGCTGCTTTCATCTGGCCCGTACTGCTGCATCTGTCCAGTTAGTGGGGGCTTTGACAGAGTTACAGAGACCCCCACCTGGTGTAGCACACACACTCCAACTGCACTGTGTGGTTCCAAAAGGACTGTCTGATCACCCTGATGTCCCTAAGGGAGGGAATCTGTTCCTACACAGCTAATGTCAAGAAAGTAAATCATATTTTCTATGAGTAGATTTCTCTCAGGTTTCTTACCAGTGGATCTAATCAGTAGATGAAATTTGACTGAATTTAAGTAAGTGAAATATAACTGAACTTGACTATCGAGGACCATAATAGATTATGTGGATAATAATATAAAAGTGAATGTAACACACTTTTGCTTACATACAACAGGCTTAATCTACTCTTAGTAGGCACCAAAAGCTTTAGCTTCTTTTAAAAGTTGATTTGGGCAAAGGTATGGGAGTATATTAGGACAGGCTTGGGGATATGTGTGTTTTCTCTCATTGTCAACAAAGAATGTCTTCAATGAGAATGATCTTCAATGAGAATGACCTGCACTCCTCACTGGTGAGGCCACACCTCGATTACTGGGACCAGTTCTGGGCCTCTCAATTCAGGAAGGACACTGAGGAGTTGGAGCGACTCCAGGGAAAGGCAATAGAGCTGGTGAAGGGTCCGGAGCACAAGCCCTAGGAGGAGCAGCTGAAGGAGCTGGGGTTGTTTAGCCTGGAGAAAAGGGAGCTCAGGGGGGATCTTATCCCTATCTACAACTACCTGAAAGGAGGTTGTAGCCAAGTGGCGATCAGCCTCTTCCCCCAGGCAACCAGCAATAGGACAAGAGGCTGTAGTCTTAAACTGCACCAGGGGAGGTTTAGGTTGGACATTAGTAGAATTTCTTCACAGAAAGACTGATTAGACATTGGAATGGGCTGCCCAGGGAGGTGGTGGAATCGCATCCCTGGATATGTTTGAGGGAAGACTGGACGCGGCACTTAGCTGACATGGGAAAGCTTTGGCTTAAAAAACCCTCCTGATACCGTAATTTCGTGTGACAACTGCAGAGTGGATAATCTTGTAAATTTTATATAATAAGCCCCGTTTACAGACCTGAGCGCAGCCCGGGGCCCGAGGCGGCCCCGGCGGTCCCGGCCCCGGCGGTCCCGGCCCCGGCGGTCCCGGCCCTCACACCGCCCGCCGCCGCCAGGGGGAGCGATGGCGCGCGCCGCAGGAAGCGCCTTTGTCCCGCCGGGACCAACCGCCGGCTCCAACCGCCGCCTTGCCGGGGGCCCCTCCCGCCGCCTTCCCCCTCTCCCTCCCCGCCCCGCCCCTCCCACCGCCCCCGCTGCCGCCGCCGCCGCCCTTTTCCTTTCATTTTTTTCCCAGCTGACAGCCGGCCCGGCCCGGCCATGGAGAACGGTTCCGTCTACAACGAGACCACCGAGCCGCAGGCGAAGCCGCCCCGCCGGCGCTCCTTCGGCTGCACCCTGCGGCACCTGCCGGGGTGGCGGCTGCCGGCCAAGGCGGTCCAGGCGGTGAGTGCCCTCCTCGCCCCGCGGGGCGTGCCGGGCTGGCGCGGAGGCAGCATCCCCTGGGCAGAATGGCCGCCCGGGGCCGCGGGCTGAGCCCGGCGGGCGGCGGGGCGGGGGCGAGCAGCGGGCGCTGGGATGGAAACGGACGTGTTGTGGTGACCTTCGGCTTTAGGGTAGTCTCCCGCCGCTTAAAAATTAAACTCGGTGTCCGAGCGCAGGCTGGGGAGATGGCCGTGGGTTAGGAGAGGGCTGGCTCCGGCGGGAAGATGTCCTGCCTTGGGACGTGGCATGGCGTCAGTGGAGCTGTGCAGACTTGTAACTCAGGTGAAAAGCCGGCGTGGTGCCTTGTAATGCAGGCTCAGACTTTTTCATGGTGGGGAAGTGGCGGGAGTGTTCCTTTTCCACGCCCGAGCTCCAGGAGTAGGTGCTGACATCTGATGGCCGTCGGCGTCGTGCGGCCGAGGCGCGGTGCTGCAGCCGGCGTGGTTCAGCTGCCTGTTGGCCTTATAAACCACCTCCTTCGGCTTAAAATCTGAGGGAAACCTCACAGGAAACTTAGTGTTTTCTGCTGACGGTCACATTGGATGAAAACAGGAGGTAGAAGTCTTTGGTTGAACCTCTCGATAGGGCAGTATAACCGGGAAGGGTTTACTGGGTCATGATATCCAGACCTCCCTCTTCTGCTGCTCCTGCAGCCCATTTGTAAGCCTGTCACTCTGCACTGCCTGTGCTAAAACCAGGGTGCTCATTTCTCCCATAATACGTGGTAGAAAATTCCACCAGAAAAGTTGTGTTGATGGTGGGACATCACCTCATGTCAGGCAGTCCTGAGCCCAACAGGAAATAAAAGGCTAATGTTCTGCTTGCTTTTTTGGTTCACATAATGTTGTTCCTGAACACATTAAGCAGTTGGGGTTGCGGTTCAAACTCCTGTTTGTTCTGTGCCTGACGACGGGCTCTTCCTGAATGTGCCAGTGTGGCTGCTGATAAGGACGTGAGGAGCATCATTCTCAAGTACTGGCAGGGAGGTAGTGAAACCAGCGGTGGAAAAGGGCAGCTGACCGTAAATGTGTGTCCCCGTACATTGTGCTGGCAACGCAGTGGCTTTTTAGTCAGATGTGTCATGTTCACAGGAATTGTAGGTGATTTCCAACCCTTTCTCATTACTTTGCCACTGCAGAAAAGAGGACATTTGGTTTTTAAACTTCATCTCGTGCACAGTCAAAACCCTCAACCAAAAACATAGTATGTTTCAATGCCGGTAAAGGTAATGGTAACACTGCCAAAAATGAAGTTTTCTAAGAGTATGTAAAAAAATCATACCCAAGAATGTTTTCAATAAACGTAATAGGACATAAACTTTTACTTCATCTACTGAAGATTAATGAAGTAAGATCTGCTGGTTGTTGCTCCCTGATAAACAGATCTTTTATATAGGTGGATTCATTGACTATAATAAGCGATTACATATGCAAATTTACTGGTGCACCAAAGTCTTAAATTGTTTAATTATTTATAAAACTTTCTAGGTGGGAAGAAGAAAAATTATAATTCTAAAAAAGATGAATAGGTGCTCGATATGATCCTAAATAATTAGCAGTTTATGGCCTGCACCCATCTGTCAGTGAGAAGAAAAAGAAGATGGAGTTATAGCTGTTCACCCCCCTAATTTCCAGTGTTCTTTTCGTTCTCTTTTTGTAACCCTTTATCAAAATGCACAGATCTTGGTGTTCTGGCTTAAAACACTTTAAACAAACCCCAGAAATTCCAGAAGGTAGAAGGAAGCCTCAGTCTCTGTGGTAAGAAAAAGGTTCCAGTTTTGGGAAAGCATTGATTTTTGGAAATGCCAGTGATGGTCTTTAACATCTATTAGCTTTGTGTTGCAATTGTGGTTTTTACTGGGATAATCACTCTGCCAAACAAGGTATTGCAATCAGAAAACGAGCTCTCCTCTTTATAGTGATCAAGTATTTGATAAAATAGTGTGAAATCACCTGCAGAAAACTGGCTTCTAGACCTAAGAAATACTTTTCTTCAGATTAAAAATGGCATACGTTATAACCTTAGCCTATTCTTTTGGGCAGATGAATGTGGGAAAATGTGACTGCCAAAAGGATGCTGAGAAGCATGTTATTGCATGGGTTTCTAGATTGTTGTTGTTTTGTTTTTAAATAGGTGGAATGTTTTTGTTAGTCCATGACTGGTTCAAATTCTGCACAAAGGTAAATGGCACATTGTGTATTGTGCCAAGACTGAGGTAGAAACAAATCCTTATCTAAAAGAGAAATAGAAATAGTTGTCATCAACTGTTGCTTTACTTTAACCAAAATGACCTAACTGGAAAGGAAAATTGTAATTCAGCCCTAAATATCTGCTCTTTTTCTGAGCTGTTCACTTTCTGTAGTAGCCCCCACTATAAGGTATTAGCATGTCCACCCATCTGAATTAGAAGATTTTGTACTGGGGATACCACTGCTGAGCATCTTCACAGGCCTGTTAGCATGTTCATTGATCTGCTCTATTTTTGTAGCACTCTTCTGTAGCTTTTCACTTATTAAATCTCCTTTACAAACCTGACACTTGTTTAGAAAATTCCAACATTAACATCAGTATCGATGAATAACTTCTTGCTGGTAAGGGACACATAAAGCTGTTTAATTTCTCGTGTACCTACAGACAGATAGGACTAATAATAAAATTTAAAAAACAAAACAAAACAACTGCTTCTCTAACAATGCTTTTGGTATTTAAAACTATCCTTTTTTTTTATTATTCTCCTTTTTTTTCAGTAGGACAACAATTCTTTTTGTTTCTGATAGGGGTATCAAGAAGCAAATTAAGAAACCCAAGCAGAACTCTCTGGCATCTTATAAATGTGCTATTGGTACACCAATTTAAAGTTCTTCCAGCCAAAGTTTTTTTTATTGATATGCTCTATTTTATTATTCAGCTTATTAATAAAAAATTGAACTCTGACTTGGACAAGCCCCACACAGGATTCCAGTTGATAAATCTCATGTATTTGACATAGAACCCATTAAAACTGATCTTTGAGTGGGATTTTTTCAGCTTGTTTGTACACTCAGTGGTAAGGCTTTTTTCAGTTATTTAGGTCATATTATGGTTATCTGGACTTACACTTCCATTTAAGGATGGGTTTATTTCCTATCTGTTCTGTTTCAGCCCTGGTGAAAGCAATGGCATTCAGTTTTTAGTGCTTATAAAAAGAGAACACTGCACATAAAAACATATCTCACCACTGACCTTGTGAAAAATGTGAAATTGAAAGTCATTGGATGCAGCTGTAAGCAGATCTTTTTAAATTCAAAAAAAATACATAAAAATCAGAAATTCAGAATTCAAAACATTCCTGGGGCAGCCATTGTGGTCACTGTTTAAGGTGCGAGGGCTGCTGAGGAGTTTGTGTTGCCAGCCACTGCAGGAGAAAAGGGAAGAACGTGGAGGCCCAGTAGTAATATTGCAGTTTCCCAGCTCGGCTTATTTCCCTTTCGGAGCTCCTGCTTACTTTATGTGATTGTAGCATCTTCAAAACATCATTCTTTGAAGTGCCCTTCTGAGGTCTGGCTTAGCAGGGGGAATTTACAGTTCCTGCTGCTAAATGTTTCTTCTTGTTTTTACTGTTAGAAAACTGAAACCGAAAACCAGTGGTTCTTTTCCAAGAATTCTGAATTTTAGAATTTGATTTTTTTTTTTAAGAACTGTCAGCCTCATTATTGCTCATATAGTCTTATTAAAAGTATGATCATCATCCTTATATCAGTCTCACTTTTATGACCAAGTCTGATTCCTATTAATGGTTTTGTTATAATTTGGTGAACTCCTTACTACAAGGATCTGTAAAGCTGTGTCAACTTAATGGGATGAAGGGAATTAGCAAGAAATGTGCAAAATAAGAGCACAGTTAAATAAAGCAATACTCTTTATTGTATAGTAAAATAGTAGAAAATGCAGCAGTTAGTAATTAACTCATATTCTTTCCTCAAAACCTACTGTGGCAGGAAGGTGAAGATAAGCTTCTGCACAGATTAAACATTGTCCAACGTAGCCTAAACATAGTTTGAAGTTTTGATTCATTCAGGAATAGCTGAGCTTCTGTCCTTAGTGGGTCATAAGCACATGAGCTGTTGGCTCCCTGTACTTTCTCTAAAGTTTTATCAAGCAAGGGAACATCAGCTGTAAACTATTAGGGAGGTAGCTGAGTGTGTCAGTGGTGCCCAGTTTCTCCCACTTCCCTGAACCCAAATGCATTTAAAACTGAGTGCAGCTGTAAGTAGTAAGGAATAGCATTTTTGCTTGTTCTGAGCAGGATGTGTGCTCCCCCTGCTGCCTTGCTCCTCTGCTTCCAACTGGCAGTTGCACAAAACCACAAAACAGGAATCTTGACTGTCTAATCCAGAAGCTTGTGTTTGGCAGTGTGCTCAGCTTACCTGAGTGCAGTTTATCAACCACCTTTAGCAGCAAGTGTAAACCTGTGTCATTACATAATTCTTTCTGCCTGTAAGAAAATAGTGCAGACTTTTTGTTGATTGAGGATTTTCCTCGTAGCTGTCTTTATTGATGTTCACGTCAGAGATGTTTGTTTGCTGAACATATTAAGAGACTTGCCCCAACTCAAGCATGTTATTTGTTTGCAGCTTTTCTCCTTTATGGCTGTTATTTGTGAAGAAATTGTGGAGGATTGCAGCAATTGTGGTGGACTTTACTTCTTTGAATTCACTAGCTGCAGTGCCTTTCTTTTGAGCCTCCTGGTTCTGTCTGTATATTGCACTGATGTATATGAAACACTGGGGGAAGATAAAATAGAGAAAATGGTAAGGAAATTTATTTTTTTAAGAAACAAAGTGCATAAAGACTGCTGTGGAGTAAAAAAGGCTATGCAGAATGAATCTCCTTTTCTTCTCCATTTAAAGGGTATATTAAAGTAGTTTATAGTTAAAAAATGACCAAACTTTGAGACTCCCTTTTATATTGACAACTTTTCCAAAACTGTCATGTTGGCTACCTGCAGGGTTTTAGGATTTGTGTGAAAAAGTCTTTCACGCAGACTAATACTGCTGTATAGCCATCACATATATGTATGTAGACAGAATAAAGTTCACTGCCAGCATGATGCTTGTAATTTATCTGTTTACCCTGTCTGTTTTCCAAGTGGGTGTAGCCTACCTCCTTTTTGGTAGTGATCATACTTGTTACAGTTTATGGTTTTATATTTCAGAAGATCCAGCAGTGGGAGAAAGTTGCTCTGTAAAGTCAGTAAGAACATTATACTGTCTTACAAGTATCCCTTCCTTCTTGCCTTCAGAGAAAACACTAGGGTTTTTATGTGAAGGTAAAATTAAGGGAGTGTAGTAAAAGATTTGAATGAGCACATTTACTTACAGGTTTCTAAATTCCCAAATGTTTTACATAGGGAATAATGCTAGCATGGTTTTCCCGAGGTTGAATTTGATTGTGAAAAAAGTTAGGTAAAATTAATTAAATACTTAAAAAGACAAAAACAGGCAAGACTTAAATATCTGATAATGTTGTCTAAATAGCTGATAATGTTAAATGTCATTTGGAATGTAGTTGTAAAATATATGTTCTGAAGATTCCATAAGCATGAAGCTTCAAAACATAAATTCACTGGCAGATTAACTCAGCTGCTGTTATGATGATTGTTCTCTTTAGGTAAACGGTCTACAATTCAATAACATTTTTTTTTGTATATTTGCAGAATTTTTGGGCCATGCCAGTCATAGCTGCCTGGTTTGTGATAGCATCAGTAGTGTTTGCTGTGACCAACTCTGGCTCTGCTGTTGAACGTGCTGCATGTGTAAGTCTTAAAATGGCAGGATTTACTTTGTATTTATCTGATATGTTAATTTCTCTGCCCTCTAAACTCAATTTGCAGGGAAGAAACTGGGCAGGGAATAGAACTCAGTGCATTGTGATGTTTCAGGGGGAATTGACTATTTCATAACTTCCAGAAACTTAACATAGGAAATCCTAAGAGCAGGCATTTCTAAGGATTGCTGGAAAGCTCTGTGTGTACTTGCAGCTCCCCAGCATTTTCCTGCTGAGAAGTTCTCTTGGATTTGTTTTATTTTCAAGATTTATTGTCAGCTGTTGCTGTTTCAGTGTTGTTATCTTTTGCAGCTTCCCCAATTCTCTGATACCCTGGTACTGAAACTCCTTTTTTCCCCCCAATTGTCCTCTCATAATGCCAGCTGCTCACAAAGTCAGCAAGAAACCATGTCTTCTGCCAGGTGTTACAAAGCATATCTGGACAATGCTGACTTGCAAAGGCTGCAATAAGAGCAGTATTTTCCTCAGTGACAGAAGTAGTCAGGGCATGCAAGGCACTGAAGAGGCTTTGGGATGCTGTGGATGTCATAATTCCTTGGTCATTCGGCACTTCTTTTGAATAACCTTGGAATTGTGAGTATTTTAGTTTAAAACATCAAATTTTTACTTCATTCTTGAATGAGGAAAAAATGAGTTAGAAAAGAAAGCAAGATAATTCTATTCCACAGGCAGGATGAGCAACTACAGATGCACACTTTTGTATAGTTACCTTCTGTGATGTTCATATATTCAGACTTAATAGTTTCAGTATAAAGTCCTTCAGGTTTGCTTTCTTTTTTTTCCTGGTGCAGGAAAAATAAAAACTACTGTGATTTAATACTTACTAGTGTCAAATTGCTTTGGGCCAAACCAGTTGTGTAAAATTTAGGTAGAGTTAGAATAGTGCATATGTTTCTTTCCTTGTTTGAAAGAAGCAGCTAATAACAGCTTTCTCCTTACCATTATCTTGCCAAGACTAGGAACAAAATGTCATTCACAAAATGTCTTTTTATTCTCCCTTGATGACGCAGCAAGGACTTGCTTAGGGTCTACAGATCTCATCTCCCTTCACCTTCCATGTGTTGCTCTTCTTCATTTACTCTCTTCAATCAGCAGCCATCTCTTAGATAAATACTCTGCTATACCACCAATGCTGTAGTGCTTTAGTAACTGATTTTGGCAATAAAATTAATATATTTTTATTATAAAGGGCTGATAAGAACACAGTATAGATTTTACATGTGATTAAAAGAAAAAACTATAAAAACTTCTGCATTAAGTGTGCTAGAATTATGAATTCTGCTCTAATTTAAATGGAATTATCAATTTAAGGAGGACTGTAATCTTAATATGTAAGTGTTATTAATGTTTGCAAATGGTCCAGCAAATCTCTCCAGATAGTGTTAGGATACTGTTACTGTTTTTATGCATTTTAAAATCACATATTTCTTTCATTTTCACAGGCATTTGGATTTCTTGCAAGTATTGCATTTGTACTTGAATTTATTGTACAGTACATTCACAGGCGAAAACAAAACGTCGCTGGACAATCTGGAAATCCTGGTAATGCTCCGAGCACCACAGAAAACCAGCCACTGAATAAACAAACCTAACTTTATGAAATTGTTCTTTTTTTTTTTTTTTTTTTTTTTAAATGGAGCAAACTTATATGAACTTTCAGTGCACTGTCGGTAACAACTTCTGGCTCTTAATTCTAATCAATTTTGTACACATCGCTCATCACAAATTTTGATAGATCCTTAAGTCAAGTAATGGCATCTTGAGCACGATGTTCTAAGGTAACTGGTCCTGGTTAATGACTGGCCTCGTCACCTGCCCAGGTGACATGCACTAAACAACCTCAGGTCTAACTAAATAACTTGAGGACAACACCCAATCAGCGTGCTGATTTGATTTTGGCAGAGGTAACTCAAAAAAGGTTAATGTCTGAGACATAAATTCTGAGATATAGCCCAGAGATATTTCCTGTATAAATGGACCAGATGCCTCTGTTATGAGTTATAAAGTAGAACAGCAAAATTCACTTTTGTAATTAGACTGAATGTGAAAGGGATACCTAGTTGGAACCTTACAGAAATGCTTATCCTTACATAAGGGGGGTTGGGTTTTTTTACTATTCCTGTGTCTCAGTTCTGTCTGTGGAGATCCGTTTAATGGAATAGTGACTGGAGGGGTTTTATGGGGAGGGTAATGTAAATGGTATATTAAGGAGACAGTTTTGCACCCCATGATTGTCAAAGTTTGGACTTGCATGCCAGAATCTTCTTTCAGATGGTTTGAAAAGCTATAGAAGTTGCAGGAAGAAACTTGAAAAGCCAGCTGGGAGAAGAATAAGATAAAGAATAGATATTTTCATGAAGTAACCCCAAAAGTAAAAATCAGAATATCAATGGGAAAAACCTTACAGCCCATTGGTACTATCCTGGTGAATGTTGCTTGCAAGGTTAATACATATGCAGCTTGTCTGTGCACAGATAACCATTCTGGCAGAAGTTAGCATTATGTACCTCACTATTTTCTGTTTTTATAAATATATGGCAGTACCTTGAGGGTTCTTGCTACTGACTAGCTCAGTTGGTAAATAAGCATTTTTATCCTCGATTTGTTTTGAAAGCAACAGTCTATAAGTCTGCAGGAAACACTACTGATGTGACAGGTATCAGAGAAGTGACGGATGTGTGGCTCTAAAAGAAATGAAGTGGTGCAAAAGCATTTTTCAGATGTCTGAGGTAGAAGCAAGTTGCTACACCTCTCCTAAGAGGGAAGCCTTCAAAAGCAGAGCAAATTGCTGTAAGCCAGATATTCCAAAATACCAAAGCAAATGAGAAAAAGCTGATTATGCAAAAACAATTCTTGTCTGAGTGCTCATGACATTTGCCATGTCTTCCAGGCATTAAGTCCATTTCATCACTACTGTAGTCTGACGTGTTCATAGTCCTGTAACCTCTTGTGGCAGCATTGAGACTAAGGCCCCCCCCTCCCCCCCAAACTGACTGAGCAAGCTGCATTTGGGAAAGGAAGAAGAAGCTGTTGTAAGACAAAGGACTATAATAGCAGGTCAAAGATTTTTTTTTTCCATTGCTGCCACTTTCTGATGAATGTGAGTTTGTGATGTTCTCCTTCTATGGCCTGAGACTTAAGCCTGACACTACTCTTTGCTTGGAGGATGTAAAATTTTGACAGGTGGTGTAAAGCACCAAGTTAAAGCTGTAGCTTGGTTTCAGACCTGTGGATGAAAGATACATTTCCTTCATAGAATTTTCTGTATTGTAAAGAAGAAATGCTCTTCAGACTGGCTTTTTTCCGCCTGTATTTATTAGTCTTCATTTGCACTGAAACCTGGTCTCAGTAGGTGTACAGAACTGTAGCTATCTCTGATAACTGTGTATCTTAGAGCTCGTTTCTTTACAATTGGTGTTACAGATGATACAAAATATCCATAGTGAGAAATATCTCTGCTATGATTTGCAATGTCTGTCTTCGGGGATCATGCCTATGTGATTAACATTCGAAGGGGGAGAGGTGTCTGGTTTTTTTTTTGTTGTTATTGCCTAGGATTCTACTGAATTTGCTTTCACATCAAAATGTCTATAGTCTCTAAATCTTCATCTGCAATTAATAGTTGTAAATATAGTGTAAGAGCAACACTGTGCTGTTGATATTTATTAAGCAATGCAGCACCATGGCATGACTTTTATCTTGCGTTAATTTTTCCTGTAATTTTTCTCAGCTTGAAAATCTGTTAGTAGCCGTCTGAGTTTTGCTTGCTTTTTCTGTAGACGTTTCCCCACCTAAAGTGCTATGTTACTGGTGTCCATTCCAGAACCGGAGATACTGTTACCAAAAGGGATCTGTAAAGTAATCTCTCTGCCTTGGCAGTTTACCAGGCAGTAACATACTACAAGCAGGTCACATATTGGTTATAGGTTTAAGGCAGTTGCTTTCAAACCAGTTGTTGGCTAACATGCATGGTGGTACTGTTAATCCTAGGCTCCTCATCAGGTGTTCTTTTCTTAATCCTAACACCTCATAAAGTGCTCTTTTTGTTCTTTTTTTTTTTAAGTAGTTGAGAAGCAGGTTTGCAAGTGTGTATGCTGTTCCCTGCTTCTGTTAGGTCATTTTCTTAAATGCTTTATCAGCTTCCTGTATCTTCTTAGCTTTCCTTATCACTCCTTGCTCCTCTGCCCTTCCAGGCTAGGAAAGGGAGAGGCTTTCTTGCTTCAGTGGTTGAGCAGCCTGGTCTTCTGCAGTCTGGACATGCCCCCATTGATGCTTCTGCTGTCAGGTGCTGGCTTTATATGTCTGCCTTTTAATTAGGCTGATCCTAGAGAATGCCGTTGGAGCCACATTAAATGTCTGGTTCTGCAGGAGCTCTGCTCATGTGGCTGGTTGTCTCTTACCTCTCCCATGCTCTGTCAGCAAAGTGGTTTGCTTGTTTCCCAGCCTGCTTCTGATGAAATCAGCCTACCTTATTTAAACCAGCTATTTAAATTGTCTCCATTAAGGTGGCTGATTTTGACTTAAGTAGTTTAGGGATTCGTAAGGAGAGTGGTGGGAATGCTGGCAGAAGTGCTGTTAGAGGCAACTGTCTCAAATTTCTTCTTTCTGCAAAGTAACCATCTCTGTACATCATAACTCATAGTAAAACCTGTGGAAAGAAGCAACTGGCCCAGTACATCTGTCTGGGGATTGTCTTCTCCATTCTTCACCACAGTGCTTGACAGTGGTGGTGCAAGCCTGCTCAGACCCGTAAAAGCTTTACTGTTTTCCAGCTGAGCCTGTCCAAAAGTATTTGAAGGTTCTGCACCCACTTTCAGGCTTTGTTTACAGTGCCTTGAGAATCAGTGGAGAGGATTCTCCAGGACATGTCAGGACTTGTTCAGTGGCTGGACTGTGAGTTTCTGCTCCGAAAATCTGCATTGGGCATTGCATAGATTGTGAATGTTAATTTTTGTGTCTGGCATTTAGCCCACATTAAAATCACGGTGCTACCAGTGCCTTGTGGTTCTGAGTATGGGAAGGAACTGTGCCTTACTGCCTGCACTCTGTGCTTCACAGTAGCAGGGAAGGGTTGTGGTCTGTTACAGCTGAGTTCTACCTTTGCACCTTCCAACCTGGAAGAGCAGTGAGTGATCTCAGGCAAATCTCAGAGTTCAGCACAAGATGTTTTTGCATAATGGCTGTCTTGATAATCCTCATTCAAATTTGTGCAATAAAAATAACAAGCTTTCTACACTGAAGGGAAATATTTTATGAAATTTTTGAAAGGTTCTGTAAAATTTTAATGAATCAAGATGCTGGTGGTGCCTTTAAGATGGAAATTCATCTCTGTTTTAGTCTATTGCTGTAAACATAAGCAGTTCTCTTGATATTAAATTTTATTCTGGTCAGAACTTAAGTGATTTTTAATGTTTATTAAATCAGAATGATGATAAAATTACTTTATATATAATAAAAATTTTATACAGTTTTGTTGCCAGTGTTGCCTTGAATTTCCATCTAAATAATTTTGAAATGCTTAAATTTTTTTTCCCTTTTAAACCTGTGATCTTTTTTAGTGTATTATGCTTTCTTGTTCTAAAGAACTTTACAAAATATTTTGTAATAATTTTTAAAATAAAATATTAGTAAATAACTTAAAAATGTTTCTTGTTTTGGCTTCTATGATTTGGTGTTGCTATGTAGTTCTCCTAGAGCCAGCCATAGGAAATAACAACATTCTTTGTTCCTGGTTCGGAGGAAAGAGCTTGCATTGTGTTTGCCAGTTAACTAGGGAAGAGGGTCTAACTTGCAAAGCTGGATGTTCTCATGGAAAGTTCCCAGGAGAAAAGGTCTGATAAGGTCAGTATTGCCACTGACCACAGGCCCAGCCAAACTAGTTTGCAATAGCCTTTACATACCCTGCTCTTTAGATTAGTGTGACCAGTATAGTCCAAGTGCTGCTCTCTCCTGTTGATTCCATGGATCTGAAAAAAGTGAAGTGGCAGACTTGCTAAAGGAAGAAGCATGACCTAGCAAAAGGTGTTGAGTGCAATCAATTTATTCTGGTATAGAAAAATGCAGGTGACCGAGCGACTTGTTTGAGGGAGAGCCACTGGATCCTTTAAATATTGTTTGGCTGATGATCAATGATAGGAGGGGAAGAAAAGGAAATAAATCTGCTTTCTGGCAGGGTAGTGCTTTTTTTATCTTACAATCCTACAGATTGCTTATTACCTGGTGGTCATCTGGTACACAGCAGGAGAATGACATTTCCTTCATTGTCGGTACTGAAATTGGAATGCCACAGTATATTTTCCTTTATATTGTAATGTTAAAGGTGACATTGCGTCTGATGAAGTTGCCAGAGATGGGTGTAACTAAGGATTCATAAGGGAAAAAGGTCCCTAATGCTTTTTAATTACATTTGAAAACTAGATGCAAGAAAACAATTGAGGTAAAATGCTGTATTAAAAGGGTATGTCAGTGGTGGATTTACACACCATGAGAAAGTAACTCAGGAGTCCTAGATTTAATAATTCCAATCATGACCACACAGTTTAAGTCATGGCAACTCCTTTCTCAGGCGTGCAATCCAAACTAGTTTATGTAAATTATCAGAATAGTGCAGCGAGGCAGAACATGGGCTGGTGGTCTGTGGCTTTTCTTTGTGACAGGTCGCTGCTGTCTGTCCATCCACTGCTCGAGGCACGTGTTTCCTTGCTTTGGGATAGGCTTCTCCTTACAGTGAGGAGCACAACTGACCACCTGCTCTATCACAGAGCTGCCGCAGTGCAGGAACCAAGCAAGGTTTGCTGCTTGGCTGGTCTTTGGGTGTGACTGCTCTTTGGGTTTGGAATAGCTATTCTTTGCCTGCGGAAGGAAGCACAGGGAAGGCCAGCAATGTATTTTGAATTGTTCATGCTGTCTGCACAGGAACCTGCTGAGAAAGGTGCAGGAGGGAGGTTTGCCCACAAGAGGGCAAAGATGATCCTTGATTGAAATTATTTGGTCTGGAGGACTTCACCCACTTCCCACCTGTATTTTCAGTTGAATTGAACCCCCTGTGCCCTCTCTTGTCAGTGTGGCTATAAATTAACTGTCCATTATAGGGATACTGTTTCCTGTCATATCCTTATTTCTCAAAATGTAGCTTGAAGGTTTTTGGTAATACAATCAGGTCAATATTGTCTCAAACAGATATTTTACCTGAGCAGTTTGAAAGGGTTTTACTTGTATTCCTTTTGTTTTGTAAGCTGTCAATAGATGTTTTTAAAAAATTCATGCTTCAGCTGCATGATGATGCCTGCCACCTACAGCACTGTGGCATTGGAGATTTTTGTGGTCCATATTATGCTGTGGTTTTCAATGAAGGGCCTGTGGATCATTTGTGGGAGAAGGAAGGAGTGGGGAGTACCTGAGTATTTCCTGGACTCTTGGGAAATTAAATGAGAGAAGCTTATTATCCAAAAATGTGAATTATGCATGCTGGAAAAAAAAAAATCAGGGCCCACAAGCAGAACTGTTGGCAAACATAGCTGTAAAGCGTGCCAGACAGGACTTCTTGCAATTCCAGTCCTCTTCAGGCATCCCAGTGAAACTTGCTTTGACCAGCCCACGTGCCCTGATCACTTACTCAGTTTGTTTCTTATGACCTATTATCTCTTGGCTCAATTATTGGTGGGAAAACAAACCAGACTTGGCTGTTTTGAAGTTGGCAAGTCCTGAGGTGAGAATCGGGGCTTCACAGGAGCTGACAGCATAAGCACATGCTTCAGTAGCATGACTCATGTGCAGCCAGAGGAGGACAGCAAATACCCAGTCAGGTGTGTGTCGCTAGATGTGCTGCATGAAAGCGTGTACTGTTCTGCAGTGCTAAGCTTGGGGTGTACTTCAGAGCTCTCTTTTTAGTGCTCATTTGGACTTACTGAAAGCATAATGTTTTAAGACAAAAAGCATGACAATTTTTTTTGTTACCATATGCTCTACCCTTGCTTAGAGAATGGTGCAATGTTGCTGAAAATAATGCAAGTCTGTCTGCACTGCAGCCCTCCTTTTAACTACTTCCTTTGCACCAACTGTCGCTGTTCCAGAAATATCAGTGCAGATACAATTCTGAAGTCCCTGTTCATGTTGAGCTGTAGGTAAGGAAGGGACAGGTACTTAATTGTACCACATCTCTGCACTCCACTAACCCAAGGTGTGGAACTGCTATCCCGGTATGAGCAGCAAGGCATCCTCAGCAAGGAGAACAGACTCACCACTCCTATTGTCGTTGTTAACACCCATTTTCAGTCTCTTTTGCCTTTCTGCTCAAACTACTTCAGATCACTGGGTTTTGATGCTCACATCCTCTTTGATGCTTCCCACTCCTCTACCTCAAATCTGAACTAAACCTCCCTATCAGTGCCATGCATAGCAACAAGAGCTTTGGCTAAAGCTCTGCCTGCTAGTTTCTCAAAACAGCTGGGATAAAGTGGCTGTGGAGGACTATCTGAGGGGGTACAATACAGCTCTAGAAACAAGGGCCTCATTAACATAAGCCTGTTTTGTGCCTCACAGTCCTTTTGCTCCGAAAGGCTCATTTTATGAATGAACCAATGTTGTCCTTGACTTGATACAGTTTTTTTTCTAATTGTAAACACTTGTTTCTGGCAATTGTGCCTCTCACTGGAGGGTAACAAGGGCATAATTATTCAGCTCTCATGCATCACAAACTGCTGAGCATGAGGTATTAATGGAGTGCTTTGCTGCCACCATAGCTTAACAGCTACAGCTGCAGCATTGTGCTCTTGTTTGGCAGGGGTTCACGAAAAAGGGGGATGCAGATCATTAAGTTTTATGTTAAAAGTGATTTACAGATGTAGAAATAACAGTAGACTGTGCTAGATGGACAAAGCCCTTCTGATTTAAAAGGAGCTATTATACCAGCAGAACTGTGATTCATACTCATGGTGGGACAAAGCCACCAGCACTAGTCCACCTCATATAACCCCCAGTAATCTTAATAAAAGAAAGTTGTATTCGCGTAATTGTGTGTGCTGACAGGGCTGTACTGGGGGAGGAGGGGGAATCGTACCCTACCATCACAGCTGGCCTGCAGATGTAATAGAAGGAAGCTGCAAATGGATGCTTTTGGGTAGCTACAGGCTGTGAGGTGACAACAAACTCCTAGCCTGGTCCCTTCCCATCTACCCGCAACAGTGAGATGCAAACACTGGAATTCAAAGGTAGGTGTTGCTGCAGCTCCACATGGAAAAGTGGGAGGGGTCTCTCCTCAGCTATACCCTGAGATGTTCCAGCTGAGCAGCCAAGCGCCCCTGGTAGATGATGGAGGAAGAAGCACATCTAGAGAATAAATCAGAGGGGAAGGGTAACTCCTGCACTCTGAGTCACTGCTGCTGTGATTCACTCTTGCCCGTCTCTTTCTTCATGGAATTTGCAGGGGAGAGTGGCTGGGTATTAAGGCTAGTCCTGTCCAAATAGGCCCAAGACACGCTGTGCTTTTTCCTGGGAGAATGGTATTTACTCTGTTTGAACTGTAAAAATGGGTGCAGAATGAGTGCTGCCTTCACTTCCTAATCTAACCTTGTATTGCTGAAGGGTTAGGTGCCTCCAAGTCCTCGCCTGTGGAGTTTTCTTCCTCAAGTGTCTCAAGTCTTGCTGCAATTCCTCCTATGCCAAGAGGGCTGCCTGTCTGTTGTTGCTCTTTCCGCACAAGTACAAACATGTAAGAAAAGAACAAGTGGTTTGGACATACTTAATTTAGCAATGACTCTACATTAGTGGGTTGAGGATATCCACCCCTGCGGGGAGGAATGCCCCACCACCTTGCTTGGCCTACCACATCATTGACACAGATGCCAACTCCACTTCAAAAGTTGATGTAGTCTTCTTGGCCTTTTGGTAGCCACTTCATCAGCCACAAAAACATGCAGGTGTTTCCTTCACCACCACAGATTACTTTTTTTCTGCACATACCCACACATGCAAAGCACAGAGCACTCAGCCTGTTCCTTTTTGTCTGTGCTGTTCCCTGTTTTCCCCAGGTGCTTGGCTTGGCTGCACATTTGCCTGTCTCCCTCTGCACGGTCCCAGCCTGTGGGCACACCTCTCTGGAGTCCCCTCTGGGAACGGCTCGGAAGGAGATGTACGTGGCAGTGCCTCTGCACACCTGGCAGGCCTGAAATCATTTCAGGGCCAGTCAGAGTAACCTGGGGGCTTTGTAGCACCGAGTGTTGGCACCTGTGCATTCCTGTGTCACTTGACACTGCTGGCAGAATTTCTTGTCAGTTAAGGGGGCAGGACTGCTGCTCTCTTGCTAATGCTTTAGAGGTTGCATTTTATTCCTTTCAAATGGTTGCTTTGTGGATTGCTGTTGTTCTAGGTCTGTAAAGAGCAACAAATGATATTACATTATCTTGGGCGCTCTGAATTCAACTCAGTCCAAGCCAGGATTAATAAAAACGTATTTTAATTGAATCCTAATCCTTTCTTTTGCTTCAAAAGCTCTGGCCTTCATGGCTGGCCAGTGCTCTGAAGGACATACTCTGCTCAAACACACCTGAGAGTCAGTGACAAAACTGCTTTTGGAAATCTTTATCTTCTGTGCCTTTCTGTAAAGCTGTAGTTCAGCAACATGCAAAGCCGAGGTGCTGCTGGAAGGTGGTGTTATGTTCAGGAATTGATACAAAAATATTAACCCAAGGAACAGCACTTTTCTGAGCTGCTCCCTCAGGAAAGGTCCAGTAGTGCTGCTGCTCTGCAGTGCCCCCTTGATTTTTAGCTTCTTCATCTGCACTTTCTTTTCCAGCTCTTCCCTCATTCCTCACCACCTCAAAAGGCAGGGTTCTCCTCAGCCTCTATTTTATAACCCCTCCCTATCACACTGCTGTTCCTTACAACATGTATCAAGCAGCCACAACATCGTGCCTTTGGCTACTCAGCACTGGCTTCTTAAAGCATTCACAGCATTAAGCCAGAAAAATGGCAAAGATTTTGGTGTCTAAATTCTGCCTCCATGTAAAACTGAAAGCTTGTGTTGGCAGCCACTCCACCCTCGAGGTAGAAAACTCCTGCGATGCTGCAACTTTTTTAAAAAATTTTTTTTCTTCTTTATTTTTCCTAAATTTCAATCTTCCTACGTGTGTCAAGTGCTGCTTCTGGGCATGGCCAGACAGTTTCACTTTTACTGTCAGAGCAGCTCAGACAAAGGCAGAAGGCAAAAAAGCAGACAGATTTTTTCTTTTTTCTTTTTTTTTTTCTTTTCCCCAGCTGTCCCAAGAAAGAGGGACTGGTTCAAGCAGGTGATGAGAGCTTGTTTGATACTTAATAAATCAGCAAGTCATTTACACAGTAAAACAGTGCAGATATGAGTTAATAAAGGATAAATCATCAGTTATTTAGAAATATGGCCTTTTTTTTTTTTTTAACTTTTATGCAAGCCCCTGGATGGTGGGAACCCAAAGTATATGGGTCAGTCCCTAGTAATAAATTCCAGCGTGTACTTGCCATACTGGCCGTGAGAAACCAGAGTGCTGACCCAGGGGACTAGCTGGGGCTGCTGGACTCTGGGCTCAGGGACAGGCAGAACAGAAATAAACTCTGGAGTAGCCAGCTGTGGGTCATCAGTGACCTCTAGAAGGGACAGACAGGAGCAGCCAACAGCACTTGCTGCTCTTCCTGTTTTCCAGCTGCTGTTGTGCTGGAAAAAAGTTATCGTCCTTCTCCAGGAGAGGAAGATGACAAGCACCAGAGTGACTTTCTGACCTGCTTCCATGTAGCAGGGTTCCATGGGACCAGGGACTGAAAGCAAGGGCCGCCTGTTCCCCACAGGATGACCTCACAAGTCTGCAGCCCTGTGCATCTGCAGAGGAGCAAAAGGTAAGCCAAGGGCATGGCACTTGCACTTGTGCTCCAGTCTGAAACCTGAAACAGCCCCAACAGAGGGGTTGTGTAAGAATACCACAGCGGTTTGTGGTGAGGGCTCTCTCTTGCCACCTGGGTGTAGATCCCTGCAGGCAGAAAGAACAGACCCTTTCTCTGGTAGGCACCGCCCCCCATCTCACACAACCAGCACCTTCAGGGTGCCACCCCAGAGTCAAGCGCATCAGTAGGGCCCAGCCACACGTAACTGCAGCTTTCCTTGGCTTTCAGATGGCACTCAGCCTAAAAACAGGTCTGTACTTGGCCCCAAGCTGGAGGGATGGCCAAGACCACTGGCCAGTGCACAGCCTCAGCAGCAGCATTTTGGTCCATGCTGTCCCCAAGAACAGTGGAGCCCTGAGCAATTCTAAGTTAACAAGGCAGAGCACATGGCAACTTGATGCCATGTTCCACAGCCTCTGTGCCAGATCTCGTGCATCCTCCTGCAGCTTTAGCAGAACATGAAAATCCCAGGCACAGGCTATGAAGTGCAGGCAAGCAGTAAAGAGACTTTTCTATCTCTCCAGGCAGGTTTGCCCTTTAATTACTGAAACAGCTAGAAACTGTTGATATCTGACACCATTTCTATTAGTGCTTAATGCACTCACATTAGTTCCTCCCCTCATGGGCTCTCTACTTATGTTTGCACCTGATCTTTCTTCTTGCCTGCTCCTTTTTGTCCTAATTTCCTAGTCTTCTTCCCTGAGCATCACTTAACACCCCCTGCCACACACACATACACACAACTGATTAAAAGTTACTATCCTAGAAGTCCTGCTACCCCCTCCAAGCCCCTCACAGTGATTTGTTTCCAAACACTGCAAAACACAACCATTTCTCAGCAACTGAAAAAGTGTGCAGGCTGTCACATAACCTGCAGTGTCTTCATCCAGCACCGTGGTCCTCAAGCTTTTCAAAGCTACCCTTCCTCTTTTTAAAAAAGTTTAATTTCCCCTTCTCATTTTCCCAGTTTCTCCCTGACAAAACCACTATTCACTTGCTAACTTATCTCAAGCCCCCAGAGCTCAAACAGGAGGGTTTTTCTTTTCAGAATATGAAACATTTTGTATGACCAATTTTTTTCTCCCAACATTTTAATTTTAATTTAACATTACATTTTAATTTTCCAGTAAAAACTGAACCCCAAAATCTACCTGTGTTAGCTCAAAGGATATACTCCACTCATCTTGGAGCTGAAGGAGATGGATAACTTTTGTGTGGGAGAGTTGGAGACCAACATATCCAAACAAAACAGCAGAGGATGAGGTTTTTTGTGGCTCCTGCCTATTGTCCTCCAGTTACAGGATGTATTCTGACACTCCCCAGAGAGAAAGTCACTGCTGTAGTAGAGGACGGAAAAAAATGAACAGGACAACAATCTGATTCTCTACATCACCCAAATAGCTAACAAGAGTTTATTTCTAAAACAGCTGGAATCCCATATTTGACAAAGTTGCAGACAGATGGAGCTTTCAGAACCAGGTTGACACTGAAGGAAACTTGAAACACTTTTGCTGGCAGAGCTACAGTAGAGCAGTGCTGAATTCCCTGCCAGACGGAGCTGTCATTCAAATACCCCTGGTAGAGCTGGTGATACCAGAAAATCTGTGCTTGTCTTGGTAGACATGCTTCACAAGGAGGATTTGGGGAAAGCAAGGAAACTTTGGCAGCAGAGATGTCAGTTTTCCAGCCTGAAAGCATCCCGCACTAAGAACATCTGGTGGGTCTGTAGACCCAGCACTGTCATAACAGCAAAAGCTGCAGGCATACCTTAGCCCTGCTGATAGGCACAAAAGCCAAAAGGGCACTTGTAGCTTATTTCTCTTGATCCAGTATAGACAAGTGCACTTGCAGCAAAACTTATTCTTTGGATGATCACAGAGCATAGTTCAGAATTCTTTGGTTGTTAGATTGCATGAAATTCCGCGATTTTTTTTTTTTTTCTGACTCCATATGGTGACAAGTGACAGAGTGATGTGAGAGGCTGAAAAAAACATGTTAGTGTAGTGCCAGGAGAGGGAGCATCATTCCAGCAGAAAGTGGAAACACCCTTTTCTTCAGAGCAAGCTCAGGTGCCAGCCCCAATCCGTAGCAGGTGCTTCTCCCTACTACCACTGCAGCACTGAGGCCTCAGCTGCACTCACACCATCTGCAGCAGAACAGCATTGCCAAGTGGGGTTAAAGCTTTTAGGAATGTTTCTACTGTCTGTCTGAGGTGATATCTCAGGAAGTGAAGGAGAAATAGTGCACAAATCGTTCCCCTGGGGACACAGAAGATGGGAATATCCTTAAATATCTACCATATCAGTCCAAATTACAGTCAGAGTGCTGGTTTCCAAAAACTGTAGTTAAGTCAGTCTTAGCAGGACGACTGGTGATCCAAACACCCCTGTTGTATAAAATTGCACATACATATATATGTGTGTGTGTACCTTCTTCTGCAGATATGTTCGCTCAAAGTGCCCAGAAGGAAGTCTCTTGTCCCATATGGCCATTTGATTGGTCCTGTGCTGGCAGGCAAGGAAGCCTAACAGGGATTTCCAGCTCAGAAGAATGTTTGTTCTCTTAAGCCAGAGAGCATGCTCAATTCAGGTTGTTAAAATTACAAAATAGCCCATTTCTGACCAAATACAAAACATATCATCTGATGGGGCAGAAAAGCAGGCCAGAGTTGGGCATTGTAAAGAAATACAAAATAGTCAATATGAAATCATTAACATTATAACTGCCTGCTATATAGTTTTATTTGAATAATCCTCTATATTAATGTTAAAGCAGTTTCAAATTGTTTGCTGCTCTGTGTTGCTGTAAATAGGGCACTTATGAAAAGGAATAGCAAGAAGAATCACGGAAACTGTGTACCTTTTGAAGGGGGATTCTTACCTCTCCAGGTTATCTGCTCAGTTATTTTCATTTACTTACTCAAAATTTTTGACACTTTACAGCTGGCCAATTTCTCTTGCCTAAGAGCTAAAAGAAAAAAATTTAAGTAAAGATACATATATTAGGATAGGAGAAAAAAATAAGGTGGCAACAAATAGCAATGTGTGTTGACCTGCTACCAGGCACAAAAAGAATTTTCCCAGAGGACCATTAAATTACTTAGCAGTATTGATGCAGAATTTCAGACAAACAGAAAAATACATAGCAGGCCAGAAAATGCTTTTTCCTCCAGACTGTCCCTGGTAAACTGTATAAATACTATTTCTGCTGCATCACCATGCAGTTGTCTTTACAGAAGACAATTTATAAGTACAAGCTCTACTTCACAGCTAGACATGAAAGGAGAAGCACCAAGCAGGAGGAGTGGCCTGTGCTTCCTTTTTTCCTGCAAAGAATTTCCAGCTCTCCTGAGATGGTCTGCCAAAGGAAAGACAGAGGTACCAAGGTACCAAGAAGGAATTGTCTGAGCATTGAAGTTACATAGAACTTCCTGATCATACCAGCTTGGACAAAACTGAACTGTTCTGTCTGTCCAGGCTCTGGGCAGAGTATCCAGGAGGATGGATTCCAGCTGAGGCAGAGGAAGGGACACACCACATGTAAGAGAAAGAACCACAATGGGCTTTCCATAAACACTGTAAGGTTCCAAAGAGAATAATTTAAGGGAAATGCATAGAATTTTTCTACAGAACATGACTTACTGTGAAAAGAAGAAAAAAAAAAAAGATCCCATAAAACATTAAATATATATTCTTGGGTACATGTTTTCCTGTATTTGACAAGAGGACATTTTTAAGAATAATGTTTGATTGCTAATATTGTATAAAAATTCATGGAGGAAATCCTCGATTTTATCATGTACTGTTGGGGCTAGGAGGGAATGTTTGCAGTGATGGATTCAAGTTGCAGTTCATAATTTTTTATGCTGGCTGAGCTGATATTAGAAAAATCCATAGTTCTGATACAAAGAGATAACAAAGACTTGGGTCAGCATATCCAGGCACAAATTAGTTTGTAACAGTTTCTTTGTTAAACAAATCATCCTTTGAAGTCAAGAATCAGGTAAGGAATTTGCAGGATTCCCCTTATGTAAACAGATGGAGGAAATCAGAAGCAATTTCTCCATCCCTCTGAAAGGAGAACCAAATGACTGTCCAAATGACTTTTAAATGCACTGACTGCAAATAGCTGGATATGACCACAGCCCAGCTTGTGAGACAGAAGTTGTCTTTCTCCAAAACAAGCAGGTTGTCCATTATAAACTTCTTTGGGTGGGGACAAGTTGGGGGGGGCAAAGCAAAAATACTTTGGTTCACAACATTGTTTTGCGTAGGCGTTCAAGTAGATCTTCCAAAGCTACCAGCTGTCCAGGCTAGTAACATAACACCCATGCCCCCTCCTCGGTAGTGGACGCTCCTCTTTGGTATACTATTTCGTAAGGCAGACATCTTCCACAGATGATGGAGTCACACAGATGCATCTTTGAAAAGGAACAAACAAATTAATCTAATTTATTAAGGAACACACAGGAAACCTTCTTTTGGTAGGAGGTAAGGGAGGGAGAAAAGAAAGTGTTGATAGATGCAGTATTTGCTAAAAGCAAGTTATTTTGCTCCTGTAGTTATTTGTTTACAGCCGTCAGTAGCTGTGATACGTCTGTGTTGACAGAAAATATGGAGTTACTGCTTTGTGAGTAATTTTGAGTAACAACAACCAAGACATTAATAAATCCTTTCAGGTAGACACAGCCCTGTGGCAGAAAATATAAATATTCATTTTGGGAAGCGTTCTGGCAGTTACTAAGCATGATACTTACTTGTTGACTGCGTGATGCATGAAACCTTGTAGGACGACCACATGCTTAAAACACAAAGTATTGTAGCTAGGAACCCGAAAGTCTGGATGGGAAAACAAATAAACCACAAATATTTACAGAGCATTAGATGACACATATTCCATGCATGTATGGACACTTTTGTAGATTCGGCTACGTATTTTATGAGATTAACAGACCCAAAAAAGTGATTTTTTTCGTCCGTTCTGCCAAAATACTAAAAAAATAAAATTTCCTGTAGTATAATAGCAACTTATGTCTTGTGAAAACAACCACTGACAGACAGACAAAGAGTCATATACAAGGAGTGAGAAAAAGCTGGACAGCAGCATGGAGTCTCAAGTTCTAAACTTCTCACTTAGGATTCTGCAACAAAGAAAAGACTGTTCCTAGCACCTCTGAGTACTGTTCTTTTACTGCACCATTCAAACAAGTCTTTCCCTGCTGCCTGCCAAATAAACAAGTCAGGTAAGTCTTCTAGTCTGTTTGCATCACCCAGACTAAGTTTCTGAAAGCAATTCATTATTCTGGAGGAGTTGTATTTCTGGTCCTGCTGCCGTGAAAATACTGTCACCCACACTCGTAAGTCATGCCTCTCTACAAAGCCCTCCAGCCAACAGAGGCAGAAAGCATCTCCCAGTAAGTCAGTGCAGAGCCTCAGTGGGTTTTAGCTCAGGAGAAATTATCTTGAAGAGGGCTCTGTTCAGAAACAGGAGGCAGTCAAAACCCAAAGACTGGGGTGAAATTCTGTAGGTAAGTTTCAGGTGCTACAACAGCCTATTGTCAAAACTTAATTGTTTTAATTCTTCCCCTAAACACATTAGTTCCTATGAGTTAAAGCAGAAGCCTTTGGTTTCAACACTCTGACAGGACAAATACCCACTTTAGTGGTGAGTCTGGAGTCTCACAACAAAATATTTTTGTTGGCACTGTGTTACAGAACATTCACTGAAATGAGCTAGAAGGTAGTTCACCCAACCAAGACACAAGCAAGGCAAGTCTGTAAGAAAATAAAAGTACAAGTAACAGATTTCCAATGCCTTACTATATATTGCAATTTTAAAAATGTCAAGACTAATAAACATGGTCTTACCGCTCCAGCCACAAGTCCAGTCAGATTGTAACTCTTGGCTGCTGCTACAATTGATCCAATGAGAAGCAGAATTGTACCAATTAAGTAATGAAGGAACTCCTGTAAAGACAAGCACAGTCTGCATCAGAAGGGGGACTTAGCAGGAAAGCATTTTGATATGCCTCAAAAAGAAATTAAGTTGGCAGAAGTGACTCAAACCCAGAGGAGAAAACACTAGTAAAAAAAAGGAAAAAGGAAAAAGAAAAAAAAAAGCCAAAACAATATTAAAAAAACCCTAACAACCCACCTTTTGAGTGGATTTTGTGCCAAACCTCAGATTCTGTTCAAAAAGGGGGAGAGGGACAATATTCAGATCTACCAATGTCATTGGAATAAATTTTACTTACCGGGTATGGATGTAATCCTTTCAATTCAACATGGTACATTACTGAGGATGAAACGTGTCTCTTTATTGCATCAAGTATTGTAGCTTACTTAAAGAGATGGTTCTGGAGGAAGGAAGAAGCCTTGAAGACATATTTCTCTAGCCTATATGAGATGGCATAAATGGAACACCAAATGCTCCTACTTCTGATAATCTTAAAAAGTAAGCAGTGGATCTACTGGATTTACTAGTGACTTAGATCAACCAAGACTCGAAACAGGAGGGAAGCCACGAAAAGCACAACTGCAGTAAAACATGATGGCACGGGCTTTTCTGGGAGAGCACCAAGGCACCACACATAAGATCTTCTCTGGTGTGATGAGTATCAGTCTGTGAGTAAATTTTACCTTGTTACAAGCAGGGGTTATCTGTGGATCAATTTTGAATCCTCACAAAGCTTATGGCAACCAATATGTGTGTTCGCACACTGAACATGGGTTGTTCCTTGTGCATGGTTGGGGCGGGCAGGGGCATATCTGCTTACCTTATCCGCATGAACCAAGGGAATGCCATGTAAAAGGGAGAGGAGAGATTCTATCTCAAACCACAAGATAAAATATAGTCCAAAAATTGTTCAAGGAAAGCCCAGACGATAAACAGTCTGTCATACCAGTTTCCTTCTGCTCAGGTGTTTTATAAAGAGTTGAGAAAGATTTTTGCCATAAAGTAGGCTCTGAGACTGCAACTTGCGTTCCTCATCCATAACCTTGTTTCAGTCAATCAAGATCCCAACCCTTGCATTTTCTAGAATAAATTATTTCCATAAGGAGGCTTTCTCTGGATAGTCCATGACACAGCAGGCAAATTAGACATGCCATTGCCTCCTTAGAGACAGCAAATAAAGCAGTGTACACAGGCCATTACTTTAGAGGAATTCAAGGGATGGGCAGTGGTTCAGTGGAATCATCAAAGGCTAAATTAGGTGGAGAACCAACACCTGGCAGGGCTGGGAGAGTGGCCCTCTAGAGAAATACTTCCAAGCTTTAAAAGGTGTCAGTGCTGAACCACCTCTTGAACCACTGCAGCTTTACTGACTACAAATCACACCCCTGATTGCAATGTAGAAATCCTGCCAGGAAACTCATCTGAGTCCTACCTGTAGTTTCCCAAAGACTCTTACATGTCTTCATATTCTGTTCTAAATGTGTGGCTGATAAGGAGGTTGTTTGTTTCGTAAAAGAGCAGCAGTGTTCAAGCATCACATCCCATAAAGCTACCTGAAGCTGAGCAGTCACAAACTTCAGTGCCTTAAACTTAATAGTGGCTCTGGGACATTGAGGAATGATTAAACACAAAACAAAAAAAAAAAACAAACCAAATGCAGCCTATGCAGAGGCCAAAATAGCATAGTCCTGTTACAGCAATGCACACACTAAATACTGCTTTACAAAACTGTCATTTATTGATTTACTTCAGTCCTTTATTTTAATACCTGCATCTGTATTATTTCTAGGTAAATAATTACCTTTAGAGACAGACAGTGGTAGCATACATTTAAAAAGAAAAAAGTCTAACCATGTTCTTCAGTTAAAAAGAAAAAGATAGAAAGTTATATTTTTCTCTCTGGTTAGAAGTGGATGGATGGACAGACTGTTATCTTAGATCTGTACATTACTCATATAAATTTCCATTAAATGCCATCCAACCAGTCTTGGATTTCAAAATCCCTCTGTATCTCTCCAGTTTGCTTTCCCCATTCCCTTTTTCCTTCCTCTGTGGAACTAACACGTCACTAATTTGTCAGGGAGGCACGTCCTTAGAGGTTATTAAAATCCATCATTCCATACTTGGATGCAGAACTCTTTATTAGTTGACCTGACCCAGAACTACTGGAAAAGTTCAGGTCCCACATTTTATATGCTGCTTGTTAGTTCTCCACTAGGATATGAGACATGGATGTGTACAGGAAACGTGGGAATGAGGCAGAACATCCTGCAGGATATCCCAGAAAAGGCCATGCTATGGAAATGCCTGAGGCTCCTATTTCTTGCTATTGTTTAAGTTACCTAAAACCATACCAAAAAGAGATACATTTGACTTAAATAGCACTCACAGACTTTATTTTGGGACAGGATGTAGTACATGAATTCTAATGCTATGATTTGTAACGTTAGCGATCCCTTAGCTGCTCTAAATGACCTGAGCTAGGACCCACCTGCTGAAGGCTTGATAACCAGCAGCTTCTTTTCAATTGTCTCAGAATAACACTACTGACTTCCCTGAAGTAAATCTGGGTTTGTATCTGTCTGAAGGAGGGCAGGATCAGATCCAAATCAGCTAAAAAACCTTACAATTACAGCATCTGCTGAACTGAATGCTAAGAACAGAAGGATTTGCATACAAGGCAAAAAAGAATTAAGCGAAAGACAGGCTATCACTGTGAGACAGCATAAGAAAATGGACTCAGAAATGGAGACATGAACCCCAAAGAGAGGCAAGGAAGCCAGGCCATGGAACAGGCTTACCGCAAGAGGCCAGCTCACGCAAGTGAGCTTCCTGTAGATCCTGAAGATGTGGGTAATGTAGAAGAACAAAATCATAACCAAATCGCACATGGTGACAATCTGAAAGAAGCTGTATGCACTGTAATCCGTCCACGGGGAGTTATTGACGCTGATGAATCCAATCAGCAGTGAGATCTGGAAGACAAAATGTGCATTAAAGGTTTTTACAGTGGTGCTCAGAGGGTTGTGGAGATGATTTTAAGCAGAATAAAATGGCACTTAGAAACAGAAGACAAATGTCTAATGTAAATTGGATGGTCTGAAAAAAATGGAGGACTAAGTAATGAGCATGATAATAATGTTTTATAATTTGCTGATAAATGAGCTGAAGCAACCATTAAAAGTGGGGAAAAGGCCAACTGCCAGAAGGAATGCAGCAGTTTCATCCTGAAGAACCCGATCTGATGAAGTCTCTTTGTTCAGCAGAAGAGGTCTCAAGTAGAGAAAAAGAACTGAATGCCTAAAGATGCACCAGCAACTGAAGCATCTAAACCCCACAGGCTTTCAGAAAAAAATAACTGAAAGCTGTAAAAATTGAGGTGTCCATGAGCAGATGCACCTTTCCTTTCATTTAGTGACACTTCTCACATGCAAAGTCGGATGACCTGGCTGCAACTGAGCTAACACCCATAGAGCAGGAGTATTAGAAGGTTGTAAGGCAGCATCGTAGCAAATAATATAAACATCTGTGGGAATTGATTAATTCACCCCACCCCCAAAGTTTTAATATGTTAACACTGCCAAATAAAAGTAAAAAGCACTATTGTACAACTTCTGTCAGCTGTAGGCTTCCAAAGGACAAAAGCTATTTACTTTTTTTAAAATATGAAGCTACTTGTTTAGTTTACTAACCTTGCTGCTTCCACCAGCCTGGCTAACCTGGGTGATCAAAATAAATCTACTAAAAATAAATACACTAAAATATTTTCTTATTATTTTCTATTTCTTACACATGACTTTGTCAGTGCATGCTTTAAGCCACTGTAATTTTTAGCTCATCTAAAGTCAATCAGAAGCAGTAATGATTCACATTTTAAGTGTTTTTCCTAGACATTAAAAAAACTATCTGAGAAAGACAGAACCTTAAGACTACACCATCCTTTCCTGCACATTCATCTTCCAAACTCCTAAGCAAATGCATTCATTATCAGAATAATTTTCTTAAGATTAAAAGAGAAATTAAAAAAGGAACAAACAACATAGCTTAGATTATCCCTGCTGTAGTGTTAACTAAGTTTCACCTGCTCAGTTCTAAGTGGACAGGCTAAATATATGCATGCATGAGGGCAACCAAAAGCTATATACACACAAAAGAACTTCACAGGATCTTGTCACCTTGACCAAACAGCCACATCAATGTCTTGACAGTGAACCACCTCCAAAAGTTGGCTTCAAAGAGAATAGTCAATGCTCCAGATTCTTTCCTACATAAGTGGCTAAGCTATTGTTAGACCTGGTCCAGCTCCATTATTTTTCTGTGTTTGTCCAAGTAGTTGATATTAGCACTGTAAGTGATGCTCAGTCCAAGATGGTCACAGGCTTCTGCACTACAGTGAGCCGACATCTCCTCTCGCCTTTGGAAGTGACACAGGACTTGGAGATGCAGGGTTAGATCATACTCTGTGCTTCTCAAGAATGGAGGTCACAGGTGTCTTTGAAAATGCATGACACTGCTCAGTCTCTGTCTCCCCAGATGTGTTCCTGCCCTCTGGTTTGGGAGCGTAACATCAGAGCAGCAACCTGCATGTTCAGTGCTTCTATCTGCATCATGCCTCACCTCTGGGTCTCACTGCCTCGCCTCTGGGGAATCCTAAGTGCACAAAGTCTTGCACCTTGTGCATGGCAGAGCTTTCTGATATGCTACATTTCTTAGAAGACAACAAAGCAATGCTCTCCACAACTCAGTGTTTAAAGAACTCTGGCCCAGTTCTTCAATTCTGAGGTAATTTAGATGCAGTTTTGTACAGTCTGTGTCTACATACAACAGGTCTACATTAAGCAGTGGTTTCATGAGGGGTCAGGGCATCTGTCATCTTCTCCTTCCCACCCTGATTTCACTCCCTGTGACGTACTGGCTCCTCCATTCATCCGCGCTGAGCCATCTCAGTGTACAAAGCCAGCAGAAAAGTGAACTACTGAAAAAAGGCAAATAGCTTTACTCTGACTCAGCCATCACACCAGGCAGGGTGAGATGAGCAAGGGAGTGTGAGGGAGAAGTTAGGACGCCGACAGAAAAGACAGGAAGGACTGAGCAGGCAGGATGGCAGCAGGCAGTACCATGTTCATGGCTCAGGCTGCCCCAGACCACCCATCTCAGTCCCTTGAATCTTAATGTTAGTTAAGAAGAGCTGTCTGACTTAGCCATTGAACAACTTGAGCAACCAGAAGGAGATCATTTGCCCTATAATGTAGGAGAACACTGGAAGTGATGCAAGACACAGCTATTATTTTCATAATTTAAAACTGGATTTAATGAAATTTCATTCTATAGGAAGACTCAACAAGAAGTCCCAGCAAGCACTGAGTCTTGCCCTTGGATAAAGGTGGGTTGAGGACAGTAATTCCCTAATCACCAAAGGCTAGAAGGGTGACACCCTTATTCAGGTGTCTTCAGTTCCCAGTTTCAATTCCACTGTACAAATCAAGAAAGAAGCATTTATTCACAGAAATATTAAATCTGCCTAGTGGCTCATTTCATGCATGAACAATTAACTTTAGCAACTTTTTTTACAGTGTACAAAGGATAAGGAGGGCTGGATCCTTGAAGTACAACCACCATCCAAATAATTAAAACCACTGGGAAAAAAGGCAATTAGTTTAAACTAGACCCAGTTCTTTCTATTTCATGGAAGCATAAAAGTATTTTTCTTTTCAGTTAAAAGGTATAAAAAACAGAGAAGAAGCATAAGGAAGAATGTGAGCCATCCAAGAACAGAAAATTTATCTGAGGTGTTATATTCCTCAGAAACAGGAAAATACAAGGTACCAACCACTCACTGAAGAACCTGCTCAGCTGCTAAAGATGGAGTAGAACTGTGGATTTCAAGGCTACTTCATGATTAAAACAACTCCAAAACCAATTAGCAAAGATTCTCCCTTCTTTGATTTTAGATGTGCCTCAGTACTCAGGTAGGAAGAAATCACTGCATGGCAAGAGGTATTTCTTTCGAAGATTTACTTTCTCAGCATAAATTTTGCAACATGAGATTTATCTGCAATTTCTAAAGAGAGTCACCTGATCAGAGGCACATACTTCTGTTTCACAGGACAGGTGCAAAGGGGACCCTATAAACAACTTCATAAAAGTTGTCTGCCACATTATGTTGCCTGCATGGCTGGCAGGTACACTCAGAGTTTAAAACTCACATGTTGAAAAAGAATGCTAACAAATGGAGGAAATAGAGCCACACAATATCATTTGTCCTTTAAAAGTGACAAACACTTAAGTTCCTTCACCAGATATTGGTTTATCGTGACATATACCGGGTGATGACTGTATTTTTTTCCTCCTCTGGGATTCCTGTTTCCAGAGATTATAGTGATAAAATGATTAATATGTAACTGTCTGAGTTAGATCATAGAAGTTCAACATAGATCTTAGAAGTCAGTTTGTGGCAGAGAGAGAGAGAGAAATGAATGGCAAAGCACCAAAGTGACCAAATGTTATGACTGCTCTCTATGCATCTGTACTCTGGGAAGCAGGTTAATACACTTTGAAAATAAAAACTGGGGGCACAAAAAAAATCCAGGACACTGATATTTCCCTTTCAATATAGCATTTCACAGAATGTGAAAGCAATACACACGTAACAAACGTCCAGCCAAGCCAGTGTGACCAGAAGTACAGCTCAAATGATGGTCAGTCTCAGTAGAAGATTTCAACCTGCTCCACAATATATATCCAGGCTCCAGATCTGCACTGCAAAAGGGACACATTGCACGACACGACTATTTCAGTGCTTTCTGGTTTCTGAGAAGCAAAACAAAGAACATACACATCAATCAGCTCCAGGGAGGGATTTCTGGATTTAAATAAAGTTCTGTATTTGCTCTATTTCATAGAAATTGACTGGCTTAAACTACTCCACTTCTTGACTTTACTTTGGACCAGATTTTTGAAGTAAGTCATGAAGTGTGTTTAGAGACACTGGTATGTATCAGGAACTATGTCACAACTAAAGGCAGTCAGGCAATTGCCAGGAGGCACTCAATGCCTTACCAGATAGAAAAGACATAACAAAATCTGCAAGACTCTTACAGAGTAAATCTGCATTCTCTTCTCTATTTTGAGCTGGAGGTGGGGTAACCACATCCTCTGCAACGTGCCTGTAGAAAATGTTGCCTCTTGAATGGCACTGACATATGTTCCCAAGCCTAAATTTGAAGTTAACTCAATTCTACCAAAGAATGAAATATAATTTGTTCTTTCTTGATATGTCTTCTTCCTAAAGCTGCCCAAGATGCTGCTGGCTGCCTTCACTACCAAAGCACATTGTTGGCTCATGGTCAGCTTCTAGTCTCCCATGATTCCAAGGTCTTCCCTGCAGAACTGCTTTCCAGTCAGATGGCCTGCACTTTGTAATGCTGCAGAAGGGCTTACCCTCAGATATCCCTGGATACAGGACTTGGCATTTCTCTGTGCTGAACTTGATGAGATTCCTACTTGTCCAGACTGTCAGGGTCCCTCTCCATGACAGCACAATTCTCTGGCTCATTATCCACTCCTCACAGGCTTTTTTATCACCTACAAACTTGCCAGGAGTGCACTCTGCCATCATCCAGGTCATTAAGGAAGATGTGAAACAGTACCAGCTCTAGTATTGACCCCTGGGGTGCACCACTAGTGACTGGCCTCAAAGGATTTTTTACCATGACCCTCTGCAACACTCTGCCATTCAGACACTTTTTAATCCATCTCACTGCCCTCTTATCTAATCCACACCCTGTCAGCTTGTCTGTGAGAACGTTATGGGAGACCATACCTGAAGGGGTTAACAGCTGGTCTGTTGGCCCCTCAGAAGAAGAAGAGGAGGTAGACCTGGCAGGCTTTCGTGTGTTTCCCTGACGATGGGTGAGATATATACACAACTTAATTGGGGAGGAAAGACACACTGTGAATACGAGGGTTTAGGGAGCGTGAGAGTTACTGCTTGGCCTTGGAGAACTCCAGGTGTCTTAGTATGGGAACATAATTCAGCCTTCTGATATCTCTCACTATCCCATGACTACTGCCAAGTTTTTAACAATAACATGTAGCTAATTAGCAGTGTTGTTAGGTACCTTTTTTAGAGTGTGAGAATGTTTTGGGTTTGCTTGCTGCTTCTGCTTCGCTGTCTTCTTAGAGGGGACATAAAAAGGTGGTGGGAACAATAAAGCGTGCTGTTATGTTGCCCTGAACAAGTCTTCTGATTTTTTTCCTTTACTGACCGTCATGACTTAACAGTAACACATACCCTTACTAAGACTGAGGTAAACATCACTCTTCCCTTGTCCACCAGACTAGTCACCTCACTACAAAAGGTAGTAAGGCTGGTCAAGCATGATTTCCCCTTTGTAAATCCATGCTGACTATTCCTGATCACCCTCTTGTCCTTCATGTGCTTGGAAATGCTTTCCAGGAGGATTTTCTTCATCATCTCCCAGGGGCTGAGGTGAAGATGACCAATCTGTAATTCCCTGGATCTTCCTTCCTCTTCATAGACATCAGTCTGTTCAGAATGGCATACTTTTCTTCTGCACTTCTCAGGCTAGAGAGGATAGGGAAGGACTGGACAAGAGTGATAAATTCTCTTTCCCTATGCTATAAAATGCTACTTGAAGTGTTCCCTGGAAATGCTGTTTCTTTCTAAAAAAACAGATTGTTTCTTCTTGTCCCTGACAAAGAACGAGCACTTGAAGTCCACTGATCACTATTACACTCAAATGTAACAGGATTACTATTACACAAATTTACAGGAAAATGTGTATCAAGACTTCAAGGAAGTAAATCTTCCACTTCAGGAAAATTCAACAGCTTCTTAAGGAAAGGACAGGAATCGTGCCTTTGTATTAAGGAGAGATTCTATATAGGAAGACGATCCAACTTCCAATGACTCCTAAGACAAATGCATACTGGAGAAAAGGCCCAAAGTATTAGGCCCAGATGCTGTTGTACTTGTGATTTCAGATGGTTTGAATTCCACCTCCCTCTTTGTGCTCACTCTTTGCTGGCTATAGTCCTGCAGATGCTATTAGGTTACAAAGAAAGCTCAGCTCCAAACATCCTGGCTTCCCAGGAGTGGGCTGGGCACGATGCTGGGACTCAGAGCAAGCCAGAAACACAACCCTCAGCCTCTCTGGTGGCTAGATCCTCCTGCAGTTTCCAAGCCTGTCATCAGTCACAGAGGCCACAGCGGGACTGCCCAAGAGCTGCCTTCATCGTCAGACTAATGGGCTGTGCTCCCCTTCACTAACATTGGATCCTGCTGGAATGCACAGCAAAGATGGAAAAGCTTGGGTGGGCCAAACCTGCAAGTTCAAAGAAGCTTAATGGAGAATCACTTGCTGCAAGGAAGGAGCAGAGATGTATGCCCACCAGGTACCATTACAGGTACAATTTTCCTCACTAGTGCCCTGAGGGTAACAAAGGAAAGGATTTGTTTTGCTCCCCATGTTACCTTCAGGCCAGCTGGCACCACTGAGAATTTTCTGCTCATGTGGTAGAAGACTGTAGTTTATCTGACCACAGAACAATTTTATAACCCAAGAATCAATCTGTGCAAGTGCTTTGTATGATCTTTTTCTACTGTCCTGCTCTAATGGATGTCATAAATAAAGCTCTGGCTTTACTACCAATACTTAATTCTTTTGTAACATTTGGAGAGAACTAAATTTTCCTCAGATGCAGCTACCTGCACAAACATAAATCCAGCATGATCTCCAATACCGGCAGGAACCTACTCTAAAGGAAAGCCTAATGTTCTGAGCACGAGAGGTCCATTTCCACAGGCAAACACTGACACAACAAGGGAGGAATTGAAAGTCACTGGCTCTTGAATCCTGACCTGTTTTGTAACCAGTCTGAACTCCAGTAAATCGCGTATCTCACTGCTTCAGCTCCCCCATTTTCCAAATGAGGACTAATAAAGACTTTACATGCATTTGCTAAAGGTTTTTGTCCTCAAAACACTTTAGACATATAAAATAAGGCAAAAATTTTGAGCACGACTAATAAACATCTAGGACAAGATGACTGTTTTCCTTGACAGTATGAATGAGAATAGATGTCCACCAAAAAGAAAAACCAAGTAATAAACCCCCCACCTTTCTTCCCCCTGTCCTCCCCTCCAAAAGCCCAAACCAGCAATCAACAAATCACAGACGTAACAGACAAGCACGTGAGAAAATCATCTGAGGAGAAAGCCACAGAACAGGCAAACAGTAGCAAAAGGTTGGCCTTCTGAGAATTGCTTTGTGATCAATTTGTAGCTACCACAGCACAAAAGATAAACAAAAATGAGAGTCCTAGCTCACTGTAAAATGGAAATTAGAATTTTTTTCTTGTCATTTATTTACTTACAATAGACTGTGATCAAGCTTTGCAAAAAACCCCACCATGCACAAAACATTGCAAATGAATTGCTTTCTAACTGCAAGTGTAATCTTTAATGCTTGGACTACTTTATTACTCATCCTCTTGACCATCCCTGAGTGTTCTGCACCGCACATTATCACTCACCCGTGTCCAGCTGTTCTTTCGCAATTCTGTTAATGACTGTGAAGTCGAGGTTACCCTTTCCCACCGAGCCTGTGTACAGTGCTGGTGTGCTGGGTGTGGGTGCGATATCAGCTGCCTTCACAGCAGCTCGTGTGGAGCTGGGCTTTCTGCGGTCAAAACGTGTTGATAACACATCAGCCTTTCGGCTGCTGCTGAACACTGCCTGCAGTTCCCTCCCCTTACCCCAAAGCAGGCTCACAAGTAGGCAAGTCACAGCTGGCTCAACTGAGCAATGGGATTTCTCAGACCATGATCTTGTGTTCAGTGATAAAAGCTCAGGAGAACGAGGTTTAAGGGGAAACGTTTTAGGTTATGGTGTTTCTCTTCCGAAGCAAGCGTTGCACATGGAATCACAGACTCACAGAATGGTTTGGGTTGGAAAGGACCTTAAAGACCATCTATTTACAACTCCCTGACTACAGGCAGGGATGCCTTCCAGTAGACCAAACTGCTCAGAGCCCCATCCAGCCTGGCCTTGGACACTTTAGTTGGTGGGGAGTAGTGAATGAATTTATTGCTTTGCTTGTGTGTGCAGCTTTTCCTTTCCTTATAAAACTGTCATTATCTTGATCCATGGGTCTTTTTGCCTGTCTTCTATTTTCTTCCCATCCAATAGGGGAGGGGAGTGAATGAGAGGCTGGTGTTTGGGTGCTGGTTGGGGTTAACCAATTGTATGTGACCTATCCCTTGTCTGGATTTCTAGCTGCTGCAGTAGGACAAAGAACGATATTAAAAATCATCATTGCAGAAAGACATTGAAAATGGTTTTTGCAAATCCCAAGATCATGCACTGAACTGACAGACTGAAACTGCTGTCTTGCCGTGCAATTTTAAACTATGGGTAATAATTTTCTTTTTCTATATAGAAATAAGATGTGAAATGCCAACTAAATTGCAGGGAGGAAAGATAATGTTAAGGAGAAGCAAAATTGCCTCAAGGTGCCCAGTTCTAGAAAAACACTATAACTCTTATCTCAAAGTTTTATCATAATACCATGATACACACAGCATCATGTATAATCCACCCAGCACTGTGTTATCTCTTAATTTAATTACTTTGCCAGGCAATGCACAACCACATCCTTGTATTTTTCAGAATATTTTCCTTTTTTTTCTTGACTGTACTCCCCTCTACTATACTACACCATGAGAAGTCATACTATAATTTTTGTACCCAGTGTTTCCTTTCCTTTTTTTCTGCTTATTCCCCTTTCCTATTCTTTCCTGCACTACACTCTGTATGTCTTCTCCTTTATATCTGTCATTCTCTCCCACTCGAATTTCCCTCTATACATGCCAATGCACCACAATTCCCTCTTTTAATGTTTCCTAGCTATCTTCCCCCAGTCTCTTGCATCAGGACATGTATTGCAATTAGCTAACTGAAAATTAGCACCATTCAGGGGAAAAATGCCAGGGGACAGGATTCAGCATAGTGCTACACCTGCACAAAGACTGTAGGCAGCAGCTCTGCTTTACCAGGCTTCAGCTGGTAGTTGGCAATACCTGAAAGTGCTTTTTCCCCCCATCCATGGTATTTGCTGGAGGACCGATGAACCTTTGTACTGCTTTAAATGTCGCTCCTCTTGAATCTGAAAAAAGAAGGACCCTGAGAACTACCCATGAAATTGATAAAACCTGTTTGATTTCTACTCTCTTAAAACTTACCCAAGTTCTAGTGCAAGCAGTTGTACAGAAACTGTGTCTACAGATCTGGGGCAAAGGACAGCACTGACTCTCATCCTGTTTCATCACAGCCATTTAAAAAAAACCCCAATATAACAAGGGCTAAATTCTTTTTGTATTTGAATGAAAAAAAAAAGTCAAAGTTTCCAGCTTATGACACCAGCCAAGATGGTACATGGAATTTTCCATCCCTATGCGAGCCAATCAGGATAACCATGCCCCAGAGAAATGTCACTGACTGCAGCTGTACATTTCCAAATGTTACACCTCAACACAGTGAAGCAACACCCACATATTATTAAGTACATACTTCTGGTGGAGTAAAACGATTTTTTTTAACAGCTTCCCAAAACAGAAAGATGAGCAAAGCGTAGGCCAAGGTTACAGTTGTAGATCACGCAAGACTGGCTCAGCTAATTTAAGCAGCAATGTTGACTGCTGCTGTAATTGGGATTTCCTTCTTCCAGGGCAGTGTTGGAAATGTGAGCTGTAACAGACAAACCCCTCCTAGAAAAAGAAGATAAAGAGCACAGTCCATTTGAAACTTCATTAATGACAGATGAAATCAGCTGCCTTCAAGTGCATGGTTCTGTGAAGCAGTCAGTCTTTGGTTGCACAATAATCTTTCAGCCCCTGTGTCTGGGCAGATTTCCTTCTTGTCTGGCTGCTCTGCTAAAATAAGGAGGCTGCCTGGCCTCTGATAAGTGACTTCTCTTGTGCACCACCATCCACAGGCTATTTATTGAAGATAAAAATGGTGGGAGAGTGAGAAAAGACAAAATAATCTTATTCGGACCCTCTAAAACTCTGATAAGAGGACAATCCTAAGTACAAGCAAGCAGAATTCCATATCTATTAATAAGAAGTTATCTATCTGCTCAGGCACAGGCATCAGTGGTAGAAGAGCATGAGGGGTAATCCCAGAACCAGCACATGAAAGACATTATTAAAGAGCTCTTGTTGCAGGATGTTTGCCATGATCATTAAAAAGGCAATTCTTTGTAATGACTAGCTGCAATTAAGTCCTGCCTACCACTGATCACAGGACTTCAATCCCGCCCCTGCCAGCTGAACTAGTTTCCTGCCTCAATCCCCACAGCTGCCTGCACCACGTCAAAAGGCACCACATAATCCTGCACATTATTAACTGAAAGCTGAGGATTTCATAGTTATACGGCAAATAATAGGCTACATTCTCATCAGGTAGTGAATTAATTAAAAAAAAAAAATTTTGTTACCAACAACAACCTCATGATTTTATTTCTTCTTCTTGCCAATTCAATTTTAACAGATTTGTTTCAAAACCGACTTAAATTTAAAATATTTCAACTGTAAAAGCATTATCAGTCAGTTTTTTCAATCTATAAAAAAAGAGGCACACACAACACTCAAAATACTGCAGCAACTAAGTAACATTGCACAAGGGCCATTTGCAAGTTACAAACAATTCCCAAAACACAAAAAACTCATTGCAAAACAGTATTAACAGCACAACTGACTGTTAGCATGTCTGCAAAGGATAGGAACAGAATTTTAAATACTGACAATGCCCTAGAAGGGTTCTAACTCTGGGAATCACAGCTGCTTTCTCTCTGACTTTCAAAGAGGTCACCTGCTATGACTGCAAGGATTACTCCGGACAAAGCCAGAAGAACCCTATACTTTGGGAGCACGTAGCTTGTTCCCCTGCTAATGAGGAATTCATTATCTATGCAGGAAACAGCCCCCATGAAGCAGCCAGCCTGCCATCCGCTCCAGTGGTCTCTCCCATTAAGTAGCAATTCCCAAATCATAGACAAACCTACTTTTCAGGTAAGAGCAAAGACACATCCTCTATGTAACTGGTGGTTTTTTCTGCAGATGCAAAAAAACAACCCCTGGCTCAGCCTGTGTTCTCTGCCCTCCTTCCGTTGTGGTGCTTGTTGGGAATCTGTGTGCTACACAAGCCCATTTAGAAAAGACAACATGACTGCTGCAAAAAGCATGCATGCACATGGCTCCTGTTGTAGTTCACTCCACTGTAAAAGACCATCTACCTTTCATGGTAGGAAGAATCCCTATATCATAACTCAGAAGATTATAGGAAGTAAAAAAAATTGCAAGTGACTTGAATCTCCAGAGTACTCTAGTAAAAAGTGGAGTATCTGCTGATAGCAAGCAGAAATTAAGGGATTAATATTATCAAATCTCTCCAGATTCAAAAATTGCCCAGCACGTTGTGATTGTTACTCCTCTCTTCTGCAAGGCAAGCACTTCCAACATCTAGATCTTCCTGGAGAGACATGTTAACTGTTCTCTTTATCCGGTAAACACAAGATTCAGACAGAATGACAGAAGACAGTCCACACTGAGGACAGAGAAAGAATGCCTCAAGCACAGAAGAGGCTTCTGAGGAATGGACTGGGAGAAGAACTGTAGGCCAGCACAGTGTGTTTTGGTAGAAAATTAAAAGGTTTGAGCTGTCTTAAGGTATGGTAGAAGAGTGGCTCTCAATGGCAGAATGGAATCCAACAATGATGTACAGGAATATACATGCTCATGGAGGTTCAAACACATCTAGGGTATGTAGACATTGCTGGAGAACTCTGTACTTTGAGGCTGGTGCTGCAAAAGCAGCACAGAGCTCACCAATGCTGGGTCTGGAGAGGAAGCCCTCCTTGTGGGCAGGAGACTCACCTGCCATACTTCCTTTTAGTCAGCTGGAAATATGAGCACCTTGTAGAAGCAAGACACCTCCGAGTCCATGGCTCTGAACCATTCTCAGGTATATTGTTTGGGTTGTTCGTATTGTTTCCCCTTTAAAAAGTCAATATAGTCCCATATTGCCAGTGACATACAAAGAGTTTATTCCTTACTTGTGAGCCACAGAGCTCTTGTAGAAAAATTTCATGGCTGTCTTAAAAATGGTTTCACCAACCATGCATGGCAATACCACCTACAGAGAAGGAGCCCACGTTGGCTGACCAGCCAAGCCTGGCTCAGACTGGCTGGCTGCTTGAAGCCCAGGGTAGAGAGTATTTATTTATTATTAACAAACACCCACAAAGTCCGCACAACAAGCTGCAAAGTTTTCACCTTGACCTGGATATCCAATACATATCTAGCAACAAACAGCTACTTAAAACTCAGATAGGAACATATAACATAAAACCTGTACCTCAAGGCAACAATCATTCTAGTTAACCGATCAAACTAGATGCACACACAAAAAATAAATAAAAAGCAATCTCATCTTCGTGGAAGTTGTTATTGAGATCAAGGATAACTCGTGAACCACACGGTGAAGTCTCAGTGCCTCCACCCAGAAACCCTCAGCAAGCAATCTGTTCATCACTCACCCTTACAGATGCTGCTCACACACAACCCGTTCTCACTGTCTGAGGCATTTAGTGCTTGACTGACTCAAATTGTCAGTTGACACCTGCTGTAGCTCTCCCTGCCTCAGAGAACACCCCACGGACATCTGGCAGTCGCACAGACAGCAGTTACAAAGCTCACATCTCTCATCTCCAGCAAAGGCTTTGCTAGCCATGTCAATGGGGCCTTGAGCAAGGTCTCCTTGAATAAGGGGAGGGCTTGTTTACATCACCAAAGTCCACGTTGCTAGCTGTGCTGGCACAACAAAATTTTTTATCAGGAAAAACCAGGTGTGAGTTCCTGAAAATGTCGCGGCAATTTCCCGATCAACTGGCATTGTCACAACCTGGCTGCTGGATCAGGCTGGGCCTGAGCACACAAAAGAATGACCTTTTCTAAGTGCAGACACTTGATGCTTGGCAAGGTGCCTGGGAAGTGAGGGGCGGTGAATGAGGGGTGAAAAATGAGAATAGAAGAGATTCTCCTGTGGCACTGTCGCAGCTGACAGCTTTCAGTGACTGCCTGGAGACTGGCAGGCCTCCCAAACACACTGGGACAGCACTCCTGTATCTAGTAGGAACTTGTATACTCAAGAAATTGCCAAAAGGCTCAACTAGCCAGCAGGTGAGAAGCAGCAACTGGGGACTGTGCTCCCAAACAGAGAAAAGAGCTCTTGCAGAGCATGATTACAGACTTGAGGAAAACAGGCTAAGTCATTCTGCTCTTCTGCAGCTGCTGCTGGTCATCTCACGTTAACAGCATTACTTCTTTCCCGGGAGTCAGCACTTGTTTCTTGAATGCACTAGTGGTACTCAAAAAAAAAAAACAAAACCAAAACCAAACACAAAACAACAATCCACCAAAACCATTAAAAGAACACTCCCCCTTGAAGGCAGTTTCTCAATCTTGTCATCATCACACTTCCATTTTCCTTGTGGGAAGCTGTGAGCAGAAGAGGAAGCCCTAAGCAGCGCAGCTGCTGCTATTGTTGCAAGAACAGCAGTCAAGTTTGGTTTGGCTTTGAAAGCTGGAGACACGTAGCCTTGACCAGCCAGCCACATCTGTCCCAGCCATTACATTCATCAAATGACCCTTAAGAATCTGAGTTACACAAAGAAGAGGAAGCTCACAGGCGGATGACAGGAAATCACAGCAGTTTCAGAGTTTGATCTCTGAGCACGGAAAGTAGCAATTTCTGGCTGCTGTATGCTTTACATACCACCACAGAATTGGAGGACAAGGCCACAGTGCATATGACGTGACAAAGGAGACAACTCAGCCACAGGACCGAGTGAATACCTCCCAAGGACTCCCCAGGGAGGGGAAAGGAGGAAACACTTACTCACAGAAGCAAACAGTGTCTGGCTTTGGGGAACAATACCCCAGTAATGCACAGCAGGTACCAGAGCCTCAGGGTCAGGTATGCTCCTCTCACTAAGGTACAGCCACAGCTTCTACTGGATTAAGATGAGACAACAAATTGCAACAAAAGCCCTGGAACACAGTGAAGGATGCTTGGCAAGATGCTCTTTACATTTATAGGCTCTGAGCGCGCGGAGACTGAACTTGTAGACAAGTGATCCGCTGTTTTCTGTTTCTCTGTGGCTGGAGAGGAGGATGTTCAAAGAGACACCATCTCCAAACAGGGTGAAGACAGGGAATACACTGCTCTTGCACATCTTAGAAGATATAAGAACTCATGCTTTTCACCACATCCTATAATACAAGTATCCTCTTTCAGGATACAAATAAAACATTCACTGACACATTCAGAACAAAGATACACTAGTGTTTAATAATAACTACAATTGTCTTTTTACAAAATGAACTGAAGTTGATTTTTTTAGCCTTCTAGAGAGGTTTCAACATCAGAAAAATTACTACTTTCTTTTTTGCTGAAATAGATAGAAATTAAAACAGATGGTACAAAACCTTCTCCTGCCCAAGAGAAAAAGAAAAGGGACTACATTCTCAGCTTGTGGTTTGAAACACATGGAACCACTTCAAGCTTATGTATTTCCTGCCCTTCTGTGCCAGACACTTGCTCTTGCTGACAGTAGCCTCCTGTGGCTGCACTGTTCCCTAAAAACTCACATGGAAAAAGAAGACCAGAGAGCTGAAGTGAAGCTCCGTTAGTTCCCTGGTACTGTGTAACCTGGAGAACATCTGCATCATTGCAGCTGAGAACAGCTGCATGGAGACAAAACAGAAAGGGAAAATTCCTTAAACTGGTGTTGCTTGTGAAGTTTTGCCTCACCAAATAAAACTCTGTCAGCCTGCCACCAAGCACTCCTTGGATAACATGCAGAGAACACACTGTTTGTTCCCAGCTCTTACGCAAATACCTGGACAGAAACCGTAAAATGGCCACCCAGAGCAGAGGCATGGAAAAAATACAACTGGCCAAGCCAGCCTGTTTTGGTGTTCTCAAAGTGGAAATAGCAGGACTTCCCAGTCCTATGGGGTTTAATTACTAGGCTTAGACATTCCTGACTGCTCCTGTTTCTTTGGAGCTATCTAAGACTTAGAATAATTTTTTTCCTCTCTGTTTGCTCCATATGCCCAGCAAGGTCAATTTTACTGCAGCTTCCAGCAGAACATCAAAAATAATTAGCAACTCCAACACATAGCTCTGACCTTGGCCTAAAAACAACTTTGCTTCTAAAAACATGTCTTATTTCTTAGCCAGTAGTTTATCACATACTTGCAGACTGAAGACACTTGCACATTCTTGGGTGGTTTTCCTCGATCCACCAGAAAGCACAGTCTACACAGGACTCACAGACAGGCTTACAGTTTCAGCATCTCTGCATATCACCAGCATTCCTCTCTTCTGAGCAGCTTTATTACCATAGAGGCAAAATCACATGTCACTGACACACTGCTGAAAACAATTAGATGTTTTACTTCAATCACCTCTATAGACAGACAGACATTTCAGTCTCAAGATCAAGTCAGAAGATTGAGTAGCTCTTATATCATTCCAAGCATCACTTGTGTTTGTGAATTTCCTTTTCTTGTATCAATGGATTTGATTAGGAATTGTTTTCTTTGATAAGCAGATTTTGCTTTCTTTTTATATTTCAACTTTTTCTGAATATAGCTCCACAGTAAATTTGTCTGACATGATGCAGCACATTCAGAAACAGAACTTGGCTCTAGCAACCTAACTACCAGCATTTTCTAGCTTTCAGTGTTAGATGAATGAATAGTCTCTTGAATACTATTATTCAACTATATGTTAGTATACAAATAGCCCAGAGAGGTTTCAGCACACTTCAAAGTTACTCAGAATTACAGACTGTCTTGTTGGCCATTCACTTGTCAAGTATGTCATTGCTTTTGTCAAGACATGCTTTGGAAATGAAATAGATACTCGGCAGAAAAGTTTTAACAATTGCCTTACCATTTTTAACAAGTTAAAATGATGTTGTTAAGTCAATTTTTATTGAGTTTATCCTTTTTTTTTTACATTGCAATTGCTTGTAAATCTTTTCTTCAGCCTTGAGAAGGCAATTTTGATTTTCTTCTGTCTGGTGAAACTGCTCTTTCCTGGCTCATATTTGGCTTACAGAATCAGCACTGTTTTTAGCTTAAAACACCCTGTATTTTGAGTCTCTGCTTACTCTGACAGAACTCTTGTAACAGTAACAACAATGTTATTGTGGGAACAATCGCCTTCAGTCTGAACTGTGACCCAAGTTACCTTGGCCCAACCTGAAGGAGGTGAAAGAGAGGCAAAGAAGGCCATGGGCCACTACACACCTCTCAGAGTCCAGAAAAAAAGGAGCGGTCCAAGAACAGTTTGAGAAGCCTGAAAGAACTACACAAGCACGTGCTGTGCTGTGCTGTGCTGGCTCTTCTTCCTGTGAGCCCTCAGCACTCCTTTTCTCTCTTCAGTCTACAGCGGTCACGTTCCTGCAAATCTCTGCATCAGACACTTCGGACAGGTGATACAACCACAGCTGTTCCTACCAGCCAAGTGCCTAAGACAGTGAGACACCTATATAGGCTCCAGTGTCAGCACATGGGCTGTGCTGAAAGCAGGACCTAGTCCAGTACAGTGTCAGTGGCATCCTCCAGGCTTCAGCAGTAAAAATACAAACAGCACATGGGGGCTCTACAAGAAATTCAGCTGAATCATACTTGTTTGGATCTATCAACACCGGCATTTGAGCCACTCTGGTGACAATACAGATGCACAGTCATACTGCTGCCTGTAATGGCACCGGATGCCTCAGGAAGTTTCCAAGAACCCAGCTACTGAGAACCTGCCAAGTTAAACAACACAGGTTCCTAGAAAGTCTCACAATAAAACAGGCCAGCAGTAGCACGGACACAGAGCAAACGTGCTTCAAACAAGTCAGCACAGATAGTGCCACATGCTGAAGATCGCCATGCGTCAGGTTGGCTAAAACTGAAGTAATTTAGTTTCTCTGGTCTAAGTGTACTGTGCACACTGATACACATCCACTCAGACACTTACTTAGTACACTGCTCGTATAGGACCAAGATGGCCACACTGGGATCCTGGATCCTGCATGTATCCCTGTGAATCTAAGAGACCTTGGTAAAAGTGTAAATACCAAAAAATCCAACCCAAACCAACAAACAAAACACAAAAAAACCAAAAGAACACCAAAAACAGAGGGAAAAAAAAGGAGAGGAAAAAAGAGAATAAAAAAAGGAAAGAAAAAGTGAAAGCTATATTAACAACATCAAGTTAAACTAGCTGAAGTAAGTTAGATGTTGAAGATGCTTTGTAACTTCCTGTTAAAATAAAGAGCTTCAATTCAGCCTGGATTTTGAAAACGGAGCCCCAGCTAACATCAGTAATAGTCACACATGGAAAAGCAGGTGTCAAACTGTCTTACTACCACACAAAATACATAAGTCACATAACTATGTTTTCTCTTCCATTTTATTTTCAAAATATTTACAGACCATTCCCTAAGCTCTGAAGTCAATGCATAAAATACACTGTCTTTTCAAAGCTATAATCGTTCTGCAAGGTTAAAGAAATTCTCCAGCAAAAAAAGGAAAGGAATTTGTGTAGGCTTACAAGCAAGAAACACTTTTTTTTTTTTCCTAATTTCATCCTATGTTGGACACCATAGCACCCAGAATTTCAAGAGAAAGCACTGGTAACATTCAGAAATTAGCAGCAATTCACATTGCATAATCTCTTCCTGAGTTTTAGTCCTTCTGTCTTAACAGAAGAACAGCCATAAAATTATCTTTTATTTCTCTCATATAATTTCCATAACTGTCATCTATTAGAAACACTTAATGCACGTACACATGTGCAGGAGTTAATTTAGAACTAATCTATCCTGGTTATTTCTACAGCACAAACATTTATTTTTCTTATGAAATTATTTGAGAAGAAGAC
>JAWWES010000081.1:41022882-41057154 GCA_035583135.1 Lophotriccus pileatus | reverse complement strand
GGAAAAACCATAAGAATGTGAAGCTGAAAGAGTGCAAAGGGAAAATAATCTACATTATTTTAACCTTTCTTAAATTCACCGCAGAAAGCCACTTGCTTAAATTGTGATAAATTTTATATTGAACGGCGTTAAAAAAATAAGACTTTATGTAAAGTATGTGGCGTATTACATAAAATTACCTAGATTTACATCCAGTACATGAAAATATGTAAAGCATGTAAAGTATGCACACACTTAATATGTGCACCAAAAACTGACATTACAGCACAAATAAGCATGCCATGGTAGCTTTAAGAGTCTCTTGTCATAGCTGTAGTGACACCGCAGCAGGACGGAGAGCAGAGAGGACTAGTTATTTCTAGTCCATAAAAGGAACTGTTCTCTCCACAGTGGTAAAAGCAAAAAGAATTTTAGCTCATCAGCAAAGCACAAGTTTATTGGTTTAGGGCTACAGGTTCAGTGGCAATGTAGACACATGCTCAAAAGGATGTCGCTTCTGAAAAGACTCCCCAGATGCACTCAATGGTTTGGGAACAACCCAAGCGACAAGAAGGCAGCAGACAACTGTTTGTGTTCCTACCAAGCAGAATTCATAGTGAGGGACAAGTCTGAGGTCCCACAAGCGCAGGACAAGCGCTCAGCAGGCGCAGGTAGCCATGACCAGTCACATCCAGTCTTGCCTCTTGCTACCAAGGCTCATTTCTAAGGGCAGCTGATGGCTAATAATGAACTGGAAGAAATTGGGGAGCTTTTAAAGAGAAACTTCAGGATTTGATATTACTCCATGGTAACCTAGAACAAAATGACTCCTACCTTCTAATGTCCATTTAGGAATCTGGATGCTAGTAACCCACACAACTTTAAAAAAATTACTGAACAAATAAAGGCAGGGGGAAAAATGGCATTGGGGGCTTATAAAAGATGAAAGCAACAACTCCAACACAAAGTGTTGTCAAGGTACAAGTTTTTGCAGGATGAAAATGTATGTGGGGAGGTATCGTCACATGATGTCTTTTATGCTCTTTCCTAGGCATTACTGACTACCACTACTGTAATTAAGCAGACAAATCTCTCCACAGATAATTGTGAGCCACAGAAACAAGAAAGAGCTTATCCATCTGTTAATCCTCTCCACATCTGCATGGAGCTAAATTTCCTGTACTAAGTCAAGTCAAGGCATCAGCTCGAATCCTGGCAGCACTCTGCTATTGATTTCTTTTGAATTTCAGCCATACATCTCCCACATCCCTCCCTGTGTCACTAGGTCACCGCCTGGAGATCTCTGACAGACAGGGCACGGAGCCAGCTGGACCAGCAGTCCCAGCCGTGGTGCTCACCCTTACCAGATCCCTGTCGGCACAGGCACCTGGCCCAGCTTTCTTCCAGAAACTTACCCATGCTAAGGAATGAGGTGTTGCACTGCAGCACGATGTGCTGTCGCATCAAGGTGTTATCGTTATTAGTGGCAAAAAGTTAATACTGGCTACTCTGGGCTCCTGCACGTTCGTCTGAACGAACAGAAGTGCTCGTCGCTGCTTTAGGAAGACGCAAAGGCAGCTTCTGACAGACCGAGGAACAAGAACTTTCCGTCATGCTGCGAACTGCGAGAGCTGAGGGGCAACATCGCAGCGATGAAACCCGCAACGAGCTGCGGCCCCAGCACCCCCTGACGACGCTCTCCAGACTCGTCGCCACAAGAACCGTCCCGCAGGGATGAGCGCGGTACCCGGGGAGGGCTCCGAGGGCCCCGACAAGGAGCCCCGACAGCCCCCGGGGGCCGCCCCCGCCCCGCTCGCCCCTTACCATCTGGGCCACCTTCAGCATGCCGGCGCAGGAGCGGAAATAGGCGCCGTCCATGAGCTCCGCGTCCGAGCCCGCCGAGGAGGAGGCGACGGTGGCGGCCGGCGGGGCCGCGGGGCCGCCGCTGCTCACCCCGGTGCGGATCACCCGTGCCCCGTGAGACATGGCTGCGCCCCGAGCTCCTCTCGCCGCTGCCCGTCCCGGGACAGGGGAACGGAACGGGACGGGACGAGACGGGCTGGGATGGGACGGGGCGGGGCGGGCCGGCGGCGCCCCCGGGGCTGCTGCCAGGGGCCGGGCGGAGGCGGCGCGTCCCCGCCCGCCCGAGCTCCCCGCCCGGGGCGGCCGCGGGGCGGGGGAGGGCGAGGGGGAGCCGGAGGGACTCTGCGCCCGGGGCGGTTTCTTTCCCGCGGGGGAGACGCTGCCGCACCCCGCCCCTCCAGGGGAAGCGGGGTCCGGGACGAAGCCCGGCAACTGGGAGCAGAGGAAGGGACGTTCTCCCCGCGCCACTCCGGAGCGGCAGCCGCGGCGGGACTGCCGGCGGGCCCCCAGTGCAGGGGGTTACAAGGAAACGAGGGAAGGTTTCCAGGCAGGAAGGGGGACGCCTCGCGGCACAACGCGGGGTCCCCGGGGGAGGTTTGCAGAGAACCGGCCACCGCAGCGCCGAGCAGCTTTCCTGGGATCCTAAAAGACCCCCATCGGCATGTCAAAGTTTGTCAGCGGTGCTCCTGGAGAGGAGCTACTCCGGTGCTTCGCTGTGGAGGTGCAGCTGCAAACAGCATTTGTTCTTTCAAACAAGCAACCCAAACCTTCTGATTCCCGATCTTGTGAAAGATAAAAGCTATTTGCATTAAGTGGACAGTCATTAGAGTTTTGCCTGTTGCTGCCCAAGTGTCTCAGCCCCATTGTTTGAATTAAATCATGCAGAGATACTAACAAAACGAAGAAAAGGAAGCTAAATATTTCCTCGAGTTTAAAAATAACTTGTTCGCTTTTCTGACAAGTGAGGCAATAGTGGGCCTCTGAGCTGGGTATTTGCCACTTTTATACTCACTGGAGTAGTAAGTCCATCTTCTGCTGCTCTGTTTTGGAGTTAGGGTGCACATTCTATTCATATTTAGTATTTAATAGCTCCTTCAGCGACTAAAATTGTACTAGGAGGGAAGACAGGCAAGTTCAGATGATCCCCACCACAAATAAGGGGCTAGTGTAAGCAATTTACATGAGCAGCATGGGTTTGCCAGGGCAATAGTCCATAGTAGACTAAGTAGTACATAAATTTGGACTTCTATTAAGCCAGCTAGTAGTTGCAATGAAAGATATTATTTGTCCCACTACATTTTCTCTCATGTCATGAGATATCGAATCTACAGTACTGGCAACCTCCACAAGAGTAAAATGATAGCTGCCAAGAAAGAAGGTTTTCTTCTGTTTTTAAACAGCTGCCTTTTCCCCTCCCCCCCCTGCCCCTTACAGTTCCTGTTCAGAAGTGTGCATGGTTATAGGTTTCTATAAGCCCTGTGGAGGAAGTTTCTCGTAACTTCTGCACTTCCTATTAAAAAATACTTCTTTTTAAACTGCTCATTAAGCTTCTTTAGTTCTTTATTTCTTTTGAAATCGTGTATGTGACTGGGGCCCTGGTAATTCGAGTTCAGCCCAGTGAAACAGAAATACCTTTAAATTAATACAGGTAGAATAACAGTCACATTTTCTACTCAGCAATACAGGCACCTTCTGTGAACCACTGGGACACGATCAGTCTACAACACTATTACATTTGAAGTTTTTATTATAGTTCTCATGCTATTTACTTTGTATTGTTAACTGCATTATGCATGATAATGAAAAAAGGTACTGACAACTCCTTAACAAATGAAAATTAATGGCCATAAGTTGACATTGAGAACCCTTATGTATGTAGGTGACTTAGAGTTTTCAGAGAGACTGTCTGAAACAAGTTATTTATAATGTCAAATACCTTCATTTTGCAAGTTGATTAGCATTTTGTTTATTTCTCTAAATATCTGTATTAAGAATTTCACTAATCACTTCACCACTTACCAGTTGTTCTTTTAAGGTTTCTTTCAATCTTATGAGTACTAACCTATGGTCGTAGATACAAGTGTTGTTTTAACTATTGTATGATAAACCACAGCTAGCTTATCTTCTTTATCAATATGAGAATATACAAATGCATTAAGTCATAGTTTGCAAATCAATATTTAGGACTAATGCACTGGAAGATAACCTTTTGGGTGCTTATGCCTTTCTTCAGGCCTGAAATAGGAGGAGCGAACTTCAGAAGGAATGCTCAGTTTGTACAGATTCCTTCAATTTTAACTAGATATTCAAAACACTTGAAAAACAGGTTGGTATCTGGGCAACAGATGAGAAATGAGACAGACTAGAAAGAACATGGGAAGTGAGATAATTATCTTTCTAAAAGGAAAGAGCAAGGCAGGTAAGTTATGGTTTGGGGGGAAAAAATAAAAGCAAGGCCAAGCAAAAAGCGAATTTTTGTCTAGTATATATTTTTTAAATGCAGAATTAAGGATTCAACTCACAGACTTGTCTTTGGAAGTCATTCCACACATCTCCCCTTGAGGTTCAGTGCTGAAGACTCAGAGAGCAGGTAGGTATTTTGCCAAAATCATTCCTTATCTGGTTTTGTCCTTCATTAATGGGTTTATTTTGACATGTAAACATGGTTTCCATGACAGTTTTAGATAAACTGGATGAAACTTAGATCTTCCTCTTAGCTCTACACCCTCTTGCTACTTCTGTCCTCAAATGATGTCTGGGTTCTGACTTTAGGCCAGAATATTACAGATACAACAAAATCATGAAATGCTTGTGCAAACATCCCTTGGACTTAAAACAAGTACATCAAATATCATTTAAGAAAGTATTTCTATTACTACTAAAGCATTTTTACTGAGGAGAAATCACTGATGAGATTTTAATTCTGGCTATATTTCTAATCATATTTTATCAGTTGACATTCAATGCCTCTGATTTTTTTTTCCAGCAATGAAGAAAAAGATATGGGATTTTAATGACATATTTTATCTAGATAAAATGCACAGTCAGTAGCCATTCTTCCTTCTCACAACTGGATAACTTTAGCAAGCAGCAGACAGCCTGACTTATGTTGTGCAGGCCGAACGCAATTTGCAGACAAATACAGATTTTTAAATAATATTCCCTTACACTGAAATCCCATGACTCCAACAGACAATCAACAACAAAACCATGTGATCGAGAACAACATTAGCTGGCTGCTGATAAATCTCCTTCTGCAAGGCACGTACATAAGTAACCACACCTCATTTAGCTACAAGGGAAATAGAGAAGATTTTTTTTTTAGCTAGAAAGATTTCTCTACTACCATATATAATCATCCAAGTAAATTTTTGAAAACTGGAAGACAGCCCAAATCTTCTTAATGAAAGAATAGAAGATTCACCAGTAGTTTTAAATAAGGAAAACTTTAAATAACATCTCAAAATAACTACAACATTACACTCTCCACATAATTCCTGGAAAAAAAAAACCTTAGGTAATTTGTATTTGAAAGTAATTTTCAAAGGTACCTGTTTTGAAAGTCATAATCTCCTGTCATACTTCTGCTTGATTCAAAGATATTTAAATGTGAGCTTCAACTTCATTTGTTAAACTAACAGGTCACAGATGATGCCGGTAGACAGGAATGGAGGGAGGAATTTCTTTGTTCCTAGCACTGGTGTCTTGACAATTCTTCTATGGATTTAATCTTTATCTCATTTAATATGATTTAGGAGCCCAGATTTGAATTAGGACAGATTAATGGCCTAATCTGAGGAGAAAAAAACAAAAAGTGCTACCTTTAGGCAGCGATTTGTGATACTCTCAGTTTTTTAAGGACTGAGCACTAAGGGACTGTTGGATCTGAGAAACCTGTTCGGATAATGTGTTTCAGGCACAATATTCGTTCAGTGAGCTTCAGACCTACAGTAGCAGGTTCCAAAAGCAACTTCATAATGTGAGAAGCTGTTAGAATATGCAAACTGACAGGATCGTCTGAGTTTCTTAGTAGTATGTATTATACTATGAAAGAGAAATTTAAAAAATCAACCTTCTGCTCCCAGTTTACGAAACATGCACAGTTGGGTCATTTGTTTGTTTATTTTTAAAGTTTCAAATGGGTTTCTTCTGCACAATTACACTTTTTATACATAATATTGAAACAATATCAATCTTAAGCTTTGATTTGTAGCACTCAGTATCAAAAGTATACCTGTAACATTCAAAAAGTTACATTTACAAACTTGGCACATTGAATAAGATTTATTAAAGGTTTAATAGTAACAACTATACAGTATCTAGAAAAATACCATGTTAATTTTAAAAGAAGTAGTATGAAATTTTATTATACAGTACAAAGTCAGTGTTAGACGTCTCTAAAGATGGCATTATTATAAATAATCATTTGATCTCTGTTTATATTGTGTCAATTCTAACAGAAATGTTCAAAAATGCCTCACCTCTCTTCCAAGCTTTTATCAAAAGTGAATAATCTTCAAGGTATTTTATAGTACAGAATTCATTCTAACAAAATATTTACTGCAAAGTCCGTGATCGCCAGGATATAAAGCTAAAATACGTATTTCCAGCATAGCAGGAGGTAACCACGAAGGCAAAGAACTGTAGGGAAAGGAGGAAAAATATATCAGGAAAAAAAAAAATAAATTTGAGAGCACTGTCATTTCTAAGGAAAAAAAAAAAAAGTTATGGGATTTGGAACAAGGAAAATAGCAGGCTGACTAAAATGGCACATGCTCATCTCCTGGTCCTTATGTGGCCATCACAGTCAACACTGTGTAAATAAGCTTATGTTATGCATAGAAATATGGGCCTATAAGCAGATAAAACATGGCACATTTCAACATTTTTTATGAACTCCACATTACACTGCCGCAGTATGGATCTTAGAGACTGGACTGCCACCACTCCTATACTTGCTGCTTTTAAAACCTGAGGGATAGTTCATGGGACAGTGCAAGCTCAAGCTAACACTTCTGTCCTGTTGCTATGTTCCAGGAATTCCTTTCAGCCCACCTGTACCTCAGTATGGCCCACTGTGCATCAAAACAGTTTACAGAGAAAACTTGGATTCAAATTCAGGCCCTGATATGTTCTCAGAGAGCACTACTAATTAGGTTGCCACTTCCAGAGGTCCTCCGCTGATGAATAAAGGTATTCCTCAGTGCAAATAACAGTGGCAGCAACCACATTGTCATATAACTACTTTGTCAGAAACTGATAACAGAATAAGCCTTCTATAGCAGGCTAGATTTATGTTTCTAGATTAAAACTACACAGTATTGGTGGTGTTGATTCTGCAGCCCTTCCAGCACAGACGCACAGGAACCAAAGAGCAGCTGTGAACTATTTCAGTTGTACTGATAAAGTCCAACTCAGCGCCAGTGCTTAAGTTCCTGTTAATCACTGCACGTTGTTTAAAATAGACAATGTTCAATATGGTCTTAATGATAATACCAGAATGTTTTGTGCTGGTAACTGAACCAAATAAAGCTGTCACTGCAAATAGGATCAACACCATTTTTCTGAGAGGTGAGCAATGACAGGATAAGAAGGAACAAACACAAGGCACAAAATGGGAAATTTAAATTAGAAATCAGGAAAAAAAAAACCAAAATCACAGTGTGAATAATCAAGAATGGCAATTGAGGCCCAGAGGCATTGTGGAATACCCATCCTTGGAAATACTCAAAGCTCAAGTGGACAAGGCCCTGGTAGCCTGATATGAGCTAGGCCTTCTTTAGGAGGGGAAAGAGTTGGAGCAGATGACCTCCAGAAGTCCCTTCCAGACTAAAAATATTTTATGATTCTACAATTTTTCCTTGCTTATATGCCATCATTGGCCTGGGTAGGCACTGCAGCTCTAAGAGAAGGACACTACTAAGGACACTATGCATCCAGGCAATAAATCTAGGCCTTTCAACACAGAGCTTTTGGTGAGTCTTGTCTGATGGAGATTTATTCTGTGGCATGAAAAATGGTAATGATGATGTAAAATCTTATTACAATAGAAACTGTAGCATTCTTCTTTTCCAATTATTTTGTTTCTTATTAAATAAAAGCTCCACCTAAAATCTTTCTAACAGAATGACTGTTGGGGATAGATGATTTGCTAAATTCTATATCCATGAAACCCTTAATGGGTTTGGAAAGGAAGAATCTACATTTAATAGTTTATTTAGACACTGCATTAGATAAACATTATTAGGAGGTATTAGAAGAGAATCCAAACATCCCATGAGACCCTGAGCATTCATGCATTTTGCATAAAACCTGAATCAGCATGGAAGCCTATCTAGCAGCAAGCAAGCTCCTGTCAACTGCAGTGGCTGAGTAACAGATCAATAGTTACAAACTGCCAAGGGGAGAAGACCCTGAACACCACTGAAATGACAGGAGCACAGTCATATCCAATTCCCAAGACAAAAACAGAGCAGGTGTTCAATTCCTGTGTTCATGACCATATACAATAAGCTTCAGACAGGATTTGTGAATAGTCTGGAGGACAACTACAGAAGCATGAACAGTCAGCAAAGTAGCCATAATTTGGAATTACTATGTACAACTGAATTTCATTACTGTTGCCACAACATGCAGGAAGTTCTTTTACAACTCCCTAAATACAATCACCTACTCAGAAATGACAAGGCTCTTTTTTATGTTCTCCTTTTTTTTTTTTTATCTTAAAGTTGTTTTTCATCCATTTTGACCCTCTGTTTGGGATTTCTAAATCTCAGTAGTAATATAGTAATGTCAGACTAATTAATGATTTGCATCCACTTTAAAACACTGGGAAGTTACCTGACTTTTCAGGCATTGCCCACGCAACTCAAAAGAAAGACTAATCAAAAGCTGAGGCTGTAACAGGAAGATCACTCCAGAAACAGCAGTAGCAGTTCAGGGCCTTCCCAAAGGTGCTGTGTATATGGCTGAGCCCACGGAAAGCTGACTGCATCTTATCACGTGCGTGCAAAGTTAGCTGAGTTAGTTTAAATTGCTTTTGAAGTTGTGCAAATGCACTGAGCTGACTTGGTTCTCACACAAACTTTGTCTACTCTGACGTGCAGGCTCTAACCTCTCCCAGAGAGTTTGCAATAAATAGGGTCGGGGAGGGGAAAATCAGTGTGATCTTAAAAACATTACTACCTTTTCTGATGTGACTGTCATCTTCTGATGGAATTTCTAGTCACCTTCAAAAACTGTGAACTAAATTACAGCATCCTATAGGTTTTATGTGTGACCTTCCACATCACCCTGCAGCTTTTCAGAATCCAGAACACATGCAACTTCAACCCACACTTCCAGCGAGCCTTTATTTGATATAACTTTATTGGACACAGAACTAATTTAGACAAAAAAACAAACTCACAGAAGAAGCTGCCCAGCTGTTGTAATTGTGACTGTCCAGATCTTTGGTAACTGAAGATGCATCTACAATGGCAGCAATGAGGTACAAAACAAAGGCACTTCCATTAAAACACAGACCCTGTTAAAAAAACAAACATAAGTCATTAATATGCACATGCATTTGTCTTCCAGCATTACAAAACTCTCTTCTGAAATACACCGAACATATGCAATGTACACTAGAAAAGTGATTCTTAGCTATTTTTACCTTCTTCCAAGCTTCTATCTGTAAAGATTAAAATTTAGCTGTTTTGAAGATCCATAAACATTAAAGCACATTTTGGACAAACTGTTATCTCCATCACACTAAATCCAGAAAAGTCTTAAAGCTGGTGTGCTGTGATTTTCCAAAAGTGAAAATAAGAACACAGTTTGGCTATCACAAACTAAGGGTTAAGCAGCGAGAATATGACATTACATGAAAAAAACCAAAAACCAACTGAACAAAACCCCAAACCAAAATAAAACTGCACTTTATTTACATTTCTAATTACACAAAGATACATTGTAGGAATCAGTGAGAGGTGGCATATGAAGACTATTAATGAAGCTTCCAAAGCTTTGTTTTCTCCCCTTCTGAAGGAGATAAAGAATGTGAATTTTTTTTTTTTTGTCTTAGTTGTATTCTTCCACCTTTCTCTTCTACCTGTTCTTGAGAGGAGAAAGATACAGGTAACACCAAGGAGAACAGTCTGAATGGACTACGTGGGTCATCGAGACCCCTCCATAGCAGATGTTGGGTTTTCTCTTCCAAGGAGCAAAGTTAATGTCTCAGAGTACTTATGTTCATTACTAAGAAAGAAAGAAAGCAGATAACATTGATCTCGCATAACACTTCCGAGAACAAACAAAAAGTTTGTTTGGTTTTTACATGTGAGAGAGAACAGGAAAGGAAGAGAGAACAGAAGTCTAAGAAGATGAAAGAGAAAAATGTATGAGGGTTTTTTTTTTAAAAGTACATAATTTTTAATACTTTGTCCTTTCCTTACTCCCTACTTGGTAATGGTTATAGGAAGTTCATTCTTATTTAAAAAAAAAAATCCCCCCAAACCCCACCCTGCTACTTTGCCTAAGGTATATGAATTTGACCATAAAGTATACTTTTACTTCACTGTTGCCATGTGTAAGTGAAATACCTGTGATATGATTTGAATCTAGTTACAGCTGCAGGAATTGGAAGCTCAATACAGACCCAGTCCTAATTTTGTACATAATCAGCTCCCTTCAGCTTCTGGCCCCATGTTTGCACTCCAGAGCGTCACATAAATATAACCCTTAGCACTTGTCACTCCAGTTGTCTAAATGTTGCCATACTGGTGCATCTCCAACGTACTAATTTCCATGGTGTGACCCAGTGGATGCTAGGAATATATGCCAATTATTCTCTACTTCATTCACGAGTCACCAACATTGGCAGAATCTAAAAAAAGAGCTGCAGCTCAAGATGAGAACAAACAGTGGTAAAGAGCCCCTTACACACCCTTTTGCAGGAAACTGCGGGCAGTACCTCAGAACTCGGATGCAGTCCAAGGCCTGGCACCTGAGGTTTGATTCACACACTTAAAAATGGGTGCGGTTTATCTCACCTATATCAGATGGTCTGATAAAAGGTACTTTCTCTATCCACAGATCTCACCCCGTGTATAATCTGGGCATTACAGCAATAAAATATCAAACTGTCAATTTTAGGAGAAGATGCCAGCAATTGGCAGATTCAGGTGAACTTCTGTAAAGCACAGATTTAGCAACTCTAAATTTGACTACCTAGAGTATTTGTTGTTATTTTCAGATTTCCCATTCCAAAAAGACTCAATTACCCTGGAAAGCTACAAATCCCTGCAATATCTTGTCATGTAGAAAAGAAAAAAGGACATAATTTCTGAGAAGTGCTGTTCTGGGAAATAACGCTGTTGGGGAAGATGGAATGTGATGCAAGCGATTGGGCCTTTACTGCCAATATATTACTCAAACCAAATGGTTCATGCAAAATTACCATCTGCTTCTTAAATTCAAATTTACCAGATTTTAAAAGCTTCCATTGATTGTTTTAGCAAAGAACTTGCACTATTAAGGAGAGTCAGTTTTGAAGTACATCCTTTGGGTTAATTTGCAGTAAAAGCAACTGCATCTTAAGCAATTTGGTAATGTGCTTAACCTGCAAAAAGTGAATTTATGACAGAGAAGTCCAGATGTAATTTTGGATACTGCATACAATAGGAACAGTTTGAGCTAACTGTCGCCTGAGGAGGCACAGCAATAACTAGCAGATACTGAAATTCAGGATACTTCAGAGAATAGAGCAAAGATGGGTGTAAACTCACTCACTCAAAAAGAGGTTTGTCATGCTCTTTTGAATGAAGACATTAACAACACCTCTCTGAAAAGAAACTCAACATTCCCCTTGGTCAGACAGGAACAACAGAGGACCAACTCAAAGGCTGCTCCCAACAGCTCTTTTAATAGCTTAGGGCAAAACAAGTTGGAATGCAAGCATCATTTATTTATTTTGCATATATTTTCTCTTTATTTTACCCCTTAATATAAAAGGAATCTACCTTATGGACCTACCTTTTATGTGTGTATCACAGATTATGTGATTTTATCTACAATATGTTTGGAAGTTGGAGCAAGAAATACACTCAATATAAAGCAGAAACAAATCAAATACTCCAGCTTGTCTTCCACATAGATCAGGGCCAACTAATTTATGTGCAGTTGCCTAATAATAGGGTTCAACTGATGAAAGAGGGGTAATGACCGAAGCTTTATTCAAATGGATACAAAGATGTTTTCCCTTTGAATGTACTTTACTTACATCTAATGCAATGGGAACCCCCCCCACACACACACACCTTTAAATGTACCCAGACACATTACTGCTGTAATTGAAATAATCCAACATTTCTATAGCAGTGTTACAGCCTTAATGGTAATTGCCGGTCATGAAACTTGAAAACAGAAAAGCTATCTGAACATAATCCTGGTTGTTCTTATTAGTAATTGCTATAGCTGGCTATTTATTACAGCAGCAAATGGGAAGACTAAAAGAGTATTCTAGTGTTCAATTTTAGTCACGTACACAATATAGCTGATAACAAGCTGTTAGCAACACAGAAGTCAAATACATTTTCATCATAAAAATAACAGAATTGTAGTCAATAATCTCTAGCTAGTAAAAAACAAACAAATAAATAAGAACAGAACAGTATCTCACTACATCTGACAAATGTAAAGCTAAGATTTGTAGCAATTCTTGGATAGGTCACAAATGGCCACCTGGCTGAGATGACAATGACTTTTAGGACCTATTATGCTGAAGATCAGCCTGTTATGCAAATGATGTAAAAATACACTGTTGAGAGTTAGAGCTAGCCAGGTTTGTTCAAACCATAAAAACTGGATCTGAATTTTAAGTGCCTGTGAATTTTTTCTGTAATTACATTAGCTGTTTATCTGATTTGCTTTAAGTCTTGAGCTAAAAGCAAAGGATTATGTGCTACATATTTTACATATATATAACTCTAATTTTCAGTAACCTTTACACAGTAGACTACATATGGATTGTCAGACTGTTGCTACCTCTGAACCACCTTTGCTTTTACTTTAGCAGAGGAAGACTCATGTTCTGGGAGCTCAGGTCCCAGCTCTAATTCACAGTGTTGATTCCAGTAGGGATTTCTGCTGTTTAAGCCATATGGCCAGGTCTGTTAGCTCAGAGGCAGCAACAGACTCATTCTTCATGGGATGTAACCACTACAAAGAGAAAAAGAGGTCATCACTGTGCATAAGTATCAGTCAGATGCACATTATTAAAAATCAAGTCACTGCATCCACCACTGAACAAAGTGGTGAAACAGCATAGGAAAAGTGTTTTTAAAGTGTCTGGGTATGATGAAGGTCAAACACTGCAGGTACACAGCCACCCAGTAATCAGGGAAAAATCTGCAAAGAGCACAAGTACAGTTGGTTAACTATACTCACAGAATGCATCAATATTTTATTCTGTTCATAACCCAGCAAACCTGAAACAACAAAGAACGAGTATATTTACCACCATGGTCCATGGCACCTGGGGGATCCTGGTGTAGGTCATGGTCATGTAGATGATCAGAAAGAAGACGGTGAGAACCCAGTAAAACACAGCTACAAACATCACCCAGCCGAAGGCTGGATATAGAAAGTATTCTGTTCCAGCAATCAGGGTCCACACCAGCAGCCCCAATACCTGCAAAAGTTATGGAGAGGAAAGAAAACTGTTAGGCATCTTAGATCTCATACATTTGTTTTAGGTCACGAAGCGACACCACTGCAATTCACATAACCATTTGAGGAGCTGAGTTGGGATGCTACACTGACAGAATCCTAATCCTAATCTAACGAAGAAGAACACATAAAACTTCTTTTATTGTGGCAAAGGAAAAGGCATCTAATCTATTTATCTACAGAAAAAAAAAATCACATAATATTCTGAGTTGGAATGGACCCACAAGGATCATCACATCCAGCTCTTAATTGAACAGCCCATATGGGGATCAAACCCTTGATCTTGGTGTTATTAGCACCATGCTCTAACCCACTGAGCTAATCTCAGGGATTTAGCTAGTGCCTAACTATTATGGAACCATACCTGCAGTGGTTTTACAGCTAGCTCTCAAAAGAATTGCTTATTATTGCCTACTAGCTGATGTGCGTGAAGGTAAACACTACTACTTCACTGTCAGCAAAGTCTCTGTAGAAACAAAAGAATCCCTGTTAAAGTCCACTGGGATCTTCAGGTTCTATCTGCCACACACACAGGTAACTCTTTAGTTGGAGTTCAGCTCCAAAAGGGTCCACACCTGCAGTGTTGAGTGGCAGGCACCACAGACACAAACCAGTTTCTAGGACCTTACTCTAAAAGGTAGAAGTAAAATATCAACACCACTGTAACATATAACTCCAGCAGAGCAAGTCAGGTCGGGAATATCATTGTATGCCAGTTCTTAAAACATCTCCCAGGCCACCTGACCCTAAGTAGTAGATGAGAACTCACATTCAAGCAAAGTCCTCAAGCAAACAAGTCTGGGAAAAAAATCCTCCCTCCTGATCCCCAATCTGGCAATCTGTTCACACTTAAGACATAAAGAAATGCATGAACCAGGGGTTTTAACATACTCTGTCCGGTTCTCTCTATTGTTAGGTGATCTCCAATGCATTAAGAGAAATGAGGAGCAAACAAAATAGAAGTGAAGTCATATGCTACAGGAAAAAAAAAAAAGTTGTCTGTTTGGCAAGTTGTCTGGCAATTAGAAAAATCTCAATTATAAAAAGAAAGAAATATTTTATACCTTAAAAACAGGCAAACACAAAAAAAGGAACCCTACCCCACACACTTTAATGGAGTCAGATGAGGAAATTAGAATGTCTGTATTTGAAACAAGGCTTATATCTTTCTGCTATCTGGACTATGGCAAAATTGCCTAGTAATGGGAAATAGAAAGGTTACAAAATTAAAGCAAATAGCACATTTAACAGACAACAGCCTTAGCTGGACAATCTAAAGAACCTTCAACCCCAATATTGCATCTCTAACAGCGGTTAGTAACAGATACCTGAGGAAATACATAGGAAAGAATAGACCATACAATAGTAATATTTTCTTAGGACTACCTTCCTCAGTTCTCAGGAATGTGCAGTGAAGGAACTTCCCGATCCTATGGTGATGTCTTTGTAATCAATAGCCCCTGACAGAAGAGGATGGTTTTGCTACAGCTTCTTTTGCACGAGAACTAACCCTATTCCCATGCAAGCTGCTGGCCCTGGTCCCATTTACTTTTCTGTAGCAGAATTGAACATGTATATAATGTTTAGAGATTTATCATTAATGAGTACAAGACAAAACTATACTGTAAAAAAAAAATAATTATTGTAATTGTTCCAGTTACTGCCTTCCATCTGTTTATTTTGTCTTCAATTCATCCTCTAAACTGCCACACAAACTCAACTCAGCCCTCAATTTGTTTGCTTGTGTGCTCACAGTAGATTGACACGTTTTTTGTATTCATCCACATCTGCACCCTGCATACATAAAAGCACTGCACAGAATGTTTCATGGTTTGTTTGGGGCTTTTTTGTCTTTTAATAGAGAAGGCATATAATGGTCTGTTTAAAAGCGTATTTTATTGCCACCATTTTTACCAATTCAGCAATTTCTCTTTAATAGGAAGCTCTAGAACTTGCTCAGACTGTGATAAAAACGTTTACTTTTTGCAGCATACCAGGGGAGGGCAGCATTGCCTCATAAGAGCAGTTCAAATAACATTGTTGGGTTCTTTTAAAATATATACAGTATTTTCCATGTGAAGTTATTGGTTCAGCAGTGCTCCCAATAGTTCATTTTAATTCTACTTCCAACAACATTTTACTAACAGTAGCAATTCAGTTAATGGGACCTCAAATTGCACGAACTACCCACAACCAGATAAAAACCAAGACAATTTTAGTGTGATAACTGTTTTAAGAGTAAACAACTTTGATAGACTGTTTAGCTAACAAAATACCATTTTATTGGGATACAAAGTTGTTTTTCATAATGCCCATCCACTTTAATCTAGATTTAAACTCATCATCCAGAAATTATACCAATAAATAATTGGTCTCTGCTTGATAAATAATTATTAAAGGCATATTTATCCTAAATCTGAGTATCTAGTAAAAAATACCTCAAGAACAGAAACTTGGAAGATGAGACAAACAAAGAAATTAAACATCATTAAACACTCTGCTGACAACAGTGTTGGATTTTAGAACACTTTTCAAAATAGAAGTAGATTTTTTCAAAAAAAACCCCAAGACTATGAAAAATCTTTAATACTAAATTCAACACAAATAAGATTGATAAGGACACCTCAGCTTATATAATGAATTGTTTCTCCAAAGAGTCAAGTCTTCACAAGAAGCAAATTATTAAAACTAAAAAGGAAGATTCTGAGGTTACATGAGACCACTAATCTTACATTACCACACAACAAAGCAAGCAAGACATTCACTAGAGCACTGGTATTCACACTGGTCACTGCTTTTTCCAGTAATATTCTAACCTGGTGTTATCAGCCCTCTTTCAAGATCATTTAAATATTTTTAAATGGCTGTACATCTCACACAAAGATGTTTAACAAAGAATTGCTTTTAATGCATGCTTTTAGCTAGCTTGTATCAGTGGCAAAACAATTCACCCGGGCAATTGAGATGCACCACAGATGTTACAGATTTATATTCTTAACCAGTTCTTGCATCGTAACTTTGATGGGTTGCATATTAGAGTGCATTTGACATTTTCAGTTAGATCCAGATACTCTTACAGCGTATTACTGGAGCTGACAGGCTAAAATAATATTTCAGATTTCTTGATTAGACCTGAAAAGGTCAGATCAGCTCATGGTCAACAATTCACTGGGTGTAGTTAAATGATATGGCAAATGGTTTCGCTGCATATGTAAACATACACAATAAATTGATTTAAAGTTCACACTGGCTGTCAGCATCTGCAAAATACCTGAGGAGTCAAAGGAATACAGACATCTTTCATGATTAGCTTGTCTTCTCAGCATGTTAAATACCAAGATTGCTTCTGCCCTGTTAAAAGCCTGCCTCGTAATATTCTGACTGTCCCTTACATTACATGTTTGCTGTTCAACAGATCAGTACAAACTGGATGACTCTTGTGTATCTGCTGGAGCTGAGAATGCTGCTTTTCTTACTGATTTGATATCAAGCCTCCCCACTGGGAAAAACTGGACTATATTCAAATGTCATCTCAATGAGCATCCAGTGTACAGAACCTGGCAAGTGAGTGATAGGTACACAACACCGTGAAGCAAAGATCGGCAACAGCACTACCTGGGGAGTGCCCACAGTAATTCAGTGTGCACAGACAATACACAGCTACCTTCACTGCTTCAGATGCACTTCCAGAAAAACAAGGGAGAAAGCTCCACTCTGTAGCCAGAAAAGGCCTAAATCTCATCATAACCAGGTAGGCTAGAGTGTATTAGTAATAGCTAAGTATTTGGGTTTAAATTACGAGCAAGTCAGAATATCCTTAATTAGAATTACAGGAATATACTACCAACCTGTAAAAAATGAGCCTGAGAAAGGGGAGGAAGATGACCCAGGAAAATAATGCATGTGGTAATCGATGAGAGGGGACACTGGGTCCTAAGACCATAAGGGCTCCACCAACTGGGAGCTATTTGTCAAGTCAGATGAGAGACAGGGATTTCAGTACATGATAAAAGCAAGCAGTTCTCCCTTGTTTATGGCAGTCTCTGATTTCAACTCAGACATCTATTTTGCGGACATTTGGCTGCTGCTTGATCAGGTACCTCCATTACTGAAGTGCATTAATATGTCAAATGGACTAATGCATAGTTCAGCAGTTGGCAGATACCATTAAAAGGAAGCAACTTTGTAGCAAAGTCCAATATTATTGAGTGTGCAGGTTTAAAATTAGATGCTTAATTGCATATTCAAACCCTTAAATAAGCGCCATAATTCTTCTTCAGTGTCGAGAACTTCAAAAGTATCAGATTATTTAGTCACTTTAAAAAAAATAAAAAGTCTTTGTTGCCTAGAACATGAGACACATCTTGTCTCATGTCACTGGTACAAGTCAGCAGGTATGGAAGCAGGTGTGAGCTTTAATCTGTGTATCCAGTTTGGCTTTTTGAAGTAGCTTAAAAACTGCAGAACAGAATTTGTACTTGCAAAACTGCATTTTAAAAGGCTACAATGTAACAACTCCTCTACAGTGATGCCAGTGTTAGGAATTCTCCAGCATTTACCTTGAGTGGTTAACTCAGCAATATGGTTAAAAACGTGTACACATCCCTTTCAGAGGAAAAAGAAGTTTCCTTGTAGCAGAACTGACAGGAAGAATACCCCAGGGCTCACCTATAAAAACAGGCTCATGAGATAATAAAAAAAAATAAACTGGCATGTTTGCCTGAAGCTTTTCCTATCCTTTATCCAAGAGATGCTTCCTGCAACCACAAGCACTGTAGGATTTATACGGAGTTGCTCCTGGCACAGATGGAAATGATGGCAGAAGGATACCAGAAGAGCTGTACATTTGCAGCACGAATTGCCTCCTGTGTGCGAAGCCACCTAAACATGGACAGAATCCAGCAAGTAGAAAGCAAGACATCTTGGCTTTTTTTCCCAAGAAAGGAGACTTATGAGTGGAAAAAAGAGACACCATTCTAAATTCTTGCACGTTATTATTTCACTACTAAATCACGAGTTAGGAACTACCGCAGCAGCAGCACAAGCAGCCTATGAATGTCTAAACCTCCATCCTTTTCTCCCCTTGGCTACACATCAGAGTGGTGGTGTTTTGGTTTTTAAGGAGAAAAAAAGAGGGAGAAAAAGAGCATTCTCCATCTATTGTTCCCGTAAGACACGTCCAGGACAGTCAGTCATAGGAACAGGCAGATTTAATCGTATTGTATTTTACAAATAAAGACTTACTTTTTAAAATTTATTTATTCCCAGCTATGGCTAAATGGAGTAATTGTTTGTACTGCACTTAAGTATTTTCTTTAAATTAGAATTTCTGTGCCCTCATACACCACCTACGAAGTGACATGCAACAACTTCACCTTCTGCCACTAGAGCGAGCACAAGCATTGCCCTTTTTTTAAAAAAAAAAAAGAAGAAAAAACCCTTTCAAAGGGGGCACTTGCACAGGGCTTCAGATGCCCAGCAGTAACATCAGGGCAATTCCCATACAATGCTGATCCCCTGAAAATTAAAAGGAAACGCTCAACATAAGCAATACATACATAGAAATCTTTCACAAGGGTTATTCTAAGTTCAAGTGTCTGCACAAAGCAACTTTAACAGGTTCACTTCTATACCAGGTACAACAGCAACATCAAACATAGGTTTATCCACAAACCAGTCAAAATAAGAATAATTAATGTATTTTGCTTAAAAAAAAAAAAAAAAAGGAGAGACTTGTGTAAGAAAAAAAATAACGTGACAGCCTACAAGTATTGGATAAATCAAATATCAATCCAGAGTATAATAAAAAAATCTGATTTGTGCTTCAGAGAAAAGGTGATGAACGTATGTTAAAGCTAGAAAGGTTCAAACTTAAAATATTTCTGTTAACAGTAAGGATGCAAAGATGAGGAAATTCAAAAACGTTTTTCAGCGACGTTTTTCTGAGATAGAAGAACCTTGCTTAAGTGTCTTGGAAATTTCAAGGACCGTGTTCGTGTACTCCACAATAATCTAATCAATACATTGCCTCAGCCTACTGCCAGTCTCAAACTTTTTTTTTTTAACACAAAACCTTACAGTGAGTTGACATCAGCCAGTCCTCCTCACTATCAGCCACACTGCACACCACTTTTCCTCCATAAGCACTCGGTGGCATCAGCAGTTGGAAGCATTTATTTTGCCGAGAGCTCCACAGTGGAGGAAAGCTTTGTGATTCACCTGGAATGTCTTCTAGTGAGACAGTTCTCTTCCACAGAAGAGAACTCGGGCTTTACATACCTGCAGGAAAAAAAAAAATCCTTTGCACTTATTTTGCATTGAATAAAGGAGAAGGCTTGTGCTTTTGCGGAGACTTTTCAAGGTTTTACCTTCCTAGGAATAATTTTTAAATAATCCACAGCACTCACAGAAACATGCCAGTGGTCATAGTGGACATAGCAATTTTATCATTTATACAGTACAACACTTAGCATCAAATTTAAGCGGCAGTTACAGGTCTCAAGTCTTTCCTACTTTTGAAAACACTTCTATTTCTAGTAAAACTGCAAAATTCAGCTTCTTTTATTTTTCCAGAATTTCTAAAAATTGTCTGAATACCTTTTAAATTACTTTCAAGCATCCAGATACAGTATTGATTCTTCCACAAATCTTCAAAATGTCTGTCATGCTCTTGGTTCTGTGGCAGCACCAGCACATATCCCTCGCTACAGGTTAAATGGCCTCAAAATACTGGCAATGTTGACCATAACTTCAGAGAACTGCCCCCATGGAGTTGTTTTTTAGGATAGATTTCCTGAGAAAGAAAACTACTGGAAGCAGCAAGTGCCAGAATATGCTCCAGAAGTACGTCTTCACTGAAGACTGAACTCTCTCACTCAAGAGTCTAAGCCTGATCCTATGACATGCCAGAAAACCTCCTGACCCAGGCTTGAAATGGGTCAAAGCCTGCTGGCAGACATTTCATTCAATAGGGAACACACCTATTCCGGAATGTGAATTTTAAGAGCTGACAGACCTCTAGTGCCTTTCCCACAGCTCCACAAAGCAGGGAAGTCCTCCCACACCTACCCCAAACCCACAGGAAAGGGTCCCAGAGCACCTTTCCCTAAAGAACTGGGGACCAGACCTCCTGACATGTGAGCCAGTGAAGAAGGGCCAGTCCTGGTGTTAAGATCCTGACCTCATTATGCAGGTCAGCCACGCAGTGAGGATGTATTGAACTGGCCACTGCATCGCCTTGCACTTACAAAAGGATTCACACTGAGGGGCAGACCCAGCCTGCCCAAGAAACTATCAATTCTCACTGGGAAGAACAGAGAGACAGAGGCAGTTAGTGGTTGGCAATCAGGAAACTTTTTTTTTTCTGATCAGAATGGGCACTGCAACACCGCAGCACTGTCTGGGCATAAAGACAATAGCACCTGAGCAAAATGCAGTAGCACACCCGATTTCATGTTACCTTAGTAGGTCTGCCTCCTATTAAAATGAATAAATCACAAAGGTACTCCTTCTCTAACCTCCACTGTTGACTCCACTGAATGCACTGCAGCTCATGCATGAGGAGTCTTCCGAGATACGGTGCAGCTGGAAGCTGAGAAAAATAACTCAGGAGTGGGAGTCAGTAAGGAAATTGTACTGTCCATCCCAGCAGTGTATTACAGCACTCCCAGGTTGCTTCACCTGGGAAATATGCATGGAATGTGTGAGACCAGAGCTAACACCACTAACACAGACATCTCACAACAAATATGTGAAATCATTTACAGTTTCTTAGAGTTTCTCAGGAAGTTCTATTAATAACTAGAGGTAGGATAGTAGATATTCAGAAGGTAAACAAGGAATAAGATTGTGCTTGGGTTGTAAATTTTGTTCCATGTGATGAAAAATGACACAATGGAAAATTAGAGACTCTTAGGAAGGGAATAAAGTAATAAAAAGCTCTACCAAACAGAACATCTAACAGTGCTTTATAAATCAATGGGGTACCCTCACATCAAGTATGTTCTGCCCATTCCTCTCTTCCCATTTCCAAAATGATTCAGTTGGATTATGCAAGGCACAGAGCATGGCTCCTACAAGAAAAGAAAGTTAAAGTTGGAAAAAAAGATGAGTACCATTTTCTGTTGAAGACTGAAAGACGATACAAAAGTCTACAGAATGGCAGATGGCATAAAGAAGGGAACAAAGACTGGATTAGGACTTCCAACACAAGAAGTATCCTGCTAGATTATCATACAAAAAGTTGAAAAACAAACAGAATGAAATGGTCTTTTAAAACAAAACAAACTAAAAAATCAAGAAGAAGAAAAAACCCCAATACATAACCAAATTACACAATGCCATAGGAAATATCAGACACACTCCAGGTCAGCCCTGTCTGTCTATATTACATACATACACCATAGTCAAGATGCAAACTTCAAGCACTGGAAAGTCCCAAATGTATAGTTTGCTAGAAGCTAGAAAACTATATCAGAGGAGAACCTTGCACTATGTGCTCACTCATACACTCCTCCCTATGTTTTCAGTATCAGTCATTGTTAGAGACTGAATACCAGACTAAACAGACCACTGAACAGATCCACTACAACTGCCGCTTCTGGTTTTAACTTGCCTTACTTTCCTGCAGAAGATGGTGGCAACCAAGGACTGGAAGCTGCAAAAGTGTTTATAGATGAGGATGAGATGATTAAATGCCACATCAATATATCATTTCTTTCTAAAGTAGAATTACAAGGAATAATGTCAAGCAATGGTGAAGAAACTGGCTTGAATTATATCATCATAAAATCTATCTTTTCAGCAGAGTGGTGGTTGATCATTAACAGGTCATTAAAATGTGTACAAAGCATAAAGATTGGTCCTTGTCCCAGGGCACTTTCCACATTAAATGCTTTGAAGTTTGAGGGCTGCATTCAGGAGCACAGTACTGTTTACCCATGCCTGTAAATTCTAACTCAATGCTTGTGTTTTGCCTGGGGATCTGCATACATAGAGTCATTTATATAAGTTACTGTACACCATGCATATATTAACTTATGCACCCTTGGTAACACAAGTGCTGCTCATCATTTTATCTACACAGAGACAGCAGAGGACATACCTTCGTCTTTGCCCATAATGTTCTGCAGTCTGACAAAAGTACCTTCACGCAGAATTCACTGTGATGGGCAGTCAGGAGAAAGACCTGCAACCTCAGAGTTGCTGCAGCTGACTGGGAACACAACTATCAGCAGCTCCATCGGGGCCACAGTGTCGTGTAAAAATAGAGAGGTGTGGTACAAAATGCTACTGAAGACAAACAGCCTGTCCTAAAAAGTACTTGCTCACCTCTCCGGAAGGGCACCGGGTGACACAGTTGGGAGGCAATGACCTCCGCAGTGCTTAATCTCTCAATGTCAATGAGAAGATCTGAATGTCAAGGAGAGGAGGCAGCCTGGCCTCTTATCTAACAATCATGAGGGATGCGAATAAAAAGAATGCTGCTGCTCCCTTTTCCTTCCACTTCAGCAAGGCCTGGCTGTGGCAGAGATCACTCCCACCACCTAGCATTTCCCAGAAAAGAAAACACCTTGACACTGCAGGCCAGTGCTGTTGATTTCAAATTCACTGCCTCCTCCCAACCCTGTCAGGAAACTGTGAGGCGGTAGGGCTACAGCAAACACCACAGTATCACAGAGCTGGGAATTGCTCACGAATTCCTGCTACGCTTTGCCCTTCATCACCAGAGAAAGGAAAACGTAATAGTGTATTAGAACCAAATACAAAATAATCTGCCTTTTTGGTTGCTTTCTGAGGATATTTCACTTAACGCTGCTTTCAAGCATGAATTTTCAAAGCAGATAATTACAAAGCAAAATAGTCACACAGAGACATACATGGCACAGGATACATATTTCTTTGTTTCCTAGTGGTTGTTTCTGTGCAGGCTCTAGAGGTCATAGCTTTTGTCAGGAAAAGCTTAAAAGATTCAGTAAAAATACCTTCAGATTTGAAGCTAGCAAATAAATTCCATCCTCCGATAATTTTTTATTTTCAAAAGCCTGCCTATAAATCAAGATCGGTGAAACTAAAAGGATAAATGGTTTTGTATTTAACATTCAAATATTAATGTATTTTGGAGCTCTGACTCAAAGTTGGAACTGATTTCTTTGAGAATTAACATTCACAGCTTTGTCCTCTAAACAGTTCCGTCGCTGTACAGGCAGTAGAGAAGCATATGAGACGCAGGACCAATTTACTGAGTTGATTTTCAAGGAGTCCTATCATCAAATTCATACAATGTCATATGATTTAATAGATGCCATATGATTTAGTAGATTCCAATTTTAGAAGATCTTTATACTATGAAATTATGTACAGATTTGAGAGCTCAGATTAGTAGGGAACATCAACTACATAGTGGAAGGACTTAAAAGAGCTTACACTGCTTCTTTGTGGCAATTTAAATGAAAATAAAAAAAGGAAAATCACATTGGCAGACTTTTTGAAATTCTTGTTTTGAAACCTGAAGCCGAGACTTGGACAAAGGAAGAATTTTCCACACATTCAACAAGAATGTCGGTTGATGATGAATTTCATCTCTGTTCTCAAGACAGAAAGGACTTCAGGAGTGATCTGCAGTTTAACTGAGGGATAGGGTCTGCCCTCTTCCAATTTAGGGGTTTGAGAGGCGACATTTCTTGGATGGCCAAGATGACAAGCTTAACATACTACCTTTCATTTATGCAAATGTAGCAACTGGTTCTTAAGCACATGGGAGGTTTCCTGAGAAGGACCACAGGCTTTCAAGTCAAGTAGTAGAGACATATTTCTGGAGGTGGAGACCATGGTACAGCACTTGAGCCCTGAATAAGATTCATCCGTTATAAAGCACACACACCAATTGATTGTACAGGCTTAACCTGCTGTGTACACCAAATACATGTTTGTTTTCATGCTTCTGGGAGCTGCACTGTGAGGAAATTATTGTCCTCATGCAGAAAAATTAGAAAAAATACAGTGACTTCTGTCAATAATCCCATTTTACTTTTTCTTTTATCATTTTAACTGGAAAAGGTCAAAAGTAGATTCCAAGTTCAAAAGATACTGGGCCATTTGTGTCCATCCAAATGTATCTTCCCCAATGTGGCTTATTATTATTATTATTACTACTATTATTATACTACAACTACCATTGTTTCTTAATGGAGCATGATGGCAGGAAGGATTTGTTCTTTCGTTTTAATAAACTCATATACATGAAAAGTCTTCTTCAACCTTGATATTGCCTCTACTATTTACATACGAACTTTTCCTTTGAAAGAAGTTTTGTAGTACTCTGTCTTCTTTCCTCTCATCTTCCCTGAAGTGATATAGTTCCTGATGGTAGAAAAATACCAGCTTCTCAATAAATGGCAACGATTCGTGTAAGTTACTTTTAAAATTTGGTGCATATATGAATACACCCGTGAAATACACACACCTACAAAGAAAGTAATCTTGCCATCATTTCTACATTAATAAGGTGAACTGTTTTTCAAAGAGAATTCCTAACAATGGTTACTTATGAATTATGACTGATTATTTATGTAGCCCACTTTGTTTAAATGGTGTCTGCGTTCTTCAGGAGAACAATGCTGTATACAGCTGCTTTATTAATAATGTCACTGGCTCTTTGCTGCTATTTTTATATCTCCATCTTCCTGTTAGGCCATGTAAATACAGATGCCTATAATTAGTGGACGCACAGCATTGTTTTGCATGTCTTAGCTGTTACATTAAAATAGAAAGCTTACTACTTCTTTGGGAATAACTTTTATTTTCCCCTAAAGTTAAAATGCACAGTTGTAAAGCTAGAGATGATGCAACAGAAAATTCACAAAGAATATCTGCTATGAAAACCTGTTGCTGCATTCCATATCCACTCACTGTGAAGGGAAATGTTAACTGCTCACTCAAAAAAAATTAGAATGAAAGTATCTTTTAATTTCCAGTTGAAAACCACAAACTGATTTTGAGCAGTACAGAATTTTCTCCAGAATCACAAAAATTGAAACAGATCCCCTTGCCTGATCAACAGAAGACATAAGAAAATAAGTTTGCATTCACATCTGTTGGTGTCTGTCTATTTAGAAGCAAATAGTACCTATTTCTATATTAAGTCCAAGGCAAAAAAGTCCAACCCCAGAAACCATTATCCATTTTTAGGTAAAGATTAAGGATTTTACAAAGACTGATCCACAAGTACCTCAATGAAAAATCTTCTTCCTTTTCTGGCAAATTTGTTTTCTTCTCTGAATACATCTTGCATTAAAAACACAGAACAGCATGCCTATAAATATTTAACACTTGCATATGCTGTTCTGGAGGCATTTGTGTTCACAAACTCCACAGTCAAAAAGGACCATTTTGGCCATGTGGCCAATGGTATAAGGATTTCAACCTACAACATGCTTTTTGGAAAGAGATGACATCCTGACATAGACATTGCACTGAAAAGATTCATCCTGTCTGCAAATAAGCTGCCATAATGCCTACTGCTCTCATTGCTGAAAAACCTCAGCCTCATTTCTCATCTGAATTTTTCTGAAGTCAGTTTTGAGTCATGTCCTTTTCCAGAATCTCCATCTGTCACCAATATATCAAAGATAACTTTGAACTAAGAGTCATATTCAAAATTGTTGACAAGACACAACTGAACAAGCGATAAGCACGAATACTAACATTGCTTCTGACCTTGGGTTTTTTAACTTGTTTATATCTCCTTCTTCTTTCTTTTTATGGTAGTAGTAGAAAGAGTTTACTTTGAAGGAGTCAAGAATAGGGCAAATCTAGAATTAGGTTTTCAATAGAGGCCTATTTAACACTTGTTATCACTGTTCCACACTTAATGGTTTGCAGAGGTATTAAAGCAACTTTAAGATGAAGAATTATGTGAAAGTAAAAATATTAATGCCAAATTAAAAAAATTAATTGGCCCAACATGTAAAATGACTCTACAGATCAGTCATGCTTTTAGAGAACTCCTTGTTCCTGTTTTGCATAATTTAATTTTTAAGATTCTGAAGAAAAAAGTCCACAAGCCTGAAGGACTTCCCACAGCCTGTCCCCTCTCCATAATAAATACTCAAGCAGCGCACACAGCATAAAAGAACAAAGTAAAAAGCTCTGTGGGATACCTGACACTTGAAATTCAAACTACCAAAGTCATAAATTAAGTATATTTGCCTGTGTGTGAGGCAGGGTATAATGTTCTCCAACTGCTTCAATAGGCCTTGTGTAAACAAAGAACAGAACAACTGCCAGCTTTCTAATGCAAGGAAAACAAAGTCTTCAATCAAGGGGAAAAAACCCCCAACAAACAACAAACCTCATTGGCTTATCCAGATTTAAATAAGCGAGCAGAAACGGTTTAATATGCCTCAGATATTTGCTCTACTTTTCTGCCAGAGGTTGCTGTCCTGCAAGGGTGACTGCAGACAAAGCTGCTCCTCAGTTTCTGCACTCTGATGCCCAGTGTATTTGAGGTAAACAAATCACTGGTTTGGGGTATCACCATAGGCTAAACTGTGAATTGCAGTGAACAGCAAGGCATGGAGACCTCTTCTGCTGTCTGCATTTATGTGCTATCAGCCTGAAATCTGAACTTCTGTATTTGCCTCCTGTAATACATAAACACAGAATTCCTGAGAGCTGCCGCTCTCACTGCATGCACTTGTGCTTCACTGTCCCCACGATACAGCTGATACATTTTGGATTTTCAAGCATCCTCGGTTCCATTTCTCTCCCTAAATCTGATTTTCCAAAACAGTTCACAGATGTCAGAACAGCTACGAACCACAGGGATTACTATGGATTAGTGAATCTCGCACGCCTGAATTGCAAGAGCAATTGCACCTCTTAGCGGAAAGGTATTTCCCATACGTTCTCCTTCTAGCTCCTCTGCTGGCACAAGGCTAGAATTTTATCCTAAAATTCAGGCAAATCTCCTCAGCGCAAGGTAAAAATACTGGACTAAAATAACACTGCTTGTTCTCCATCCCATCCAACCTCTGCCCATCCCTGTGTTACAGAGGCTGAGTCAGCAGACCAGGACACCATCCCATCCAACCTCTGCCCATCCCTGTGTTACAGAGGCTGAGTCAGCAGACCAGGACATCAGCCCTGTCTCAGGGCATGGTCTCATGCATAGGCATAAACTGAGCTGTGAGAAGGGAGGACAAGGCTACTACACCATTGGCCCCCGGCAGATGAGAAAGGCAGGTAAATAGAGGGCAGTCACCTTATCAGACTTCATCACCAGATTTCCAACTGTTTACCAGTCAACAGCCTCAGCAGCGCTCAGGTCACAGCTCACCACAGGTTAAGGTGACAGAACTGTGACTGGGGCACCTGCTGGTTCAGTGCTGGTGGCCATGACCTGACCTGGTGGGCAGCTGGCAGTACTAATACCCAAAAATGCAGCAACTGGCTTTGTTGAAGGCTGTCTGTGTCTGACCTGCAATTTATCAGCAGCAAGTGATGCAGCACCTACACCAAAGTTATAAGGAAGAGAGCTTTATGTAAAGTTACAGCAGCCAAGCTGCTGAGGGGTTACAGGCTGAGTGAGAGTATGCTCTGCACTTGCTTTGGGGGAAAATATCTCTGACTGCACACAGACTTTTTGAATAACAAGTCTCCATATCACTGTGCAAGCTTACAGCTTTCCCTTCCCACCCAAGCAGTCCTTATGAAAAACCCAAGCCCCTTCCTGCACTTCTGTTTATATTATACCATCCCAATATATACAACCAACTAAATTATATTTACTTAGCTAACTTCCACACCTTTTCCCCTTTCTACTTCCTCAGATTTAGATTGCAGCTTTCTTCTGCCCAATATTTTCTTCCCTAAAATGACAATAGTGCAGATACAATGAAGAGGTGTTACCAGCCTTTTGTTCAAATACTCTTTGTTGAGTGTTTCAGCTATTTACTGCCCCCTCAGAAGTTCCTGTTTTCCCACTGAGGGGGGAAGGGAAAGCCTGGATAATGACATAGCAGCTTTTTGTTCAAGAAGTCTGTGTGCAGTCAGAGATACTTAGTACATTTTCCCTGCAAAGCCTGTTATTACTAGTTTCAACTCAAAAAGGGAAAATGCTTTAAATAACTACCCCTCCAATGTAATATGACTAAAAAAGTAGTACTTTGCAAGGTACCCCTTTCTTCGAGTTGTAAGGTATTTCTATATCAAAATGCCCTCATCCACACACATTGAAAAGTCAGCCCACTATGATGAACTGTGCTCAAACACTGAGGCACGTAATGTAATCTCCTACTGCCAACAATATCATAGGTCTTAGCATGTGAAACCAAGAAACCAGAAAGGAATTAGGGCACTGAAAGACATCACAAGCTGGGAGCTTTGCTAGTTCACACAAAGAAAAAAGGAAGAACACAAGGCGCACAGGGATTTTTCTTTGATACAGGAGAAGGCATATATCGTCTGATAATCCAGTGATGAGGCAGGACAGCTATGGGACACAGTCATTTAGATTGACATTTCTGATGTTAAGCTGTATTGACACCTGTACTGTGAGATACAAGACTATAGGGAGTTTTAAAGAAATATGTAAATTACACATGTGGGTTATAGTAGGGCATGTCTGATGCTTCCCTTTTCATCATCTATCAGCAACTCTGTTCAAGCCAAAGAAACTGTACACACAGAACAGGTAAGCAACCTGATAGCACGACAGTGCTCTTAAGAATTTGGGGGGAATCTTGTTACCAAGTGGGTTAACTGTGCCTTTTATTTTCCCGAAGTCAATTTTAGCACTACAGGTCAACACACACAAAAAAAAAAAAAAAAACAAAAAAAAGAAAAAAAAAAAAACGCAAAAAATGTTAACTAGGCTCCTCCTAATTTGACAGTAAGTAATCCACACAGGAGCATTGGAGAAGAAAGATCTTAAGGAAGGTGATATCTTTTATTAGACTAATCCCTGGTGCTGGCAAAAGAAACAAGTGGGAAAAGTTTCTGGGCATACACTGTTCTTCAGCGCTGAGCGGAAGGAACAACAGAGCCGCCCTTTACCAAATGCTAACAAGTGGATAGGAAACGACTGTCGGAAAGGAGCTGCCGATCCTTTGGAGTCTGTGGAACAACATCAGCGCTAATTAGCGCGCACAGCCTTCGCAGTAGGTAGGCTTTCATGTCCTCATCATTTCACGTGCGGATACGTCGGGACAACTGAAGTCAATGGGAAACTCGCAACAGGTCTTAATAGCATCAAAAACTGATTCATTATAACCTTCTCTTCACGACAGTATTGTTTGTGTATATTAGATCTTAATCTGGTTTTGTTCCCATCAACTCATCCAAACTCTATTTGCACCAGTTCTCAGGGTCATCTTCTTGTGTGTGTACACTGTCTATGTAACCTTACAGAAGCAGCAACCAACACAAGTCAAAATTAAATGTTCTTTTAAACACACTTCTCTACCTTTTTTTTTTTTTTAATTTAAACTGAGACCTAAATTTAAGACACATTTTGAAACGAAGCTCAGTATTTAGAGTGAAAATTACTTCAGGCGTAGTTTGGGGTGGATTGTTCTGGGTGGGTTTTTTTGGTAGATTTTCTGGTTGGTTGTTTTTTAATTCCCACCACCAACCTCCCCCCACCTGAGACTAGCATTCCACTATTTAGCTTAATAAAAAAGTGAAAATTAGATGTAACCAAGCTTGGAGAATTCCTTCTCATTTATTTCTACGTACTCAGTTTAATTTTAACTTGAGCTGGTAAGACACTTTACAAGAGACCCCATCTCACCTTTAACTCATTATCTTGACTTCAGGCAAACATTTGCTAGATAGCTCTCTGTTACTGCGTAAACAGAATGTCAAGTTCTTTGTACAAGTGTCTGGTCACGTTTCATAATTGCCAAAGTCTAGAAAGAAATCCCCAGTTCGAACAAAATGACTGGAAACCTTATTCTCCTGGCTAAGATTCCTACCATTTCTGCTGAGAAGTTAAACAGGGAAAATTCTTTAAATATACCAAATGCAACAACAAAACTGTACCTCGTAACATAAAAAGCTGTTTGTCGTATCATGGCAAGTTTCATCATTTTATTTTAGTTCCATAGGCCTGTGTCTTATATTCAAAGTTAGTTTTATGCATCTTCAGATGGATGTTCATATTCCAAACTGAAAATACAGCACAGGAGAAGCCATCTCTTCAAGTAGGTCATTACTTTCCTCTGCACACTGCCTTTTAAAGTTCAGTAACTTAAGAATGTACTCAAAAGAGTAAAATAAAGATTGTGTTTTTCTAAAACTAAATACAGTAGTTTCCCCAATGACAACTGCCTTTCTGTCCAGTATGAATTTTATATGGCACCCAAGCTCATTCCCATGCATTAAGAGAAATAAAAAGAACACTAATAATATATTCATTTGTACTGTGCTATATCTTAGTAACAGCACAGGGAAGGAGAAATATTTTCATTTTGGAGGTCAACTGTTGTAACTATATTGCCCAGTCCAATGAACATGGCTTATGCATATAGTGAGGCTTCAAAGCATGTCAGAAACCCCACCAGAGATCCTACTTTTCCATGCATCCTGAATCTCTTATATGGAAGAGCTTTTCAGTCTTTTTCTAAAAATCTTTCATTGAGGTCATGACAAGATTGTTGTAGCTCTCACAATATCCAGCTCTGTCCAACCTGCTTTATGCCTATGGCTCAGCCTTTTATTTTAAGGAAGCTTATTCCAGAAATGCAGGAACTAAACATGTCACAATATTCACCAACAACCTCCTAAATCACTATATTACAGTCAGTATTTCTAATACTTTTCCTTAAAAAAATGTATAGTTTTGTCCACCTACAGCTCTGCAAAATCATTAAAGGTGGATGTTTCATACTGAGCAGAGCCTGTTCTTTCAGTTGCCTCACACCTCCTCTCTAAAGACTGCGTTTTGCCAAAATCTTATCACAGGAGCCACATCTTCTATTGTGGATTTTCTCTGTCAAGTCTGAAGAAGAGCAGACTTGATGAAAGTCATGCAAAGCAGGCCTTTGGCAAGGTGCCCTCAGCTACCGGGAAAGAAGGCTTGAAGGAATGGGGGTGAGTGGATGGGTGGGGAATGACAGGAAAAAAAAAAAAAAAAAAGAAAAAAAAAATCACAGAAAAGAGCTGGAAAATTAGGACTTGGGATAAAGAGGCAGAAGAGTGGACAAGAGAGAGACAGACACAAACATATGTTGAAATACTTGCAGTTAAGTATGCAACACTGCTGGATATGAGTTCTTCACACACCTTAATTCTATCGTTAGTTAAGTACACATTATGGTATAGTCTGTAATTACGTGACCACATACTTTCTCCTCCACACACTTTCTCCTTCTCCACACCACCACCTGAATGCAACAACAGAAGCGAAAGCCTTCTTCAGAACTAATGCCTTCCCCCATTTTGCTTTCTCCTTGTTTATTCATGCAGCCTGCAGACAAGCAACTCAGAGCTTTGTATCTGCTTGGCCTCTTTAAAAGCACTGAATTATCTCACAGGTCAATTAATAAAGTACTAAACACATCTCTGTGAGATAAAGTAGAATGATATCCCAATTTTACAGACAGTGCACTGAAATTAAGGTCAAAACTGAATTCTTGCCAAATTTCATTGAAAACTCTTCTTTCCACAGCACTTCTGTGGCACTGCACATCTTCTGAACATAGCTCCTACTGACCTTCAGACACAGCTGGAAATAATCATTTCTTTTGCATTTCAGACCTGAAGCTGGGGATTCAGAAAACAAGGACTAAAAGCAAACACAATTAAATGTAAGGCTTACTGGCCTTGTTTAGGATCCCACTGGAATAATGTTGTGCAAGCAGAAGACAAATCAAATTTTCCAAGGAAGCAATTAGCCAGGAGACCATCCTTTCTCTTTGAATAATCCCTTTCCTTACTCACAACATGACTTCCTCCAGTGCTGTATGCACAATATCCCAGTCACTCCCAGAAGAACTCCTCTGTGCAATGACCATGACAGTTCCTTGATAAAAATAACATGATCACGCAGGTTTTGACTGCATTCCATTGTCTGCGCACAATTCAATACCAAACCAACACTGACAGGGTGAACAGAATTCTGCTGCTTTTCTATTTCCAAGACCTTGAGCCATAGTAATGTTTTTTTAATGGTTTTGTATGTGCCTGTACACATGCAAGCTCTTTGAAACATCACACGAAGTTACTGTGGCAAGGTACATCATGGTTTAAAAGTTAAACTACAATCAAATCAATGCAAATGTTGCCACTTTTTGGTGTTTCCCCCCCCCCCCCCCCACTAAGGATTGAATAATAACACCACCCTTCCCTACAGGTATCACAGTTGTGCCCTTTTTGTGGTAGGCTTTTTTTGCCTGTTCTCCTGTCCCCCAGTGCTTAATTACTGCCTGCAACACTGTTTCCATTTTTAAGTTTCACCTACCATTCCTCATAGTTCTATCAAAACTGCAGTGCCACATTCAGATATTGCCTGCCATGGGAGCTGTAGCCTTGGGAATAGCATTACTGTTGAATGTAGAGAACATATCCAAAAATATATAGTAAAGGACTCTTGCATGTAATTGCTGTACACACATACAGAAAAAGAAAAAAAAAAAAAAGGAAGCCTGTTAGTGGCTTTATAACTTCAAGGCTAAATAAATGGATCTGTGCAAAACAGTGTCACCTTGAATATATTTAAAAATCTAGGCCTGGACATAGAAGTCACATTTAAAGATGATGATACAAACCAGTCTTCTTTTTGGGTATGAAGCAGAGGCTCCTGACAGATTTCCTTTCAGTTTGTGCACATTAGGCTACAAGCTAAACACAAGGAGCAATAACCAGAGTATGATCAGAGATGCTGTTTTCCTCACATGGCCTCTTTCTAGGATTTTTTCAATATATTTATCCTTCGTAACTGGATTATGATCTATCCAAAGACTGACATCTTACTTATAATTACCATGCTTACTTAAGTCTCGGTTTTTTAAAAATCTGATTTTAGTGCATCTCATGTCAGACCAGAAACACTGTGGTTTTCCAGAACAAACTGCTGGGGCAGCATGCCTCTAATGATACCAATTTGTTGAACCTCTTTTCAGTTTGCTTCAAAGATCTTTGTCTCAGCAAACCAGCTGCAGCATCAGTGTCATCTGCACACCCATTCCTTGCAAAAAGGGTCAGTGTAAACACTCAATATTGTGCTCTAATCTGGCAAAAGTGCAGTCACAGCCAGGACTGATCCAAGTCTGTGTAGTGAAGAGATCTGGCAAAGCCTGGATATAGTACTAATGCATGTAAAACCAAGAGCTTGGTCTCTCTAAGTTAATTAACATAAGCTTTCCTTGGACCAAACCCAACTCCCACTGGAAGCTGTGACTTGATTATTTCCTTAGTCCCTCCTTCACTGAAGTCTTACCAGTCTTATACCTGATCCGGTCCTTTCAGAGGCAGGTGAATCAGTGCCAGCAGCTTCCATGGGAACTGGCTTAGGCCATGAGGAGAGAACTACCTTGCTGAAGGTCTGATGGATGCTAAAATCCATTTGCTATTTGACCCTAGAAAAGAGAGCTAGGTCTTCTCTGCAAAGATACACTTCGTATTCTTTTCCTGGAATTGAAAGAGGAACAAGTGCAGAAATATATACTTTATCCAAAATAAAAATTAAGCTAAAACCCCATAAATATATATATATATATA
>JAWWES010000081.1:40967303-41010184 GCA_035583135.1 Lophotriccus pileatus | reverse complement strand
CCATGTTGAAGGAGAGAGTTTACAGCCACCTCAGCTTGCTTGCAGGCTTGAATAAAATAACAGAGAGCTATCTTGCTCTGCTGTGGTAGGTACAGCTTAAAAAATGCACCTTATATTATGCTAAATTATGAGCAGGTGACCTGAGCTTGCTGTGTGCATATATACACATCCAGTGCCTGGCAGGCAAAAACCTAACAAGATACTATGGCTGGAAGCTGAAGCTGGACAACTTTAGACTGAAAACAAACCATCTTTTTTCTTCTTTTCTTTTTTAACCTTTTTTTTTTTTTTTAATACACCACGATTAGCTATTTGAATGACTTTTTAAGTAGAACAGTAGACTTTTCATCATTTTAAATCTATACGTAGAAGCTATAGGTTTACTTTAAATATGCTCTTTACCAAACTTACATTGACAAATTTTGTGATCTTTATTAAACAGAATCACAGAACATACTGAGTTGGAAGGGACCCACAAGGATCACTGAGTCCGACTCCTGGCCCTGCACAGAACCATCCACAAGAGTCACACCACGTACCTGAGAGTGTCGTCCAAACACGTCTTGAACTCTGTCAGGCTTGGTGCTGTGACCACTTCCCTGACAAGCCTGTTCCAGTGCCCAACCACCCTCCGGGTGAAGAAGAACCTTTTTCTAATATCCAACCTAAACCTCCCATGACACAACTTCAGGCCACTCCCTTGGGTCCTGTCACTGGTCACCTCAGAGAAGAGATCAGTGCTTGCCCCTCTTCTTCCCTTCACGAGGAAGTTGTAACTGCAATGATGTCTCCCCTCAGTCTCCTCTTCTCCAGGCTGAACAGACCAAGTGACCTCATGACCTGTGAAACCACAGAAATGAATACCAACTAATTCCAATTAAATCCATAAAGTGACAATCTTGTTAACACTCCAGTCACCCACCTGTACAGTATACATGCAGTACCAATGCCCAACACGTCACCTCCTTGTCCTGAAGTGGCAGCAGAATAAAGGATCTCATGAATCTCACTATGCCTGGCCAATGGCTGGGTAATGAAAGTGCTGTACAGGGACAATCAATTTTATGTGCAGGGGGGCTGCAAGGTTTAAGGGTGGAAAAATCCTCATGCAGAGAACGGAAAAAAAGCCAGTGGGCTGACTGCAGGATCTGCTGAGAAAAGTGGCAGCTGACTGCCATAAGGTGTCACAGTGTATCTGCTCTGCCATAGGGGATTAAAAGTGCAGGAGAAGACAACTGGAAGCCTGGCAGGGCACTGACTTCTCTGGGGACTCAGAAGTGGAAGGAGAAGGCAGAAAAATACAGGCAGATGTTCTACTGCTCTTCATTCTGGCTGGTCACAGCCATTCTGTTAGTATGGAATAAGGACAGCTATCCACTAACAGAAGGAAAGGAAAATGTTAACCCAGGACCACAGTATACCACATAATGGTTGGGAATCGGTATTTTCAAATCAGCAGCTTTTCTTTGCAAGTAGAGAAGTGCCAGAAGACTTCTGTGAAACAAAGAAGAAAATGACCCCAATGTTTGTATTCATAGAGCAGTGTTAGACCTGAAACAAAACAAAACTGAAGAAACAAATCTCCCTAGCACAAAAACACAGTCAAGTTCAACTCAAAGCAGGACACAGAGGTACAGACAGCACTGGTTTAGAATATACAGAATACTAATCATGACTATAAATCATTGGATGCTTTCACAGCATTAATGCTGCAGATATGCAAAGAACCATTATGCAAAGCTGCTGACACCTGGTAGCTCTTGTGTCAGTGCATCAAATAAAAAATAGCTGCAGTGATGCAAGGCATTAGTGCATTCTCCAGTTCTAGGTTGCCAAAAACATCTATTGCAAGAGAAGCAGGAGTCTGAAGGAATAGGAGAGAGATAATGTTGTTTCTGTTAGGGCTGCATGTATTTATGGGGAACAGAGTGTGTTGTCTGGTTTACTAAAACCTGCTGGGATTTTTAAATGAATCAGCCAAATTTTGTTAAATTTCTCAATTTACTTAGTCTGCTATGAAAATTGCAGGCTTTGGGCTATATGAGAATGGTGCATGGTATGAGACTATAGAACAGTCAGGGGGTGGATGATGAGCTGCCTTTTGGAGGGATTGGGATTTCCTCAGAACAAAGGCTTATTCCATTTATGCCATGTCTTGAGAAAGCTTATCCTGTCAAGTCATTTATCACCCTGCTAACTAGCTACTGAGAATGGATAATGCTTCTTTCCTAGATCAGTGAGGAAAAAGAGAATTTCAGAAGAAAGGAAGGTTTTCATGGGTGGATTTTAGGAGATTGGGAGAAGAGCTGATAGGAGTTAGACTATCTAAGCTCTTTGAACGATAAGAAAAACATACCAAGGAGGATTTTACTAACAGCTTGTAGTGAAGCTGAAATACAGTCTTTCCTCTGAGGGCAACCTCATTACCTAGGTATTTAAATTATGTGAATTGGCACAGCCCCGTGGTTTGCAGTATTAGGTTTGGAGTAAGTAGAGGATGCTCTGTGATGGATGTGGCTCTAATTACTGAGGTGAATGAAGTGCATCATATATTTGCAAATGTCTGGCTTAATGCTAACTATGACACAATTATGACACGAGATTTGTAATTATACAGATGCCCCTATATGCCCCCCAATGAAAAAGCTTTGTTTCCTATGAACTTTGAGGTTGGCTCACCTTCACTTTCAAGAAAGTTCACGCTCCACTGGATGTGCTGGCTGCAGTGGGGGTATTTGTAAGAGCAATTTACTCCATGTAGATTTTTCTACTAAGATGGTATCCTCAGTCAGCACATTTTTTTGGTATTTCCAAAAATTTGGCATCTTCTGGTAATCTTTCACTTTGTCATGTTCAGCTGGTATTGACCAATAAATTAAAAGACTGTGAAGGGAGATGAGTACAGGTAGTGTGATAGCTTAACTTTCATCTCCACGGCACATCAGAAGTTTAAATTTTATATATATATATATATATATATAAATATACATACACACACAGAGACAGATATATCTATACAATTAAAAGAATATCTCATAGATTCAGACAATTATTAGAAACAAAAAAAGTGGTCACTAAATATATCAGATATATGATCTTACAAAAGCAGTGTGATTTTCTGAATATACCAATCAAATAATTACTCAGTTGCCTTCCTCAAAAGGGATTCAATCAGAGGCCCAGGAAACAAGCTGTTTCAGTGTATGCAAATGAAGGTCATGTACCAAATTGCTGTGCTTTCTTTTTAAGTGATGCTCTGATTGCTATTAAAGTGAAGGACTAATCAGAGAGGACATATTTTCATGATTCATTGTTCCAGCAGGCAGTACAAGGAAAAATATCGAAGTTAGCTGCTAACTGATGTATTTAAACCAGGTATTATTTTGATGAAATCTCAAGTTCTCCAAGCAAGGTTTAGGTATCAGGAAAATTTTTGTCACTGAAGGGGTGGTCAGGCATTGGAACAGGCTGCCCAGGGAAGTGGTGGTATCACCATCCCTGGAAGTGTTCAAAACACATGTGGATATGACACCTGGGGACATGGTTTAGTGGTCAATATGGCAGTGCTGGGTTAACAGTTGGACTCAGTGATCTTAGAGGTCTTTTCCAACCCAAATGATTCTATGATTTCATGCATACAATCATCCTTCTTGTGCTAGAATACTACTTTTATGGGCAAGATGGTTTTCTTGATGTAATTCACAAGTAAGAGAAATTCAAGTAAGTGGATCACTTGAGTTCATCAGTGCTGAAATGTAGGATTTAATACATTATCTTAATAAAGAACAATGAACAACAGTGATCCCAGTGTTGGAAATACCCTCAAGGGTTATTTCAAGGTGCCTGCCTGATCAGAAGGTGAGTTACAGGTGACATCCTCCAGCCTGCAAAAATACTCCCATCTGTAAAGCAACTGCATGTAAGGCAACCAGTAATAAGGAAAAAACACACATACACGGAAAAGGAAAACAAGTGCTGGTGAAGGCACTCTATGACAAAGACAAGTATTCAGCCATGTGTTTTTATAAGAGCACACAATGGCAGCTGTGAGGAGGCATGAAAACTGCCTCTCTGGGAGAGGGGAATGGAGGGTTTCAGATCCAGTGTCCCTCATCTCAGTGCAAGTGATACAGCTGAAGTTCACCTCCAAATCTGGGTAAGTGAAGAAGAGGCAGGACATGAAGGAATAGCTCCTTCATGTACTTGCTCTATATGTATCTCTGCCTTGAAAAAGAAAACATTATCTCACAGTACTTCATTAATGTGATTGAAAATAACTTTTATAAATGAAAACAACTTTTATAAGATGAGTGACAAATACTCTCCCTGAGCACTACACAGAGAAACTTCCCTTACACTGAGTGTGTGGCAATGAATCCCCTGGCATAAGTTGTCACCAGAAAAAGCCCCCAGTGCATTATAATCAGTCAACAATGTTGGACTAAGGATGCAGTAAGTTGTGTTTGTTCAAAGGCAGCATAGAAAATAAAAAAATTGACAACCCAAATCACCATCAACCCCAAGCACTCTGAATCCATATTAAAATGAAGATCAGCTACTTCTTGATATCTGCCTACTGGATTTCAATATATTTTGCTAATCATCTCAAGCCAGATAATGCTTTTGAAAGCAAAATAATCTTTCCAAAACTCTATCTAGCTACACAAAGCCTCGTGACTATATAAGCCCAAGAAAACTGCATTGAATAGAGATAAATCGTATGTCAACACTGATATTTCAGAACTGAAAGCAGACTTGAAAGTTAAACATTTTCCCTGTTCAAGTGTTTTCTGTGTGTGCATGTGCATTTCTTTTTCTAAAATGTGAATTTAACACACAAAAGCAAGTAGTCAGCAAGCAGTCCCAGGGAATGACATCACTGGTTCCTTAAGGTATGTTCAGCATGGTCAGCAATCCCAGGAACTGCCTTCTAACAGTCCAGCTAAAATGTTTTCATCCTGACTCAAGCAGGCTGTCTTGAATAGTTCAGGTTCCCTGCTTATTCACCATGTAACTTCTGTGACAATAAACCACATTGGCATTTTTAGTGATGCATTCAAGGAGGACTTGTCTCAGGCCTGATCACCTGGTACAGAGTTCCCAGTCACTATAAAGAGTTTTAAATCAGTCCAGTCCAATTCAGTAATTAACACAAGGTACCTGGAGCTGTGCTTCTCAAATTTCCACTCTGTTTCCTAAAATCTGTCTGTCCATCCAGTCTGGGCCTAATTACTGTCCCAACATTAGACAAAGGGAGGTGTTCAAACCTCCCAATACTTGTTTACTCTCCGTGGATGTTCCCCTGGCTCAGCTCCCACGCTGACGTGACAGGTTCTACCTAAACACAATCATTTCACACAAGTGCTCCTTGTGCTCCCAAATCCCCTACCTTCAGTTTAGGATTGATTACAGCAGCAATGAAAAAAACAGTGTTGCTGGCTTTGTGCTAGGGGAGAGCTTGTGTACAATGCAAGTTCTCAGATGGAAGCAACCAGCAAGATTTTCAGCCCACTTGTGGGTCAGGACCTATTTTAGATGAATAAAAACACATCTGGAGTCAGGAGTGTCTCTGGAGTGTTCTTGCTCAATTGCTTTCATTTAATCTCAACCTTTGGTAACACCAGGGCACAGCTGCTGGCAGCATTGTAATTAATTGGCTTCAAGATCGCATAAAAACCCTAACAACCAAAGTTATGGCTACCTTGCTCTTACCTAGGGCTCCCACTTCTAGCTCTGAAACTGCAACTGCACGAGAGAAGGAAGGTAATTACCTTGGAATTTCAGGAAGAACTTTCTGAGGAGGTTTGCTTACTTTGTCACTTAGTCAGACCTACTAATCCTGTTTATCTTAGCCCTGAGAAAAATGACAAACTGATGAAGAGGTAACCAACACTTCTGACTATTTCTCACTTGTTAAGTGCAGTATTTGCAACCCTAAGGAGGTTGCAGCAATTTCTCTGGCCAGCCTTTCTCATGACTATCATCGCATTTTTCTGAACTCTCATGGTCCCACAGCAAAGTAAGTCAAGTGCATATTTGCTCTGTATAAGCTGTCTAGAATGCATGAACAGCATACTTTTCTCATCTTGGGAGTTTTCCATCTCTTGCTTGGAGAAACGATACATGGAATGGAAGGGGAATTTAAGCAGCAGTTGTTGTATCTCGATGCATTTTGATAATACCAAGTGTGCTTATGAAATCTTTCCTCTACTTGAGCAACTGCTAAGTTCTCTGAGAATGACAGGCCAAAAGGGGCTGCAATCAACTCTCAACAGCTTTGTCTTCACTCCTCCTGTGTTTTAGTCCATGTTCTTGCATTACCAGCTCTTGCACTGGTTAAAACTGACTTCTGCTCGCTCCTTAAGTTCCTACAAGTGCAATACTTTGCATTCTGTTCCCTCTCTTCTCGACACAAAGTGGACATACAAGTTACACTTAAAACAATTTACCTGTATGGTTTGCAGTCCAACCCCATTCCACTCTCTTCTCTCATTTCCAATCTGATTGCTTTCGAAAAGCTAATTGTGCCTGCTGGGGAACACCTCTCCTGCCCAGCATTGTCAAAGAAACCACGCTGTATTTTGGAAGAAAAGCCACACCTAGGAATTGTGATACCTGGTAAGTGCACATTCCTCTGCCAAATGGTTGCAAGCAGCCGAACTCTGAGTTTTAGAATATATCTTGGAATAATGTATAGTCATGCATAAGCCGGAGACAACATTTCTGAGGGAGAAAATATTATTTCAATGAGCACGGGAACTAAGTACACTACACCTAAGTGTAGGATACTACAGCTCTAGAGTGGGAATACATTAGAATCAACATAAGCAGCTTTTGTTGCAAAGTTTAATGAAGATCATTGCTAACTACCGAGATCTTGCTGTGATCACATATTCTAGAGACTTAAGGCAGCCTGAGCAACTGCACCAGGGAACACCACTAAGAAAAAACTTGAGCTCTTCCTTTTTTAAAACAGTCAATATACAAATAAAGATGTGAGTGGCATAAGGATTAAACCCAACAGTATGAAAGTTTGGAAGATCTTATTCCACTTAACCTCTCTAATGGCCAACAAACGTAAGACAAGGCTAAACGCACATGGCAGTGTGCTGAGCCTTTTCTTCCATGCTGGTTAAAGCTCTGGGAGTAATGAAAGGTATTCCTTATCTACAGTAGCCTACAGCCTGAAAAAAATGCAGATAAAGACTAAACACAGACAAGGGAAGACTGGCCTGACTAAGTGCTACTGCAATTACCACCTAACTTGAAGTTTGGAGAAAATGATGACAATTATGTCTATATTAAATTAAAAAAGCCCAGTAACAAAAAACACCCAAAGCATCTCTGTCACATTCCATTGCAAATCTGCACAGTGAGTGGAAATTAGAAAAATCTCTAAACTGGGTTTAAATACACCACTAAAAACACTTGTACAAAACCTGGGCTTTGATCCAAAGCACAAGCACAGCCATGGCTGGCTTTGCTCAGCTATCACAGTACAGAGCAGCTTTCTTTGCTTTTAAGCACTTTGCTTTTAAGTATTTAGAGACTTCAAAATCTTGTATCGCAATACATGTCGGTTTGTCTCTTGATCCAACAATACAGGGAGTAGGTACCACGAAAAAAAGGATAGCATGTTAAAAAAATAAAAAAGGCTCAGTTACTGAGCAGCTGAGATGCAATTGCTTGTGTTTGACGTTTGCATTTTAAATACTAGTATTTAACAGTGATGTAGATCAGGAACCCAGCCAGTGCTTGCTAACAGATTTGGCTTGCTTTCCAGTTCTCTCCAGCCTTTAAAAAGCTAAAAAGCAAGCTAAAAATCTTCAAGGCTGTACTTTCTGAGCCTACCACATGCCTGTGCTCAGTAATCATCAAACTGAAAGGTATTCACTAAGTCCTCAAAAACAGAAACCATATAGAAAGAACCTATCATACTGAGAGCTGAAGTGTGTTCCTATGACAAGAATGGGGGTTGTAATGAATCTAAATTTGGAGAAAGAAATGGCAAACTAGTTCAATTAATGTCACTATTATTTTCACCTGAACATGAAATAAGCACTATTTTTTACAAAAGTGACATCCCAGAGCTTCAATAACTGGCAGCGTGGATATGATACTGTTCCCCTAAAATAGTAGCAATATTTTTGATTATCCCAAGCTGACTTACTGCCTTCCCACACAATGAAGATGGTCTGGAAGAAATCTATGCACTAGCTTCACAGCCAAACAGCTTTAAATGGACAGATAGGCATTAGCTTGCAGAAAAGCAGCTGAACATCAATCCTCTTGGTGGCCTTGCTAAAATCCTGTGCAAAATTCCTAGCCCCTTACAGGGCTTATTTGTGCACACAACCACTCAAAAAAGAAAAGGCAGGTAGGGGCTTACCTGTATAGATAAGCATGTGTGTGCATGGACACACATCCACCTTCTGATATGAAAAACCCTTCTTAAGGTTCACTACAGAGCAGCACATACAGGTGCAAACACATAAAGATGAGAAGGAAGCTGGAACAGACATGAAGAAAAGCTGTAGGGTAAAAGACACTAAATAACTGTCATCCAGACGAGATAAGGAAACACACAATGTAGCAACAACAGGCAGCAGCACTAACATCACAAGAGAGCAATGTGAATTATACTGAGAAGACTTTGACAGCGACCCCCACCTAAACAATCAAGAATGCTCACATGTCAGAGGAGTACTTAATTTATCATTCACTGATTCCTTCAGCACAAGTTACAGGAAGAACATACATTTAAAATCAGTAATTCATGCTGTTTCTAGTAACTTACAGAAATTACCAACATACGGTTCCCAATGTCCCTATAATTACCCTTCACTATATCTCTCTGAAATAGATATTGCAGGTAACAGGTAAATACAACAAATAGGTAAATCCAATTGAGACATGGGGAACTCTGACAGAGATACCATTCTGCTCGGCATCACCCTACTGTTCTCCTCTTAAAATCCAGTTCTGCAATTGCTTTCCATAAGAGCAGAACCACCAGACTGACAGATCTAGAGTATCTGAAATTCCCTACCCCCAAAGCATATTGGCAGGGATCTAAAATCAAGTTAGAAGAGTCTGAGAAGAGACCCAGGTTTCATTCAACCTCAATGCCAAACACCTCTCCTTTGCACATGCTGGGATTGAAGGCAGATAATCTTCTCATACATTATTCAAAATAGAAGTGTTACCTTTTAGTGCTCAGATTTCTAGCACCTCATGGCAAATCACAGGAGAAAACTCCATGTGGCCAGGAGAGAGGCAGAAGATAAAGAGTTTTACACTTTCTAATACTATAAAATTCCATGTGTCCCAGGACAGCATTTTATTTCAGCATCAACCACCCACTGTGAAATCTGTGTACTTCATTTATATGACTTCAGCCTTACAATGAAGTCCAGGTTGGGAACATTATGAAGAATCATCAGCACAGGCCATTGGAAATTGACTTCTTGTTTGTCATTCTTCTTGTACAGGCTGGCTGCTATTTACAGTCAGAGGATGAAAGACACTCAGTCTGTACACACAGATTTAGTGAGAAAGCACCACCCATTCAGAAGATAATATGAAACAAAGGTATCCATCCTAATTCTCTTGTGATGGTTTTTACTTTCCTGTTGACTGAGACTAATCAGAATTAAAGCCTCACCCCTTTCACCGGTGTACAAACTGACAAAACTGGGCACAATATGCTCTCATTATTTCCCAAGGTCTTTCAACTTCAACATACAACAGAAACAAACATTGCTGGATACACAACACAAGAAACCCAAGACCTCACAGACCATATTGTCCAAGAGCTGAGGTAGTGGCTGTTGCCCTGTACAGGGATGGTCTTAGTCGACAGCCAAGCCAGGGCCATGGGCATTTTATAGCAAGCTCCTTCTCTCAGTTCCAGTGGATCTACAACACATGCATCTGGTGCTCAACTAGAACCATCTCCAAACACAAGGAACAGCGTAGGACAGGTGCAATCGTACAGGAACCTTGGGAAATTCAGAAATAAATGAGAAGAAAAGTAACTGCAGAGCAGGCAGAATCAATCACTTACTGACCAGTGCCCTCCAGTGGCTCCCAGAGCATCTCAAGGAACTGAAGACAAGAACCTGTTTTCAGAGGTCAAAGGCACTGTAATTGTATCCCTAATGGACAGAAACAAAATGCTGATGTCTGGACACCAAAGCTCCTTTTAAAACTCATGTTCTTGCATGGCAGCCTCATATCTGCTATCATTACATTCCATATCCACAAAAACCTACATTCCACCAAGTGAATAAAATATCAATCTCAAACCACGTAAAATGAGACAACAGAAACCAAAGTGATTCCCAAGACAAAAATGTTTATTTGTACTCTTCAAACAGGTGTACATTCAACATCTTTAAACAAGACCAGTACATATGTCTAGGGCAAGCTGAGTAAGTATCATTAGAATATAATGCCTTCCTTAATAATTAATGTTCATAAACCAATAATTAGTTACAAATTTATGACCCCTTACACAGGAGTTAATGTTTTCAGTAAGACTACCCCAGTACTAGGCAAAACAGAGTGCTTGTAAAACAGGACTCTAATCATTCAGTTCCAGTACCATATCACAGTTTTTTAATGAACAGCAATGGGGGAAAAATACCTAATGCCAAGCTGAGCATTCTCAAGCACTAAAGAGCAAATGCAAATGGTGAACTATCTATAGAAACTGAAATAAACTATTTTAGTTACTGAAACCTCACTTTTTGTCTGAAAAAACCAAGAATATCATAACAAACTGGAGGAAAGAATTCCATGAAAACCTTTTCTCTGGATTTGCCTTAGAATATAGGCTTCTGTACAAAACAAGAACAGTTAAGATTTGGGGGGTTCAGTCGTAGAAGTAGAATTGGAATAATAAAGAAATAATTTAAAAATATATATTAATTTACCACATTTAGCTTATATAGCCCTTTATGTATCTTACAAAATGCTACTGTTCTATATACTGAATGTAAAAAAAAAAGTTTATATATATATAATGTATATGTACACATATAAAGGAAAAGCCAATGAATTTGGTATTAAAAAAAAACCCAAACAAAACAAAGCATAAGAAAACACACTGAAAGTTATGCAGTAATGAGGAGTGCATGCTCCATGTGTGCGTTAGTATAACAGTGCTTCCAACCTCAGCACTTCCTCTTAAATGCCTAAGCAGAGTGCTTGCTCCAAGCCAGCTCTACCAGTGATGTTCCCAACTGCCACAAACATCTGATGTTACTTAACTTCTGGCCATCTGTTATATTTAGCACTAAATCAGAAGTAAGGCAAAAGAACTTTTGACATCCCTGAATATCTGAGGACATTCATGAGATCTCCCAAAAATTAATGCAAAACAATAGAGGAGCACAAAAATGGTACCCCTGAGCTTAAGCATCTTCCTGTCTACACAAAGCTGCCCTAATGCCGGCCTTGTTCAGAGTAATCCAGGCTACCTAAGTATGACAATTATTCCCAGGCATCCCCTGTGTTTTAGCAAGTTCTGAATGACAACTTAAAGCTTCAGGATGGGTTTGTGCTCATGATTTCTGGTCTAAAAAAGCCACTGAGAACGATGAAAAACAATTCTGATACTGCTCAGAGGTTAGGAGTGGATATTCAGAGCAGATGGACATTCTTGTTCTGTAAATCCTGATGTCGACCCTTGTCTCCCAGCTGGAAGACTGAGTCCTCTCTTTATGTACCTAGCATATGTTTCATCAAAAAAAACACCAAACAAAACCCCACATTTTAGTACACCAGAAATGCAAAACAGGTTTTATTTATCTATCTTCTCTTGCATCAACCTTAAAAGGAAAAAAAAATAAAAGATCAACCAAGCCAATCCCAACCCTAAACTCCATAAAAATCACATATTTTCCAAAACAAAAATTATCCTTCCTGACAGAGCAAAGGTGTCTGAAAAAAAACCTGGTTGAGATATCTGGGGAATAAAAGAGACAGATGCCTTTAAGAAGCTTTCTGGGAGATGGGTCATAGAGGATTTCAGCACCCACTGAAGTTTTGTCCAGTGATGGAGCAACTTCAGAACTGGGGAGGCTGGATCAGGACTTCAGTCCAGTTGACGTGTCAGTCACTGGCAGGCACTGAAATGAATGAAGTCATCCTACTGGCACACAAGCCTTCTGACAACACAAGCATGGCCTACCACGGAATTCCTCTAGCATTCCTTGGAGTGTTGTTTGGAGTGCAACACTTTGCAGCTTAGCTAGAAACACAGCAGAACAATTCTGAGCTGTGGATACCCAAGAGTATCCTTCCCCACCCTCCCAACAACACCAGTGAAGAACAACCACAGGTACAACACTAAAGTGAACCATAGGCTCCAGGATTCACAACCCCCAGGTCAACATCTCTGGCTTGCTTTGGGGAATGGGATTCTAGAAGAGCCTATTACCTAGGAACAGTAAGGGAAAAACTGAGAAATATAAAAATGCAAGGATTAAAAAACAGAAGGGGAGGTAATGATCCCCCTCTAGAATATTCCCTTTAAAACAGTGTAATTAAAACCTTTAAATTCACTTAGAAATTGATTTTAAAATAAGCTGACAGTTTTAACAACTGTCAAAAATCAAAATATTCTTCATTTGATTTCATTAAAATATCCCTGTAGCCCCCTGAAAAACTGCTACCACTTGTTTTGCACTAACATTGCTTAAATTAATATAATCATAAGCATGCAGAATGTTAAAATTTAACTTCATATACAAAAAACCCCAAGTTCTAATAGAAACATTCCTAATATTTCAAAGTTACAGTCTTGATTCAGTCTCTGATCAAAAAAAGTGGGATTCTTCCCACAGTGTCCAGTGGATTTTGGATTAGGCCTTAATAAGAGACAACAAACCCTTGTGTTTTGTGGTGTAGGGACACACCCAAAGTACACTTGTGTATATAAACCAGGTATGTAGTGCAACTTTTGTACTGCATATCTTAAACCAGTTGCATTTTAGCCAGTAAAACGACAATCACCAAGCCAACACTGCATGCTGTGTCAAACGAGGCCGTACAGCACAAAACAATACCTCTTCAGAGACATTCACGCTGCTACTGTTGCCTAGTGAGCGGCTTTGAACGAAGCTTAATGATAGATACATCCACTTGAACCCAGACATAAATTCGAAAGGCAGCAAGCTGCATTATTTCAACAGCCTGAGTGATTTTACATGTGCTCTGGATGACTTTGAAGGCAGGTTATCATCTCCCTGACAGGCCTCCCTTCATAGCAGATTTGATACACAGCCGTGAATAGCGGAAACCTGAGGAAACAGAGCGGGGAAAGCAAAGGCAGCGTAAGTTTATTGTGTAACATTTTCTCAAATGAAGGAAATAAAATGGGGTGAGAAGAGGGGGGGGAAAAGGAGAGATGGAAAAAACAAATTTTTTTTTCTATTTGGTTTTCTATTTGTTTTCTATTTTTCTATTTGATAACACTGGGCTGCAAAGTACTGGATAAATACAGAACCTACATGAGTCACTCTCAGAAGCCCAGTTAGCTGTAATGGAGCCTGCAACATTCATTATGTATGGCACAACCATTAAGTGATCTAAAAAATAAATAAAAAACACTCATGTCTTTCCTGGCCATTCTTTCTTACAGCTGTACTCAGCTATGGTTAAAAAAGGATGACTGGCACAACAGTTTTGCATTACTTCTGAGCAACAATTTCATAATGCAGAATATGACAGAAAGAGACCCAAGAAGGCATTGGAGGTCAAGTTTTTAATAAGAACCCAAAATGAAACCTGGATTTTGAAACACTAAAATTCCGTATCTACTTTTTTCTTTTTTTTTTTTTTTAATTGGCCATGTTTCCAACAATCCCCAAATTATTCAGGCTTCTCTGATAATATGAAGGCTTCTTACAGCAAAGACACTTCACAGAAATTTGTATTTGCTTTCTGTACTTCCTGGACAGTGACAGCCAGACAAGTCCCATTTGCATACAAAGCCTGATGAATTTTAGGGATTAATTACCCATTCAAATACACATGTCATTTCAGTGTGGCCTTTTATAAGGAGCACTGGAGATAGTAAAATAGTTAATTTCTGAGTGATTCAGAATACATCTGGACTAGGACTTTCTCCTTAGGAAAGCTGTCCCATCAGTCACTCTCAAGCTTTATGTAATGCACATTTCAGCGTTGAGCAGAACCCCCAGCCAGTACTGATCACCACATATGCCTGCCCACACACTCTGCTGTCACATGTTACTGCAGCAACTCTGGTGTCAGCACATCACTCCGAACCAGACTCCTCAAAGTGAGCCAGAGGTCACAAGAGAGGCCACGAACCATCCAGGAGTGCCATCACACCATGGTGACTACTGCATTCTCAGGGGCACATACAGGACTTGTACTTGGCTCAATGCAGTATTTCCCCATTAGTGGGTAAAAAAGTGGGGGAATGGACACGCATGTGAATTCAGCCCATCATTTCTATGGCTTCTTTACAAGTGCTTAACTCAAAACCTAGAACTTAATTTTCACCTGAAACATTTTAATGCTCTACTGCAAAATGCATGTTCATTTCCTCTGGCTTATTTTTGTGGAAAAGAGACAAAAATAGCAGCAATAGCAAAAACTACTTCAACTGACTTGATTTTCAGTTTTACTTCATTGGTGGAAAAAAAATTATCATATAGCCACATAGCTGGTCTCTCAAATCCAAGGCTACACTACTTAGGTTGCAAAACCCTCACTAGGAAATCTGCAGCAAAAAAAATTTACACAAAGACTTCTGTGCTTCTTAACAAACCTCACCTATCGTTGACTTCCTATGTTATGTTGGGCTGGAGAGGGGTTGAATTTGCTGTTACCATTAAATGTAGGCACCAATAAAATTTGTTATGCCTGTGTGAGAGGAGGCAACAAAATATGTGAACCTTCTGAAGCAAAAGCAAGCTTCCCACAGCTTGAGATACAGTACTGGCAGTCACTTCTCAGTGAAGAAGCACCACTACCAGAAACCACAAGCAAAGTCCTGCTGCTTATCACAGAGTACATTGCTGTGCACAGGTCTGCCCCACTTCACACAGGGAAACCAGTACCCAGGCTGACTGCAGGCTCAGGGCCAGCAAACCCCAAATGCATCTTATGCCTGGGCACATCAAGAGGGTGAGGTCTACAACTCTTGAAATGGAAAAAGTGATTGCACTGCTAATATCAATAGGCATCAACCCTGCCACCAAGGCTCTTCTGCTGAACTTGGGCATATTTCTGCACAGCCTTGGGGCTCCTTCGGTAGGAATAGAGTATGAAATTTTACCCTTACTACACTGTTACCTCTTCACTTTGAAACTGTGGCTGCTTTACCGTGTTTTGAAGCAGTAGTTTTTGAAAAACATTGAAAGTTGCTTTCAAAAGTCTTGTTGAATGAGACCTTTCATGAAGAACTAACACATATATGTTGGCATCCCAGAAAGAAAGTAGCAACACTATTTTCATATCTTTCATTAAAAACACAAATTGAACTCTTCTACAATGCACTCTATTTGTTGTAAGGTAGAACAGGATATAAAACAACCAACCTAAAACCCCCTCAAACACAGCATCCTGTCTCATTTAGTAAACCATAAACAGCAAAGAATGAAGCCAACATTTTAGTTACATTTTTTTGTACAGTTGGCTTAATTACTGTACACTGAGGAAAGACACTTAGGTGCCTTACATCGAAGACAATATTAAAAATTTAATCATTTAATGTAGCTGATCCATTAAAACTAGACTTTAAAAACTGCTTTAGAAAAAGAAGTAACAAGGCTTGGTCTTCTAACTGGCAGTTATTTACACAGGAACAGATAAATGCAGCCCTTAATCTCCCAAAGAGACAACTGTGTATGTGCCTCTAAGAACCATACTTATTCTGACTCAAATACAAACGAACAAAGCCAGGACAATCTGCTTGATTTCATACCACAAAAAAGCCCTGACCTACAGAAGCAGATGGCAGATGTTAACCTACAGCAAACTGGAAGTCACATTAGGAAAGAGAACGGTGGTGTCTAAGCTAAAATCCATGCGGTACAACCAGCCACTCTATTCATGTGACCACCTATATGGATCCTTTATAACAAAGCTCCTCTACTTGGAGGTAAGTAATGAATTTCCTACTATGAAATGAGCTCTAGAGCCTTCTCACAAGTCTCTTCAGGAGGCTCTCCTTCTGTTTTCATGCATTTTATTCTTTTCACATGTTAGAACACACTTGCTGTGCTTTTCTGTAGTAGCAGAAGGCAATAATACATTCTGCAAACAGAAGGACATTCACAAATTTAACGTCCCACTAATAGCTATGCCTTCATCAGTAGATATTTTGAGGTTCTATTCAATTCTCTCTCTGATTTTAACTAGGGATTAAGCTGCTCTTATTGCAGTGATTTTATATTTGGCTATTACATTTATGAAGATACCAAAAACGAATATGTAGAAAGAATTACAGAGATAAAAAAGGGGTATATGGAAGTTGTTTATCTGTTCTTACTTCTCCAACATTCCTTTCTGCTTCAGGATGCGATGCACTTCTGCAGAAGTCTGTGGTCCTTGCAGTTTCTGACCATTCAACATTTCTTTCTCTAATTCTTCAATAGACTAATCAACAGAGGGGAGAAAAAAAGAAAGAAAAGAAGAGCTATGATGAAGTTTTCAGAAGCCTGACATCATCTTCTGGATTTAAAAAAAAATGTTACTGAGGGTTTTTTCTTTCTCAAAAGTGACCTTGATTGAGCATATATAATATTCTCCTATATTCTTGTTTGTCAATATTCTCCTTCTTAAATCTGCATCTCCCAACACCTTAACTCTTGAGCTTTTTTTTTAAATCACCCCCTCCCTTTTTAACACCTTTACACTCATTCTAGCCTTGTAACACACAAAAAACAAGAGGAAAGAGAAGGGCACTCACTCAGTAGAGCTAGCATGACTCAGATACCTCTACCATTGCCCCAACAAACCAGGAATGCAACCACAGATTTCACCCAGTGAATAAGGTACCTTTCCAGTTTTAACGACTGCTTCTGCTACACGGCGATTCCGGCCACCATAACACGTTGTGATGAGATCAGCAACTCCACAGCTCTCCAGGAAAGTGGCAGTAGACACCTGTCCTTTGCAAAATATTCTGGCAAAGGCGATCATCTCCATGAGGCCAAGGCGAATAATGGCAGCTTTGGTATTGTCACCGCAGCAAAGACCATCACAGAACCCAGCTCCTACTGCTACTATATTCTAGTGAGAGAAGAAAGGGGAAATGAGTCAATTACCATCTACAGAATCCTAGGACATACCAAAAGACAGAGTGCAGATGTCTTTAAGAACTGCAAACACTTTACTAGTGAAAAGACTATGTTGCCTGGGGTTATTTTGGTTTGGGGGTTTTGATGTCTATGGGATAACCTTTAAAATAAAAAAAAAGAAAAAAAAAAACATTACAAGCCTTACATTATTAAGTATTTCCAAGGATAAAAGCATAGTTAAAGCTCTGGCTCAAGGCTGTGGAGCTCTTCTTATTGACTATATTTAAGAACAGGTTGTACTACGCCCAAACAAGGTTTTAGCTAGATTGGGCCATTCCTGCCCTGAGGTGGGGGTAAAGTTAGACTGACAGCCCATAGTCCTTTTATCCAGATTTTCTTTACGATTAAGTAACACTACATCTACGGAACACTGACTTCTACGACATCCTGAGGGACCAAATTCAGCCAAGCCAACAGTATCCAGCCCTTTCAAGTATGCAGAATTCCTATAACAGTACTAGTTAATCAAGGATTCCCAGAAGGTTCACGACACAGGATAAACTTTGTTAGCAAAAAAAGTGTTTGTTTTTTTTCCTTAGACCTGCTGACAGCATTCTACAAAGAATGTGCTGTTTCTTCATGAACAATCAGCTACATGATCTCTTCTTTGGTTTAAGAACATAAGGATTAGATGAGATACATTTGAGTGAAGTGACTATAAAAACCTATTTTCTAGCCTGGGAGTCAGAGCAGAGACTAGCCATGGTTCCATTGCCCCACAAAAAAAACCAAACCCCAAAACCAAATGCACCACCCCCCCCCCCCAAAAAAAGGTATTCTGGCATATTGATAAAGCAAACAAGGAAGTAATGGATGTAGTAATATCTTTTTGCAAGCAACAGCAGCAGTGACCTCAACAGAAAGCACAGGAAAATGAACATTATGGCACCTAATGTAGCACCTGATGCAGGGCAAAAAATAAAATCAACCAACCAAACCAACTTTAACTGTTGATGAAAAAAAGTAACAGTCAGAAGTTGCTAATGAAAGCAACCAACTGATTAACAGCTGTTTTGGTTCTGTTTTTTGGACTGCAAGAACCACAAATGCCAGAAAGCTGCAGAGCTGTGTGGCCAGTCATGGCTAGATGACTCTGAATCAAATGAGGTCAGAGGATCAGTCTCTGCTTTTTGAACAGCTAGCTGAGGCCTAAAGGTGACCCTAAAAGTTGCAGACAGATCTCTCAATATCAAACCTGAAGCAGCTGAAGACAGTCAGCTTTTAAAACTGGTACTTTAATATTGGCTTAAATATTGGCTGTGGTGATTCAGTCAAGGTATGTTTTCATCAGACACCTCTTGCAGAGCAACCTCCGATATTTGTTCATTTGGTGGCAGAGCAAGAGGAAGTAAAACAGGTATTTAAGAAGTTTTCAGACTGGACAACCCATTTAAATGCATTTTATATATGTGATGTCTGCATGTATTTAGTGCTCAGCTAAAAACAAAAACATATTTGAGCAACCTCTGAGCTTTTCCCGTATAATTCTTGAACACTCCAATACTAAAGTTTCCCATTCCCTCCAACTTTGTCTCTTGACTTTCCTCTCCACTTTAAAGCTGCCTACCTGATCATAATATACAATAAAATTTGGCCATGGTATTTTGTTGTCTACTTCCACCTTTTGCAAGTTTGTCTTTGGAGCAACAGAAATATTCTTTTAACAAAGTCATACCAAGACTAGTTACTTCAGAGGAAATGGTGTAGGGAACAAAGGAAACTGTGAGTTCAACTCTAAAACACTAAGCTTCTTGTTTGTACAATGTCCCCATTGTATGTTCTTAATGCAGTTTGCAAATAACAAGGAAACAAGACAACTGGTTATGCTCTAGAACACACATCCATGCCTAGGAGACTCTTATATTGTGGTCTACATAACCCTCAGGCCACAACTATGGATTTACAAGGTCTACCATCTGGTTTCATTTAAATCCTTGAAGACGCTCTGACAACTGTCTTGTGTCTAATACACTGTAGAGAACTAATTATACCACACTGAAAGTTACACCTTACTCAAAGATGAGCCACTCCTTTTAAAAACAAAACAATAACAACAAAAATCTCACAAAACTTACAACTGAGTCATCCTTCAGTCCAAAACAAGCAGTTTGTTACTTGAAATCTCTGGGTGTAGGCAGTAAGCTGAGTTCGTTTCAGGAAGATGCATAAGCAAAAGACAAATTGACACACAAGAGCCTAATGGCACTAGCACTATAGAGATCCTCTCAGAAGCACTCTGTGGGGGGCAGAACCATGTTAAGATCTGGCAAAAACATCTTTCTGAGTCTCATATGCTTGATCCAGGATGCTGCCACTGCCAAAAAACCAGCTCCTGAAGCAGCCTGGCTTCAGTAGGAATACGAGTTCATTTTCTTCTTAGTAGCTGGTACAGTACTTTGTTTTGAATCCAGTATGAGAATAACATTGATAACATGCAGATGGTTTTGGTTGTTGCTGAGCAGTGCTTGCTCTAAGTCAAGGACTTTTCAGTGTCTTATGCTCTGCCAGTGAGAAGGTGCACAGGAAACTGGGGGGGGAACACAGGACAGCTGATCTGAACTGGCCAAAGGGATATTCCATACCATAGAACCCAGTATATCAACTGGGGGCAGTTGGCCACGAGCAGTGGGTGGTGAGCAACTGTTGTGTGCATTGCTTGTTTTTCTCTCTCTCCTTTTCCTTACAATTACTATTAGTATTGTTGTTATTGTTATTATATTTTACTTTATTTCAGTTATTAAACTGTTCTTATCTCAACCCTTGAATTTTACTTTTTTTTCCCTTGAATCTCCTCCCCATCCCGTGAGTCGGGAGGGCATAGAGAAAACGCGTGTATTGTACATACATAGTTGCCAGCTGGGATTAAACCAAACTTAAAGTTACAAGAATTCCTGCAAATGCAATGGGTGTATAATTGCAAGTGGTGACAGTCAATGTTTCCATGAGCTTAAAAACTGTCAGTATTTGCATACACACATGGGAGTCTGAGAGTCCAATAAGCAAGGGCCTACCTGTTGTTCCAAAGGTTCAAAAATACTGCCACAATATAACCCCAAAATTACTGCAACACAGTGTTCCTCTTGTCCTGAGGGATTCAGAGCTCTCAAAACATGAGCAAGGAATGGATTCAGTTACTTTATCACTGGATAGTTAAGCTATGCTCTGGAAAAGAAACGCTGACGCCAGGCAGTGCTCACAGTATATGTCAGAAAAAATGAGAAGAAGTGTCTTTTACTTGCACATGACCTGCTGCAAACATGCCAGAGGTCACAAATGCAAGGTCAACAGATAACCAAGAAAACAAGGACAAGTCTGATGACAGATTGTTCTCTTACACAGTCAGTGCTCAGAACTATCAAACTTACAGTTCTCAGCATATTTATGGAGAGCTCATGAAGACAGCTTCAGCAGTCATTTCTGAGACAACTGTTACCTCTCCATAATTAAATGGATCAGTAAGAGAACTAAGTAGAAACATTATTTCACCTGGGATGTCCAGCCTTCCTTGAAGTAGCATCACAGCTCAGCACAGCCTGCTTTCCCTCTGCTTACACATGAACTTGGAGAAGCTCCTTGCTTCACATGATGGTTGAGAGAGGTCAAATGAAGTCTCAAAAAATCAAAGACAATATCAGCGGAACTGTCAGAGAGGTGAAGCATAAACTATTTGCTTGCTCCTGGCAAACTTGAATTTCATTTCTACTTAAACTCAGGAGAAAGGAAAAAACTATCACAATCAAATTCTACGGTACCTAGACTGACCATCCAACAGTGACTGCCCTATATACACTTTGCAAGACCACCTTTGCAAGTAACAATGCTGGGTTACATAACCTGGTAAACAATAAATCATCACTGTATTTCTTACTTCTTTACTTAAGGCTATGCTGGAGCCACAAGATTTAGAGTCAGGCCTGAGGGAATCTGAATGACAATGACAGCTGCTGCTCCTTCTCCTTCTTGCAGGAACTGTCACATCTGTCTTGGTCTTTGGCTGCTGTCACTTGAGGGTTTTTAACTCTCCAGATCTCTGAACTTAGAGCAGCTGGAGCACAGCCGTTTTGCCACATCCAGAGGTTAGGTTCTCGCTCCTCCTTCTCTCACACTCACCCCTGATACTGCTGCACTGGGTAAGTGCTTCGGGTACAGTTTACCCCCAGGAGTGCAGGTACCAGCATTTACATTGCCTCTCGAGTACGCTGCTAGGATCACACACCAGCTCGGTCTGGCCTCACATCTGTGCTGCCTGTGAGACCCTACACTGGCACACACAGTGGTGTCATAACCTTCAAGCATTTCCTAGGGAGGCCCATTCATCCTCTGGCAAAGGCAGAGGAACCTGTGGGTGGCTTTGAGTCAGGCCACCTGTAAAGCCAACTGGACACCTTGAAACAAATATCCAATATTTGAAGTCTATTAATTCCTGACCTCAACACTCAGAAAAGGTCACCAAACAAATGGGAAGCGTGCATCAGTCTTCATAAGAAAAAAAGTCAGAGGAGAGCATGCCAAGCACTTTTTGTTTCAACAGCCAACAAGATACTGGAGACAGCTGTTCCTCCTCAGTATCATCAGATTTTGTGAAGTCACTGCCACTGTCTATTCAGCCAGTCTCCAAGCTACACAAGACTGCAGTGCCACTGCACTGATTTCCATACTTCACTGAATCTCCATCAGCCCATTGTCACAAATCTAAATACAGTAAATGAAGTGGATTTTCCATATATATATGGATATAAATACCAATCAGGCACACGTCCTCTCATGACCACCAAGCAGCAACACCTATTATTACAGTCTGAATTCAAATAGGCTTCAAAAAACAAATTTCGAACCTAAAATTATCATTGTCAGGGAAAGCTGCGCTCAGAGCATTCTTTGCTACCCTTCTGTATTTTTCCCCAACCTTTAGGCAACTACCCACATTGAAAATCTTCCCTGTTTAGAAAGGCTTGAAGAAATAAAAAGCAAGGTAAAGTACAGGCTTTTAACATTCTAGTCCATTATGCCAGTAATACCAGAAAAGTCTTCTTTTCCTGAGCTGGTATTTACAGAAAAATGCAGAAGCTGGGAGAATGTACTGTTTTTCATAGGGTACTATTTCTCATGCTTTAAATACCAATACATGAGTTGATTTTACTATTTCAACATCCAAAAAGACAGCCTAGAGTGGCACGTTTGCCTGCTTACCTCTGTCCTCATAGCTGTAGTTTGCAGTGACATTACTGACATTTTGAATCAGCACTGTTACAGAAAGAGAGTAAAACCTCTCTTTTTGTACCTATACCTTAACACATGACACTGTCATCTTGTGAAACAGGATTCTCCTCCTTCCAGCAAGTTAAATAATGTTAATTTTTACTATTTTTTCATGAAGTAACTTTCAATATTTAATAATGTAACAGTCAGCTGTTACGTTACAGAAGCTACATGAGATTTTTCCCTAAAGACAACCACATGAAAAGATGCTTGCTTTTCACATTCTTACTACGTTCTTGTTGTTACCCTTAGCAAACAATTCTCCTAAAAATAAGTACATACAACTTCTAAGAAAAATGCTATTCATGTCTGAGTTTTGCATTTTGCTTAACTTGGACCTTTACAATGGAGTTTTGAGTGTCTGCTGACTACCTGCTTAGTTTGATGGGCTCATCTCTAGCACCCTTTCAAAAGATTTGTCTGGAACAAAAATTTCCTGAGACAGAATTCCTCTACCAATCAAGAATTTAAGGTAGTAAGAAAACATCCTTCTGAGCAGATTAGAAAGGAAGATAAATCTGTAAAACTTCTTGACTAATTTCAGGGGGTTTTACACAGGGATTTCTTTTCTGCTAACCTCCCACATCACCAGAGCATTTAAAAGCAATGGCTATAGAGCCAAATTGAGAAATTGTACAGTAACTTCAAAACATGTTGCACCATGTCGAGAGTTCCAACTCGAACAGTGCACAGACCCACAACCTTCTCCTTCTCAGGACTTCCAGCATGACAGCTGTCAGGACAGAATTATCAAGAAAACTAGTACGCAAAAAAATATGCTATTATAGTTATCAGTCTACTTCCTGCTGAGCAGCAGTCCTCCTTATCACTGCTTAGTGTGATAGCTTTGCAAACCAATGATGCAGTTTACACAAAATTTCAGCAGCAAAGCCAAAGCAAGACAAATAATTATCCAAAACATAAAAACTAAAAAAGTAACCCAAACTATCTACTAAACCATTACACCCATCAAAAATGATTCACAATAGGTATCAGATGATGTGAACTATGGTACTGTTGACCACAGTGCCATTCCCTTCACAACAGCTCCCTTCACAAACAGCCTGTAAATTAACCTGAAGAAATAGCAATTAGAATACGTTCGATTTTGCCTTTGCTTCCCAACAGCATCAGTTTTGTTACCAAAAAAATTTTGGATGAGTTAACTGTTTGAAATTATGTTTTTCTTATTCAGGTCATTTCTGGATGTGGTCATCCACACAAACCTTATGTAGTGTATGTCCACAAAATATAAAATGTAAGATTGCTCACATTGTTCAAGCCAATGAAGAGAGGAATAGTTTTGTCAACAGACACAAAAGATTAATGCCAACTTCTTTTTCCTTTTCTTTTTGTGAACACATTGTTGCAAAAAAGAAAAAGGGAACTAAAACAGATTTAGAAATACATTGACCAGTTAGACTGTATCAATATTTGTTCATGACTGCTGAGTGAAAGATGTAGAAAGAGAACTTGGGAGATGGTGAGACACAGGTGTAAAAGGCAGCTATCAGAACATGCTGCTCCCCAGTTTCCCATCTGGTTCTTCTGGAAATGTTATGTAGAAGTTTTACGTACTATATAAAGCACAATAAGTTTAAATATGGAAATAAGTTTAAATGGAAATACCCTCTTTTTTTCTACAAGGATCACTTTCATCTGTGCACTATTTGCAGTGCATTAATCTTACCTTCAGAGCACCACAAAGCTCAACTGTATCTGCATCATCTACTACGGTTATTCGGAAGTTTGGAGTCTGCAGGAGTTCTTTGAAGAGAAGGCCATTTTCCAAGATTTTGCTGCCTGTTGAGAGAGACAAAGGAAAGCTAAAGAAATGAATAATTTATTTACACGTTATTTAGCTTTCCTGCGCAAGCCAAAACACTTAAAAGGAGAGATAAGGTTGTTCTAGCTCCATCCTAAACAGATTCCTGTTCTAAGGGACCAAGGACATGTCCACATTGCACTTAAAAGTTCTGCACTGAATTACTCTGCGCTTCTTCATAATTCACTGTCTGCTTAGCAACAGATTGTAAATAATAGTTTCATTAATTTTCTATATATTTTTCATTATTTGATCGTTCTCTTAAAAATAACCCAGTTAATCTTCATGCTGCAAAGGTGTGCAGACACCAACATGGAACTAAAACAATTTCTAGCTTTTGGGCGAAAAAAAGTGTTTTGAGAAATTTAAACAAGACACTGATACCCTAAAAAGCAAACAAAAAACTCAAACCAAAACAAACGTATCATACAAAGGTATCATCTGTGCCCATAACATCTGAGCTGGAGTACAGAATATATAATTGTTTATCCATATAAAGCCATGCAGACCAAGGAAATCTTAAACACAGTAATAAAATCAAGCAGTTTGCTCTGTGGAGGGTGATAAAAAGCACATTTGCATTTCACATGCTAAGATCACAACCCAAGTGAGAATCGGTAAAATTGCGCTCCTCTCTCTCCCTCTATTCCCCGTATTTTCCTAGTACTTTTTAAAGTGTAAACATTTTACAAAATTTAATCAACAGCTCTGATAATAGCCAGCTAATGTTGAAAACACCGAAATTTGAGCTATTTGGTGTGCAACTGTGAGGACAGGAGCACGTGTTAAACATTCTTACAACTTGGAACAATACCTATTGTGGTTTCACAGAATTTCTCTGCTGCCACCTCATTGGCAAGGTTAGCTCCCATCAGCACACTGATGTCTATTCCCATCTTCTCTCGAATAATGTCAGAGATCAGTCTGAGTCCCTCCGGGCCTTCATCTATTCCCTGCAGCCAACATTAAAAGGAATTACTAAAAAGTCATTCATTAGGCACAGCAGAGAAGCAAGCACACAATAAGTCTTGCCCACGGGTGAGAAGCGAAACAAGGCCTATTCAGAGAGAGACTAAAGATTAGAGATGTACTACCAGGGAAACTTCTGCTATTGTGACCTCTTATAATCAGGGGAGGTAGCACCTTAAGAATAAGGACTAAGCTCTAGATGGTGATAACAGTTTTTATTCCATGCTCAAGGACCTGATTCTAAGAAGTGCTGAATATTCAACTTTGTTAGTTCAGCTACTTATTATCAATTGTATTCTTAATACAATCTGTGAAGCATAACCAATCCATCCATTATCAGTCAGGTCTGCACTTGGACTTGAAATTGCACCAAAACTCACAAAATGGCATCTGAATAACTTGTTTTGTGAAGAGGCACCTGAACTATCAGAGGCAGATTCCCTCATGCTCATTTCCTACTAGCAGAAACCCTGCTTGCTTGAACCGAGAACTCCAAATGAGACCACTTTCTTCTCATAAAACCTCGCCTCCCAGCCTGCTAAATGCAGAATACTTTAAAGTTTTTTAAACAGAAGCATGGCAGAGAAGCTATTAAAAATGGTCATTTTTTCCCACAGTATACCACCTTCTGTGCAGTACTATTTTTTAATGTTTGAGATTTGATACTTTTGGGGATTGGTCATTTTTAGTTATGACTTAGAGGAAAAAAGGGTGATCCTCTACTAATTCCAGATACATATACACACACATACACTTGTATGCTGCCAGTGGTGACATTTCAGACAGGCAGTAATCTGCATTTCCACAGATCAGAGGTGCAGTTCCTTAAGTAACACAGTGCAATCAAGAGACACGCGGAAATGCCTGTATAAAACCTGCCAATTAAGATAGTGCTTGTATTTCTGCATTATTTTTCAATATGTATCACTTAATGCACAAATCTGCTTTCTTGTCTTTAATGAGCCATACAGAAACAATCTGAAAGTAAGTACACATATACGTGTTGTATTTTTCCCCTCACAGTGTCAAAAGTGTCCCAAAAAATAAGTGTAAGGCCCCTCTCCCTAAGCACACATATTGGGAACAACTCCAAAAATGTGAATACCTACATAACAATTACTCGTGTAAAAAAAAGGAGATCAGAAATGCTTAGCTGCCAAATTCTGCTCTACTATGAAACAGATGCATCTTCTGACAAAGTCAAGGAGAGCTGTACCTGTTTCTTGTATAGTTAAATCCAATACTGAATGATAGATGACAGAACAAAAACCAAACATCTTCCTTTCCCCAAACAACAAGGCTCTAACATGGGAATTTTCACTGGGCAACAATGGTCCCCAAGCAATGCAAGTCCAATTCTGTGACCATATCATTTGTATCCTAACACACCTGTCAGAGCAATCCCTGGGGTCTGTATTAGGGAAATGAAAATGAGACTGATGTTGAGGTTGCCTGAAGAGTATTTTGAATGCCTTTCACCTAACCTGCTTCCTGTGCTCACTTGCTGTACCACACTGTAAGTTGTAAAAGTTCCTCCCCCTAGACCCACATGGTGATTTGTTAGGTTTTCATAGGCACAGAACTTATGTAAAGCAACACAGATGCAAATTTTTCAATGTAAATGTGTATTATCCAACAGAGAAATGTTTTATTATTTTTATTATCAGATGTTAGGCTCTGCTTGAAGATTAGTCTGTCCAGAAAAGAAAAAACCCATAACAAAGAGAAAAAAGACTAAAAGATGACAAGATGACACACTGCTAAGTTGTCAAACAATTTAGAAAGCACAGAAACAAGATGTCCCACTAATGGTATTTTTCAGAGCGGAACTGCACTTTTAACTGCCAAAGTTAACAAAAGCCACTTTAACAGCATTAGCATTGAGCATAAGACATAAAAATATGACATTGATGCAAACTGCCTGCATAAAGATGCAAGAGTAGAAGAAAGAATGCATTCCTGCCTCTATTGCTTAGTCTCATTGTTGTGTTAAATCTCCACCAATTTCTTTTTAAATGATACTTTTAATGATGCACAGTTACGACTTTTCATAAAAACTGACATGTCCTTTGCATTCTCCTACAAAATATTAAGGGGCCTCACAGACCTTGTTTGGAAAGGCTCCCTAAGGATGCATTGTTGCAATGTGACAGTGGGAAGCTGCCTAGTAACCAGCTCTGCTTTGCATGGCAGGTGCCACTATTTCACTTCCACTACACTAAGCACAGGTTTTTTGTTCTGTTGGGGTCTTTCTCTGTTTGTTTGGGGTTTGGATTATATTTTTTTTCTCTAAAGATAAGTATTTCCCCATATGCTTATTTTTTTAAACATAGCCATTAATCAACACTCCGTTAGAGCATTGATAACCAGAACAATAATTCCAAGGGAATATAGGCCCGGGACCCTGACTTCAGAGATGTTGACATAAATCCTCATTTACTCCACCAATTCATTAGTTACTCCTATCACTGAAGACAAAGAGAACAAAAATCACATTTAGCAAATTAAATTTATCTTGAGCTATGCATTCAAACCTTTTAACAGTGCCTTATTTTAGCCTTCTAAGATACGAAGAGTTTTTTTACAAAATGCAGCAAGAGCACTCCAGAAGCATTACCTTTTCATACATCTCAGCAATATGTCAGGTCAACACTGACAAAACAATACAGATTTGATGGGCTTAGTTAGACAAACTAAAAAGGCAAGCTTGCAGTAAGCAGTGATAGAGTTTTTTTATTCTTTTTGAGCACAGATCCATAAATGTATCATTTTCCAGAAATGACAGTAAACAAGGGAATGTGTGCTGAGAAAACGGCCTATTCTCAACAAAGCAACAACAAACCAGAATCTTCCAAACCTTGTGGGAATGGCTTATTATTTGCAGCTAAACACACAGGGGAAAAAAGCCCACTCACCCTAAAAAAAACCCCAAAAACAAGCTAATCCACATGTTAAAATTTTACTGCCAGCAAAATTAGAAATACTCCAGTGAAAACACTTCCTGCACCTCTGCCCCCTCCTATTTCCTGCGCTTAAACTGCCTTTTCAGGTAATGCTGAACAGACAGTCTTGTTGCAACATAATATTTGACATGAACAAGAGCACTATCCTCTCAGTCACATGAAATTCTCTCAGCAGTTCTTAAAATCATCAACTCAGCATGTGGGATGTGCATTAACAATCAAAGCATTATGCTTGTGCTCTGTTCTTCATCTAATGATGCTTTTGGAAACAACAAATAAAAGACTGGAAAGCTTAGTGGTGCAAAACAGATTGACTCCCTCTTTCTTTCTAAAAGTCTTGTTACCAGCCTCATTTTCCATTTCCTGCAAGCACTATCCTAAAATAAAATACCGTGTAACAATCCACTAATGACCGAGACAAATTCTAATCTTACACCTAGACAGGTTTAATGGAACAATCAAGTGAATAATGCACAGAGACTTTTCATATCAAAATATCAAGCCATGTTGTTTTAGAAGATTCCCTGATACACTCTTGGTTACTAACACACAGCATTTATCATACCTTTATGAGAGTTATGCCGAGTGCTTTCTTGGGTACTCGCCCTGTGATCTCATCGCAGACTTTATGAATGAACTGATGAGGAATGACAAAAACCAGCAGGTCTGCATCCTGTACAGCTTCATTAAGGTTTGGGATAGCAACCTGTGTAGTTACGGGAGAGAAAGGCCACATAACTTCTTAAAATTAACGCTAGAGACAAGTGGTATCTGATAAAGTAAAAGCAGTTTGGTCTTATACAGAATGCTACAAATTACTCCGTTTCATCGCTGAAAATAAGCAACAAGCTTCCCAGGCTAGGAAAACCATTAAGGCTTTCAAATAAGCTATTTTATATCTTGGAAAGAGCATCTTCACAGATGCCAGCATGGTTAGTGCCAAAAAAATTCAAAATGTTTTGTAACATTCAAACAAGTACTTTGAGCAATAAAATATAAAATAAGAAGCTGCCTTCTCTTTGACAAAATAATCTCAATTTTTGATAAATTATCGCATGCAGAAAAGTAGTTTCTTTCCTTAGTTCCTTATACATTCAAATTTCTTCTTCAGGCCTCTTACACCTACTAGTTTACATTCCCTTTCTGTTTTGTTTGGGTTTTGTTTACCCTTTAAGAAGGTGACTAATTCTGAAGTCACTTGGCAACTTCACTTCACCTAACACTTGACGACCACCTTAAAATAACACTCAGGACTAAAACGTAGCAATAAGCTCCACCTATTCATAAAGAGAAGAAACCTGAATAGGCAGGCAGTGGACAGCAGAAACACCACAGTTGATGAAGGCTGGAGAAATGGCATTCCAGCGTTATTGTTGAAGAGAAAACTACAATGCACAGCAAGTCATGTTTTTTCCTGCTCAAAAGCTCTACTGAATTGTCAGCTGCTGCGACCTCTTCCTATAATGTTTTTGGGGCAGGAGTCACCACCTGCTCACCCACCATCATGTTACACCAACAGAGAAAACATGTGCAGTCCCACTGTTCCGCCCTGACAACGCTACATCTAACATGCTGATCTGGCTGCACGTGGTTGAAACGCAACTGAGAACCAAATAAACTGCAAACACCTTGAAGTTTGCTTGAGAAACACTCTGATTCTCATTGATACATTTAAAGAGTTTCAGGACACCTGATATCACTTCAGTTCTCACTGACCAGCCAGCTCCCTTCAAAAGTTGAGGCCAATTTTTTTTTAATGGGTATGGTCAAAGCTATTACTTTTGCCCTTGTTTTCACATTTGCTTCTTTATACAGAAGGTAAAGCAACATAAAGACAATAGTGAGACCAAAAAAAAAGAGAGAGAGTGCATTGGATTTAGTTAACTGCATAGTTACATAGTTTTCAGAGTCTAATCTCTGAAGTCATCAGTAAAATAGCATATAGTCTGAAATATTATAAACCCTAAAGGTGTTAACAAAACAATTTTTTACCTCCATTCACAGCATAAGCAATATTCCCTCTGCTCCATAACTATAATTTAGCTTCTGAGCCTTACCACATTATCTGGCAGCTTGTGTCCAGGGAGATATTTTACATTTTCATGTTCTTTATTTATGATATCTGACAGTTTTCTCCCATTAATATTCTCCTCGAAGACCCACATCTTCACTGTGGAAGCAAACTTCTGCAATTTTTTTACATTTTGGCCTACTATTTTGGCAACTGCAGAACCCCTGCAGGAAAGAAAACAAAAATAGTCTTAAAAAAAAAATATGATTTTGCTATAGAAAACAAAGAGATCGCCTTAAAAATAATCAGAAATGCACAGAGTGTTTGACCAGTTACCATGCAGATCTAGTAAAACAAATGGAAAATACACCAGTCATTCACATGGGCTGCTTTCTCCCAAATGTATCTACAGTAGGTTGGACTGAAGCATTTACTGAAAACATCCTTATTTATGGTTTCTGCTTATTGGCTATCCAGTGAGAGTTTAGGTTACTGTATTTCCCCAAAATCAAACATTATATCTTCAAAGTAGAGGCAAAAGTGACATACTAAATTTTTTAAAACATTTTCACCTTAAGAGATGGGAAGCTTCTTTGCTAAGATGATTGACCCATCAGTTGTTGTACAACATTGATAGGCACTGAAAGCCAACAAGCATTTATATGTTGCAGAAGTTATAAGCTTCATGGTTATGCAGACAACCTCACAGAATTTAACTATTGCAACAGCATCCCCTGAATTTGCAGGCAGACAATTCCATTACTGTTAGCCTCATATTCTCCCCAAGAGCAGCACACAGTGAAACCTGTAGGACGGTGATTAATGTTACTTCTCAAATCTTTAAGCAATAATGAAATTAATCAGAATTACAAGAGGAGGAACAAACACAATCTTCCCTTCCATTCCTAGCACTAATGCTATATGGAAGAGAAAGATGCAACTTTATGAAACCTGTTAACCTAACTTCCTTTCCCAGGATAAGGAGGCAACTTCATAATTACTGATTACCTCGTAAGCAGACACAAGAAAAATTAAAAAAGATTCATTCTGCTTCAAGAGCTTTTAATATGGCACAACTCATTGCACTGCATTAAAGATGTGTGCTATCACAGGGCTAAGGTCACATTATAGGCAGTGGCAGAGAAAAATTATACTATCCTAAGTAGACCTTTTTCAGTTAAACCATAAAACTGTAAGTTTTAAAAGAATGGAATTTACTTCTCTAATGGCACTTCACACACTAAAAACTCCCCTGGGTTCAGGACGTGATACAGAAAGCACAATTGTTAGCCATCTGTTTTCAGGCTCATATTCTGTATCTCCACACACACAGCGTGGTTTCCGCTGCAATGCCATACAGCTCACCAGCAACAACCCCAAATTTCAGATCCACACAAACAGCATGAATCACAGTAAACACCACACAGGTATGTGTTCCTCAGACAGTGCTTTGAGTTCCTTGAACAAAGGCACATGTACTACTACAGATTTACATACAAAGTCTGGATCCACTGCCTTCACTTTTGAACTTCCCTACACATTTTCTGTGCTTGCTGGTGACAGAGCAAGACAGAAATAACTGATTCAGCAACTCTCCAACTGCGATTTTCAGTCTGCCAGCATAAAGTCTGGCAGTGTGTACTGCTTGAGTGAAACATTAATTCCATTACTATTTAACACTTAAATGCCTTAGCTGTCTCTTTTTTCAGCCTTTGAATGGAGTATTAAAAAGTGAAGATTTGCCTGGTCTTAGTTTCTAAATTCAAGAAGATTTTCCTGACTGGCTTCTCTGGTTCCCCATTTCCTATTATACTGCAACCACTGTTTTAGGACCATTTCACAGTTGGTCTGCTTTCCCCTTATCACTTTAAAAGTAAAGCACAAACCCCACAAACTCCTGAAGTTGCCCTGGCAGCAGCAGCAGCAGCAGTAGAGGTCATAATTTGCAGCTATAATTTTTCCTCTCATTTTAATACAGTAAGTTCCTAGCTGTAGGAATCCCTATGTTGGGTATCTTCCTACCTCTTCCTAAAATCTACTGTTTCTGTTCAAGTTGGGCAATCAGGTTAACTAACAACTAGTTCCAACAAAACAGAGGAGGATAAATTCTGACTATGCACACCTCATTAACCTACACTGGAAGTATTATCAGAAGAGCTACAGTACATAACTGAAGCAGCTCTTGCAGTGGGGAACTTCCTTGAATCCCAAGGCTCCAAGGCATATTTCCAAGGTGTACTCTATCAACACTGAAAAGAGTCTACTTTATCCCCTATCAAAAAGGTCCTAACACAATCACTTATCCACCATCTGAGCAACCCTAAAAGGGCAAGGCCAGCAAACGTGACAGCTCCTGCTCTTCCACGCCTTGTGAGCCATCTGTTCTGTCCCATGATCTTCCATCAGGTGCCGAGTGACCCTTGCCAAGTCAACTTCATTGTTAAGGTGACCTTTCTCTAGCAAACCGACCCAACAAGTCTGACTGGAAGTAGTTTATCATCCAAGGTGACTGGCTCAACCCTTCTAAATGGTTACTGTCCCGACAAGCTCTTTTAGGTTGTTTTTTTTTCATCCCAGATAAAGGCACACATGCCATCAAAGGGCTGTGAGAAGGCAAAGGCTTCCATACAGTTACTGGCACTTGTCCAACACAATCATGTCACAGAGAACCCAAAAACCCACAGTCTCCAAACTACTCGAGACACCAAACCACACTTAGATCAACTGCTTACATGCTTACATTTTAGGCATCACCAGTCACACCGTCCTGAAATTCAGGCTTCAAAACTATGTAATCCCCAAATATCAATGATGAGATGTTTATAAATGCTTCTCTCTAGTCACTTGCTTTTAAGCATTAAATGCTTCCACTTTAGGACCACAGGCCCCGGTTCAAAAAGACACAAACACACAGGTACACAATTAAAATTAAGTCCAATTTAGTTCAGTGGTTGCACATATTGAATCACAGTGCTCTTTGTAGTCAGGGTTTGGTGCCTGTCACCCCATGGACTTTGAGGAAGAAACCACCCACCTCTCCAAGAATTACTGTTTTCAATTTTAGGTTACTTTGGTTTCTGCTTTCCTGATGTAAACCCTCCCATCATCACATATGAAATAAGCTACAAGTTATTTGCATACATTTATCCTGAAAAGAAAGGAAAAAGCTGATGCCTGGTAATAGCACTCTCTCTTTCTCTCAGCGTAGGAGATATGGGCATTTTGCCACCGACTCATCCTATTAGGCAGGTGCTTTTCTTACTATTAAGCTGATCCAATGAGGTGAAAACAAAATATATGTGCACGTGGTTATCACTAGTAGGCAATATCTGCAAATCCTTTTGCTTCTGCAAGTGTGTTTCACAGTGAATCAAATATAAATGCAGTCAAACTTCCTGCAAAACTTTTCTTCCCTAGGTTTCAAGTATGGAACAACAGCAACAACACTCCTAGAAGACTAGGTCTCACTGCATATTTCCTTCTGACATGTACAGCAATGCTCAGTACCTCCACGGTCATCTTACAAGCTAGTGCAAGGAAAGCACGACACGCTGCACTGGAATGTCAGCCATTCCCTCGACAAAGAAAAACACAACTTGGCAGCTGCTGATATTTTTAACAGCAGCAAAAGCCAACTGCACAGAATGGGCAGGGGGTGAGCAACAAGTCTAAGATCATACTGAAAAAAAGACTGGCAAGTTTGGTTCGATGAAATGCAGCACCTTGTTCTACACTGAACTCCTCTGAGTTTAGATTTAATGTCTTAAAACCCAATGTTATCAGAAATAATGTGTGCTTAGCATGAGTAATTGAAGTGATAAACTGTGAAGTTATATTTATATAACACATTGTACTTAACTTATTCAGTATAAATAAGGACCTGGTGTAAAAACTGTGATCAGGAATGGTAGAGAAATAGGTAAAAAAGCCAAAGAGATAGGTAAAGCCAAAGAAACAGGTAAAGAAACCAAACAAAGGACTATTAACATGATACTCCTTTTGAGGAATGATTTGAAGTACACCTACGGCCTTCAGTAGACGCACAGCAAGTTTAAGCCTAATTATAAACTAGCAATAGGGGCAGCAATAAAACCTTGTCTCAAGCTCTCAGTGTGCCTCAGCATAATCAATTTGAAAGAAAAAAAAAAAAAAAGAAAAATAAGACATTTCAAATAACCTAGCATCTGGCAATTCTTCTTTGAACTGGCGTGGAAAACAGGAACATATGAAATCCCGAACCACACTTTTGTAGACAAGTGGGATTGTTGGTGAAGCACTACAGGCAGCGTGTAGTTAGAAAGAAAAATAAAATAATGTTCAGCATCTTTAGTGTCTACGTCATCTGACATCGGATAAAGCACACAACAAATACCAGGTTAAAAATATCCTAAACCAACTTCTTCACGGAATAGGAGGGTGTTTTACAGGCAATCCTTACAAGCTCGACTCTGCCGCTTCTTCCTCCGAGCACGTCAGGGCATCACCTCCGCTGCGAACTCCGAGGGAGCCCGGGGGTAGGACGAGCCCACCCGCACGGCCCCAGAGCCCGCCACAGACCGGGCACACCGCGCCGCACCCCCGGCACCGGGAGCCCTCAGCGCCGCCACCCCCGTGGGCAGCGCGGCCCCGGCGCCCAGCCCTCCGGCTGCGGGCGGGGAGCGGCGGCAAGGCCCGGGCGGGCACAGCCGCAGGGAAGGCCGTGCCGAGGCGGCCGCCCAGGTGTTCGCCCTCCCAGGGGCTGCCGCAACTCACCAGTTTCCCGAGCCCACGATGCAGACCTTGAGGGGGCCGGCGGGCAGGGCCATGGCAGCGCCGCCCGCGCCCCGCCAGCGGCCGCGCCGAGGAGCTCCGAGAGGCGACCGCCCCCCGCCTCCCCGTCAGGGCCCGCCCGCGCCTCCCTCCGGCCCCGCGGCTGCCGGGAACTGTAGTTCCATCCCCGCGCCGTGCCGGGTCCGCGGGCGGGAGGAGGGATGCCGTGGAGGACGAGGCTGAGCGGAGCCCCCGGCCACGATAGGCAGTCCCGCAGGTACTGCGCCATAGCACAGGATCACAGTTAGGTTGGAAAAGACCTCTGACATCAACAAGTCCAACCTACGACTAAACACCACCACGTCAACCTGACCGTGACATGAAGTGCCACGTCCAGTCTTTCCTCAAACACCTCCCGGGACAGTGACTCCACTGTCTCCCTGGACAGCCCACTCCAATGCCTAATCACCCTTAGTGTGAAGGAGTTCTTCCTAATGTCCAACCTGAACCTCCTCTGGTGCAGTTTAACACTACGTCCTCGTGTCGTATCGGTTGCTACTTAGGAGAAGAGACTGACATCCCCCCCCGCCCCCCAAGTTACAACTCCTTTCAGGTGGTTGTAGAGAGTGATAACGTCACCCCTGGGCTACCTCTTCTCCAGGCTAAACAACCCCATCTCTCTCAGCTGCTTCTCACAGGACTTAAGCTCCAAACTCTTCACCCACTTTGTCGCCCTTCTCCGGACTTGCTCCAGCTCCTCAAAGTCCTTCCTGGATTGAATGGCCCAGAACAGGACACAGTACTCAAGGTGTGGCCTCACTGGTTCCGAGGACAGGGTAAGAATCCTTACTATCACCATTTTCTGCTGAACTAATACCATACATTTCAGTGTATTTCTACTGACAGTTTTAGCTGTGTTTAATAATAACCTGAAAGGAGAGACCAAGGGGAGATCTCATCATGGTCTACAGCTTCCTCAGAAGGGGAAGTGGAAGGGCAGGCATCTCTCTGATGACCAGTGACAGAACCCAAAAGAATAGCACGAAAGTGTGTCAGGGTGCTTTAGGCTGAATAAGGTTTTTCACACAGAGGGTGGTTGGTCACTGAAACAGGCTCCCCAGAGAAGTGGTCGCAGCACCAAGTCCATCAGAGTTCAAGAGAAGTTTAGACAATGATTGGTGTGATTCTTGGAGCTGTCCTGTGATGGGCCAGGAGTTGGACTTTGATGTCCTTGTGGGTCCCTTTCAAATCAGGATGTTCTCTGATTCTATGACAATGCTTTTGTTGCTGTAAAAAGACACTCCCTTTATTAAAATAAACCACATATCAAGAGCTTTTCATTATAGCAGATTTCTTCTCTTGTACCTCTTCCAAATGGCTTGCTAGGCGCCTGATGGTGTTAGCTCTTTCTGAACTGGTTCTTCAGTTAGAGGCTGTATGAGAGGAAAAGTTGGACCGGCTCTGTTGCCTTTTGGTTCATCATAACTGAAGCAATGTGAACTTCTACTTGGTGTTCTCCTTTCTGTTTAAAAGCAAGGTTTTCATTTACACCACTGACAGTCTGCTACCAAATTAAACCAAAGAAGAAGGGGAAAAAAAAGCCACAACAACTAAAATCAACAAAATATGCTTAAATCCAGTCTGTTTGCACTAGTATCTTTATTTCCACTGGTAGTATTTCCTAATGTGGAGAAAACCCTTATCTCATTGTTTGAGTCCTGTGAGAGAGTGTTTTGCTTATGCTTGCTTTGAGCATTCAGAGACCAGGGTTGATAATATATAGTCTAGCTTTTGAGGGACTGGGGAAGGGCTAGCCCTATAAAATGGAATTAAAAGTGTTTGGAGACTAAATACTTAATGAAGTAGGGAAATGAAAATGATGCCAAGAATATAGCCACTTCAGGATCATTTTGACAATTTGATCATTTGGACAGAAAAAATAAAGTCTTTATTAGGCTAAGTGGGAAACAAAAAAAATACAGACAACTTATAATTTCTATAGATTTTCTCATAAAGTTGACAGTTCTTCAACAGTCTAGAAGACTAAGCTGTCTGCAGTCTGCAGTGTTTTATGAGGCTGTATATGTACTTCTGTGTTTTACTCAGAATTGTCATTGTCTCACTGGCAGCCTGCAACCTGAACTTTAACATACATTTTCACCATAAACTAAACCACAGTCTAGTTAAACATTTCAAGTTTATACAAACTTGAAAGACAGCCAAAATGTAAACATGTATTCATCTTGAAAAATCCTCAGATGCATTGCAGAAGTACATTGTGCAGGCTTACCCGTGCCATTTTAAATAGAGACTTTTATAGAATAGAATAGAATAGAATAGAATAGAATAGAATAGAATAGAATAGAATAGAATAGAATAGAATAGAATAGGATAATTTCAGTTGGAAGGCAATTACAACAACCATCTAGTCTAAGTCCCTGACCAGCTCAGGGCTGACCGATAGTTAAAACATGTTATTAAGGGCATTGGCCAAATGCCTCTTAATCACTGACTGCCTTGAGGCATTGACCACCTCTCCAGGAAGCCTATTCCAGTGTTTGACCACCCTCTTGGTAAAGAAGTGCTTCCCAGTGTCCAAAACCTTGCCTGGCATAACTTTGAACCATCCTGACACTGGATACCAGGGATATCAGCACCTCCTCTCCACTTCCTCTCCTCAGAAAGATGTAGAGAGCAACGAGGTTGCCACTCAGCCTCCTTTTCTCCAAACTAGACAAGCTCCAAATCCTTAGCTGTTCCTCACAGGACATTCCTTCCAGCCCTTTCACCAGCTTTGTTGGCCTCCTCTGGACACATTCAAGGACTTTCACATCCTGCTTAAGTTGTGGGGCCCAGAACTGCACAGAGTACTCCAGGTGAGGTTGCACCAGTGCTGAATACATCAGGACAATCACTTCTTTTGACCAACTAGTTAGAGTGTGCTTAGTGCACCCCAGAATGTGGTTTGCCCTCTTGGCTGCCAGAGCAATTCGTAGAGTGTGATTAATTTAAGCTGCATCTGAGGTAAGAAGCAGCCAAGCCTTTAAATAAAAACAAAAGAAAGGGCAAGAAAGAACCTTTCTACTGTTAAAACTAGTGCTATCCAGTCATTAATGTTAGCAAGAACACAAGATTTTCTTTTATGCTTCTTCTGCAGACTCAAACAGATATGTTCAGGCAATCTAGCTGTCCTGATTGAAGACACAATCCTTCCATCCAGCAGACCAAACCAAACTCAGCTGCAGATTTCTCAAGGTTGGCAGAAGAAACTACTTTTTGCATGTTGGTGGCTTGAGTTCAGAGTCTGACATCTTACCTTAAATTGCAAATGAGAAGGATCAGGAGTAAAGGCAATCTGAAAGATAATTTCAGGGAAGTTAGACAAGCAGCCTCTTTCATAAAAAAGCACATCCTGACAGGGTAGCCTTGATAGTCCAGGTATAACCAAAAAATTGCAGTCACAGATACTCACATGCACATTCCGTTCTCCTAAACCTTATACAGCAACAACCAAAGGGAAGTGACATACAGCTGTGTGTTCTGATAGATCAAGCCAGACAAGAGTTGGCCTGAATTATGGCTGTTAATACCCTCAGATTCTGTGTTTGCATGGAAGCAGCTGAGGCAGGAGTACAGTTCCCTCAAGCTAGCTTTGCTACAGCAGCAGTATGTGCTCCTCTGACAGGTGAAGCAGACAACCGGGTTTATTAAACCATCACTAAGATATGACAGATTGGAACTGTCACCACCTCAAAGGACGAAGTTTTCAATTTTATTTAGTGAATATCAGAAAGCAGATAGCTTGGTACCTATCATTAGGTTGCAGAAAAAAAGAAGACTCATAACATAAAAATACATTTTGGATGGGGCAGAAAGTAATACTCAATGAGATCACTGTTTTCCAGTTTTCCTCTGTATTTAAGTAGTTTGTTGGTCCAATGTCAATAGAGATAGATCTATTTCTTTTCTTCAGTGCTTCATTTGACTTTACACATGGTGATGAAAAAAGACAGCATGGACTAAGGAGCCATTAAAATTAAAAAAACAACTCATTAAAAGAGCAGTATAAACCTTTGATGTTCTCTAGTTGCATGTTCTAGACCACTCACGTGCAGAGTCCCTGCATTTACAGCTTAATGTATTGATCTATTTTAACTACTCTAGATATTGCTAGGATGTCTATTCCTAGAGAATTTTCTATTTGTCTGATGTCCAAACATTTATTAAAACATGACCAACTCCTTTTAAAACTCAGTACCCAGAGATAATAAAATACATCAGTGATAATCTACAACTACAAAGAGTCCTGTACAAAGCAGAAACATCTGGCAGCTAGAAAATAGGGAAGAGCTACAATGATATAAAATATTTAGCTTCAATTGCAAGTTTCTGAAAAGAAGTCCTGATTACCTACTTGGAAATTTTCCATTAAATATGCTGATTTTCTCATTGAATATATTATTATTAAAAAAGGTTTTCTTAGGATATATTTTAAAACATCAAACAGCAACTTCCTTTAGGTTTATTCTTGGTGTTCTGTACAAAAGATAAGAATCTGATTTATATATAATTAGATAATTATTTCACTGGAACATATTAATGTCTTGAAGCACAGTCTGAGTAATTTTAAATTCTGGTGATTTTGTAGGAATTTCTTTTATATACATCAAGTTGTGAGGGTGTGGGACTGACAAAACTCTGCGACTTCTTTAGTACTACAAACTCATAACTAGGGATATGGATTAGGCAGCACGGCTCAGCCTCTCTGAGTAGGTGATCTCAAGGAGAAGAAGATTAAGATATAATAGTATTTTCATAAGAGACCTCGGTTTCTAAAGTGCCTGAAATACACACATGAGGATGAGGCCCTGCCTAGATTAAACAAACATAAATGTAAGTGAATAATGGAATTAAGAAAGTCCTCTTCATGTCACACAGTCTTTGACTCTTTTGAAGGTGTACATAATGAGAAGGAATTGGGTTTGGCTTGTAGTTTTAAAGTTATGCAAAAACAAATGCACATGAGGGTCAGAAAATGCTAAGAAGCACAAACATTTTACCTTCCCTCCCCTTCAACTTCACTCCCTATACATTCTTTCTTCACATAACCTGTTTTCCCCCCTCTTACCTGTGCTTATTTTGTCAGCTCTCCTGAGCTGACAAAATAAGGTTTTCAATAAAAAAAAAGGTTTTCAATAAAAGTTGAAAACCTTTATTCAAGTGTTTCTCTCTCCAGTCCTGTTCTATTTTGACTGATTATTCTGCATTTTTGAGGATAAAAAGATAATGAGGAAGGAAAGGTGTTTTGAGGGTTAAAGGCCATTTTGCTTAAGTTGCAGGACAGGTACTTTATATTTAGAGAACTACCTACCTCAGGCAAGCTTGACAGGCTGCTTCAAAATAAGTCAGTCTTCCAAATATATCACTTCTCTATTCTCAAAGAAGAAAGAATGCTTTTGACTTTTCTTGGAGATCATGTTGCATTTTGGCAGGCCTTACAAGATAAATACAATTTTATTCCAGCTAGGCACCTAGGTCAAGCACAGATTATAAAGCTTAATAAATAAGAAGAAATCTGGAAAATAAAGGTCTGCTTTTAGCTTCACAAGGACCTTCTCTCTGTATGTTACAGCTTATGCTGGTACTGTTTTTACTTCTGCCTGCACAAGCTGGTATACTTCTTTCAGGTAAGCTATTACTGATGGTAATTTTTTGCAAGTTATTCCATCAAACTTTTGTGTAACAACTTTATTAATTAGGTCCTAGCATGATGAACCTTTTTGGTCAGTAAAAAGACCATCCTCCCCCAGCTGCCCATTCCCCTGCCTGCACTTTCTTCACCCACCTTGTTGACACACAAGTTGTCATTTGTGCCAATCCTGCTGTAAATCAAAAAGGAGAATTAGCTGTGTTTATCTGCTTTTTCTGGCTTAAACTGTTGAACAGCTGTCTCAGCCTATAGCAGAAGAAGTCAAATGTCTGACTAAGCAATTTAGTGCTATTAGATTTGTATTCTGGAATACAGAGTCTAAATATAGAACAGAGACAGAATTATGTAGGCAGAGGGCAATACACAAAAGTGATCTTTGAAAATAGAGGTGTCTGCCAGGTAAGTGTTCCTTGCATTTAACCATTAGGCAGTGGAAAACTACCTTTAGGAGATTTGCTTGTCATTGCTCTGTACTATATACAAACAGCATTAAAATCTATTCCTTACAAAAGGAAAAATAAAGACGAATTTTGCTCTTTGGATGTGCATTTTCCCCCTTTTACTGGAGTGCAAAAGACCTCAAATCATTCCTCTCTTTTCTATCTTCCAGTTCTATCTTCTTGAAATTGAACTATTCTTCATCTCATCTTTCTCACTGAACTATTCTGATGGCATGCAGGGAATGTTTCCTTTCTAACCTTTCCTCTGCAAAGCACACAGTGACAAAGCCTTTGTCTTTGGAAGTGAGGAAAATGGTGATGATTTAAGAATATAGCCCTAGTTCCCTGCTGGTTAACAGTCAGCTTTAATAAAGTGTTCAATTTGCAAAGCATAAATCAGTATCTCTGATGTGACCCTTACAACTGCTAGAGACTAACCTGTGCCTCTACTCAGGTGCTTATTGCAGCAATGTCTTGCTCTCACCCCTGGGTTCTGCTCTGTGCATAGCTCTTGCTCACACAGTTTCTCTGCCTTCCAGACAGTGCAGCGACTGGATCTTTTACTAAACTCTCAAATGAGCCTCCCACTACTGTGCAGCCCCAATCCATGGAACTGTGTTCCTATAGATGCACAGAGCTATTATCAAGAACATATAGAGTATAAATGAAGTTTAGGAGGAGTGAATTGAAAATATTTACTGTTTATCCCCATTCCAATGTAATTCTACATAGAATTTTGGCAAAATTATTAATCAAAACAGGTTTTAATCATGTGAGTTTTTTCTCCTGTAGTCTGTTGACTACAAAGCGATTATTGAGGGAGGAAGAAAAAAAAAACACAATTAATTAAAATCTGGGTCTTTAGGTAAACTCTGCTGTCTCATGTACCATAACTGTACTCATCTGGAAACAAGGTCTCTCTTGTCATGTACCATTATCTCATAGAATGCTGCAACTAGAAAAACTCTGCTTTAACTGAAGTGGAATGGTTTGTACCTCTTCACTTACGACTGTGATGCCGCAGATGGCTGCAGATCTGCTGCACATTCATTGGCATAGTTGCCTCCACATTTTAATGTAAGAGAGTTTTAAGTGGGCTTGCAAGCTCTTAACAAACAATAGTCAGGCTTTTCTTACTGTTATGGTTTACTACCACTGGTTTCTCGGATTGTTAGGTGCAGTGCCGTGCTCTAGCATCACACTGACACTGAGCAGCTCTGGAGGGAGACTTGGCACCCACACGCCATTGCAGTGAAGGATCTGAGATTAAAGAGGTGTCTGGACTTGAAGTGAAAGCTATTTCTAGCTGGTCAAGATGTAAAATGGCTGTCTGGCCAGTTGAGTTTTGGAAGTGTAAGTTCATGGATGTAACCGACATTCACATGATGGGAAGTCCAGCTACGTGACCACACAGTTCTCTCATCCATGATGGGACCTGATGTGCTGTCCAGTGATCTGGAATCAGGATAGATCTCTCAGGATAGATGCCTTTCTACTGTGCTTCAGTGACTCTTAGTAGATCTAGAATGACCTTTAACTGCATGAAACTAAACTTCCAGGTTTCTGGAAAGACAGTCCCAGTGCTTTCACTGCAAGTTTTTAGTAACACAAAA
>JAWWES010000081.1:40955644-40966135 GCA_035583135.1 Lophotriccus pileatus | reverse complement strand
GCTTACTAACTCGTCATGTAAAATATAAAACCTCCAGCAATTATGCAAGCCAATGTTTCATTAGCCACAAAATATCTAATGGATACAGAAACACTGTCTTAAGAGACTTGGGAGACTTATGAGAATCACCTTATCCCGTGGTTCCACCCGGGCAGTCAGGCTGGTTACTTAGTTAAATCTCAGGAAACATTCTCTTAACAGGAGGTTCTTTATAGCAGGCAGGAAATTTATAAGCCTTTGAGCTGAGTACCAAGTCAAGATGGTTGATGAAGACCAGGTTGGGGGCTACCAGTTGTGTAAAGCCAAATAATCTACCATGTGGCACTCACAGGGTGCCAGTGACGTCAGGAAAGAAAAAAAAAAGAAAATGCTACAGGAGTAAGACAGACAGATTGTACGTGGCAGTTCACTGGGACAGACATGTCATTTCTTGGCCCCACTGTCTTCACCCCTTCTATCTGCACTGCAGAGACCCTAATGCTCTGTCAGTATGCTGACTTTGTGCTATTTTAGCTGGTGCACTGTAGAACTCTGGCACGTTGCAGCACAAAGAGGTACAGAGACAGACCTTGCTGCTATCGATCTGTACAGGGCATCTCTACAGTGCAGTGCTTGCCTGCTTTGTAAGTGGCCACCACACACAGCTTGTACCTCAGCTTCTGACCTTAAGACAGCAGGGCAGCTGATTGTTTCCTATGTTCATCCTTTCTGTATATAGTAGGTCATAATAAGTGATCCTACAAAGGTTTAAAACCACGTATTTTTGGGCATCAGATCATTATCTAATTTTAGAGCATTGTAGCAGGAGTTTCAAGTGAGATCTTTTCCATAAACTCCATTTGCTATTCTTTTCCATCCATAGTGCTTAGCGTAGGATGGAGGGCACGTCTACCATTGCAGGCTAGTCCCCACTCCATGATGGAGGTAGCACAGCTTCCCTGATGCCTCTGGTCACTTTTAATGAGGTGTAATCTTATTTCTCACCAGCAGTGGGCTGTTTTTTTGCCTTTACCACCTAGTTTCGTGCTGTTCCATCGCTGTGCACTAGAAAACAATGCAAGCTGTGCAATCCCAATGTACACAAAGCCTTTCTGCACCAAGTGTGACAAGCTCAGTAACCTTTGTATACAGTATAATTATGTATACAGTCTAATAGTACCAGCAGCAGCCAGACCCTGTTATCAGCATACTAAGCCAGCATGGAATGCCCTGCATGGAACTGATCTGCCACAGCTAGTTTGTAATTCAAGGGCGTAGGGCTTTAATTTATCTTATCTCCAGAGGATAAAAACTCTCATGAGGATGTTGCAACTTTCTAGTTTGTTATTCAGTGGTAGATTTGATGCATATTAACCTGCTGAGTATTGACATCTGGGACAAATTTAGCATCCAGAGTAGCTGTGACTGATTTAAATTTTTTGTTTTGTTTTGTTTAGTTGGAAATCATATACTTGCCATAAATTGTAAAAGGGCATGGAGTTCTGAAACAGCCTTCAAAGATGGCAGCGAGCCAGCTTTAATGCCATTCTGATAGGGTCTGAGTATATAAACCAAAGCGTTTCAGTATGCTTAATATCATGGGTTTCAAAGAAAAAAAAAATGCCCAAGAGCACCCTAATTTGCAAGCACAGAAATTTTTTCTATATTAAAGTTTAGTGACTGTTAACACTTGTGTCAGCAGATACAACAAAACACAGTAACGGGAGAAAAGACTCTTGAATGCAACTTTATAACGAGAATGTAACATTAAGTAGCAAAGAATGACTTTCACTGGAGATTAATTTACTGTGCTGTAAAGGAAGAAGCTCCTTCGGCGCTAGAGGGAGTTGCTGTTTCCTGACAATAAACCTGTCCCATGCAGCTGAAGTTCAAACACATGGGGACTTTATTGGTTTACGAAGCTTGTATGCAAACTGACTGAGCAAAAAACCAAGACAATGACAAAGGAAGCACTAGACTGAACATTTCTGAACAAGGTGTGGCACAAAGTGAAGTTTATAGCCACTAAATGCATCACTTTTTATTGTGATTCTTAAAGTTAGTAAATGAGTTGAATTACTATCCCACTTTGGACTTAATTTAAATCTCCACCTTTTCTATTTCAGAAAGAGTGGGATATTTTTCATTAGCAAAATCTAAAATCTAAAAACCTGTAATTTATGGATAGCTTCATTGGTTTTAACAGCTAACTTAGGGCCCTGCTCAACAGAGATATTTCCAAAAGAGCTGTGAATTCCAAATTCCTGAGTGATGCCTCAGTTGGTTACTTGGGTGTGGGAGAAGCAACAGAAAAAAAAATCCATGCAAATGTTTACAAAAATAACCAGGAACTATGGTGATGTTAACAATTTCATCATTAATTTTAATTTTCATATAATCCTATGCTGGAAAAGACCTCTAAAATCATTGAGTCCAACCATTAACCCAGCACTGCCAAGTTTGCCCTAAACAATATCCTTAAGCATTGTGCCTGCAGTGATAGAGACTTGATCACTTGCCCGGGCAGCCTGTTCTTTAATTTTGGATAGCAAAACTTTGAATTTGACAGAATTTTGAATATGAATAAGGGATAAATCCACTTTTATTTACATAAATCTACCTTGAGAATCAACAGCATGCCACAAAGTACTGTCTCAAAAGAAAATATCTGTATACTTATGTAGAGGAGAGGGTCTAGCACTCTTTGATAGCCTATTTTGTACCCATTTGTTTAAAAAGGAAAATTCTTTACAATTATTAGCACAAAGAGATTATCATCCCTATAGTTATCCCTATCTCTGCAAAATTGTCTCCTTTGCTCTGGTATTCTAGTTTATACCTGATACATAAGAATGGATACCAAGATGGTGTTGAAAACATTTGCATTGAAGAATAAAATAACACTGTAGATAATGAAACCTCTTGTTGTTTGTATCTGTTTTCATAACTGCTATAAAACTTGTTGCATCTTTCAGAACAAATATTATTAGATCTCTTATACATTCAGATCCTCATATTTCCTGCTGGTAGAGATGATGCCTTGTCTTTTTTTTTTTTTTTTTTTTGTCTCTGCACCTATAAACTCCATGGCACAACTAATTAATCTGCTGTAATAACAGTGAACTTAGCAGTTTATGGCTTAGCTTTCAACTTTGCAGGAGTATTTATTCAAAAGTTTTAAATTGTTTAGTGCATTGGCCTTGAGGGCACTAAATGTACACAACACACACAAGCTTTGACCATTCAACATGCGTCATCAGTAATACAATTAAAGACTTCTGAAGGGTACGAGCTGTCCAAATTATAATGAAATGGAAAATTGGCTTTGTAGTCACTAATTGCCACATTAACAGGGCACTATCTCGCACCTTTAAACACTGGGAATTTAATTAGAATATTGGATTAACGAAAAATATGATGTAGCTTTTTCTCAAAAGGAAAAGTGAAATCCATAAGCTTTGCAGGACAGGCTATTGGAGATGTATCCAAGAGATTTTGAGAATGCATTCAGTGAAGAAAAATCCTTGGCATCAGCCACATTCCCTGAGTGCTCCTTCCTTTTGAGGAAATGGAACATGTTTCCTTTTAAAATATTTGCTGAATTCTTTGGAATCCATGCCCAAGTGGAATATTTTTTCCTATGATATTGAAATCCATTTGCTCTTTTTATTATTTGGTTTGCTCTGTGATTCCCAAATTAATGCATTCAGGTTCTCTTCTCATGCTATGTTAGCCTAAGGGGAAATTTTCTTGGAGGAATGAAATGTGAAGTACTTGAACTTCTCTAGCTCTTTTCAAGACTCTGTGAGGACTTTTGTATTTTCTAGGAAGATGTCTTCATCATAATCTGAATTATTTTGCTTTCCCTTTGCCTCTGAGTGTGGCCATCTTAGTAAGATTATGGATAATAATTACTTTAAATCCAAAAGTTGGGGCTTTTTTCCCCTCTGACACAGTTATAACTTACAGAGATATAGCCTAATTATTGTATTATGTCTGTGGGAAAAGCTAACCACTGTGAAATCTAGGTCCTATTACTTATCTTCTATGATTAGTAGCTTTTTTTTTTGAAATTCTGTATTTCTGGCAATACATTAGTTTTAAGCTGCATGCTGGTGCACAAAGCAATACATTTCTCATTTGCCTTCTAGCTGGCAGTCCATTCATCTCCTGGTAGAACTCCTGTGAGGAATTAATCAGGTTTAATGAGGCCCTCATTGTCTCCTTTTTGATGTTATGCACTCTGCTGGTGTACCCTTGCCAAATGACATAATGTATTAGATTTTTTGCTTCTTTCTACATGTATTTTGTGACATGCTTTCCTGGGTTGTGCTGGCTATCACAGAATGTAAGGCTTCATGTGATATTTTGCTTGACTTTGATTTTGAGCTTTGTATGCATATTTCTCAGTACCCTGCGGAGTTGAGCCTCATACCAGAGTCATTCTTTCTACTGACATTTTGAATTTTCAGTCATGTCTGCTGAATTAGACTGCCATCCATCTGCTAGAAGCCTTGCTCTGGACTGAGAAGATCTTGAAGCAAGTCTAAATAATGTGCCCAGATTTAATTCTAAACCTGCCAGTCTTCTAAGTGTTTTCTGAAGCTTTTTAGTTGTGGCCTGCATTTCAATATTCTTTTCCTTCGTGAGAAAACAAATTTGATTCTTCTGTTTTCGTTCAGCCACAGGTACTCTAATGTACTCTTGTACCCTAGGTAAAACCCACACTTTTGTGTTTCAGTTTGTGGCAGAGCTATTGTACTACTTACCTTTCTATGCTGCAGTTTCACTGCTTCCTTTGATCTATATTAACAAGAGATGCCTAAACATACCAGGCATTTCAGCACCAGTCACTGTAAAAAAGTGACCTTCTCAATGTCGTTTTTACTTTTACGATACCTACTGCTTTTGTGTACACTGTATATCAGTGTTTGAACTTCCTTCCATTGTCTGCTGTATTTCTAGAGAGCAAGAGCTGTGATTAAGCTTTAGAATACATATTCTAATATTTTTTCTGATGTTGTATGACATCAAGTAGACTCTGGGAAACAGGACACATAGCAGAGATCAACTATGTAAAAATGCTTTCATTCCAGTTGGCTTTGAATTTCTTCATCTTCTCCTTTATAGAGTACAAATTTTTCAGAGGTGCAGCTCCTCCCAAAGAGTGCCACTAACAGTACAGGGAATGCACAGGAAGTTCAGAAGCCAGTGAAACAGGAAGCTATGTGCTTCCTGGTCAGTCCTTCCACATGTGAGTTCCTGGCTATCTAAGAGCAGCACTCATGAGAAAAAAAGAACTCAATTCTCCAAGGGAGAAACATTAATTGTACTGTGTTACAGATTGTAAAAGGAAAAAAGTACTGCCTTGGTTCTATGTTACAAGTGGATATTCATCCTTTTTCTCTAAGCTTATACTGTATAATGCTTTGCTGTTTATCTATCTCCCCAGACTTGGTTGAAGCAAACAGCTCCTAGCCAAATAAACAGTTGGTAACCTTAGCTCCTTTGACTTGAACTAAAGTGGAGAATTTTCCTGAGAAAGAGGCTGATGCTAGAGTATTTTTCTACCTTTTCTTCACTTTATTTTTTTCTTTTATCAAGATTCACACCTGAAGGACCCGTACTGCATTTAAACAGCTTCATAATATGTGCTAGTTTTACCTTAGGGAAATGGTAGGAAAAAGCTATTGCTTCATGCATTTCTTCCCACATTTATTAATTAATAAGGCCATTAGTACCTCTGAATGCACACAGTTCCTATTCTCTGTGAAGAAAATTTACTTGAGTGCAAGGAATGTGTCAGAAGTGTTATGCATAAAATTTGTGTAGATAGGAGTGGTATTTTCCCTCAAAACTACTAAAGAAAAATTCTTAAAACCTATGGCATCAGTTTACTTTCATGCAAAGAATACATTTTTTCTTCCTTAAAACCTTCTCTTTTCTGTGCAATGGCTTGGGTTGGCTTGCTTAGATATGTTTCCCTTTGTAATATTTTCCTAAGATTCAAATTACCCTGAAATGCTTGTCTGCGGGTGATGGCCTCTGACTTATTTCTGGTGCACTGCATCATCAAACAACATCAGTTTTACTTCTGAAAACTCTATGAGAGTGAGAAAATGCTATGGTTATGTCAGGAGACTTGTCTTCTCTTTCTCCCTGGGTTATAAACTTCCTGCCAGTTAACTGCCAGGATTTTGACACATTTGGTTTATGTGTAGCCTCTGAAGACTGCATCTAACCTAGCCTTTTTTGGCAAACTCCCCATTACACTCTTAGGCTGACACTGGAGCAGCTCCATCTCCACTGGGATTTCTAAAGTAGACCAGCCGCTTTTGTTGCTATGAAAGTGTTGTCTAAACTTGGTCAGGACAGAACTTCCTGGCAAAAATAAGGTGATAACAACTGCCAAAGACCTTGCTGGTGTTCTGAATGTGGTGTGACAGTCCCCACTGTTGCTAGCAAAAAAACAAAAAATCTAAAACTCTGTCAAACTGACTGATTTTTGTCTTTGTTTCTGCCTATAGACTCCATTTCCCCCTGCCAGAAATAGAATTCTATGCCTTTCTCTATAAAAGCAATATGAATTTGATTTCTGACATGAAGGAATCTGGGCTCAGATTAAATTAGTATAGAAGTTGTGTTTTCCCACAATAAGACCCTATTCTGGTTTATGAAGCACATGCTGTGTATGAGTTTATTTATAGCTTTTAGATGATGATTTTGTTCAAGCAGTTTTCTAAAAAAAAAAAAAAAAAGAGGTATATGATCTTTTGAAGACCTTTCCTGTTCTGTTTGATATTTATACTAAAACCTCAGATCCTTTCTACTTGTTTTTCATTAACTGTTTTGGAAAGTATGCGGAAAACTTAGAGAGTTTTTAAATCTGACATCAGATTAAGTGAAGCCTAATTTGGATGGAAAAAGTTTTTATTGAAACCATTCAAAGATTTGTTACATTGTTTGTTTAAATTTCTATTTCCGACGACAGTTTTGAATATTTGTGAGGAGATCTTATTTTAGAGATCCAAGGCCCGTCTTGTCAGTTAAGGGTTGACCTCTCCTGATCAGCATTTCAAGGTCCCCTTGAATTGTTTCCTATTTTTCCGCAATAGGATAGTGAGATTAAACATTCGTTCTTCATTTCATACAAATGGGATGCCAGAAAAAATAAAACAAATTTCTCTAGTCTTCTGTGAAGCTTATAAAGAAGGAAGAAAATTGTCTGTGTGCACACCCTTAGATTCTTCCTCTCACTGTCATTTCAGGTTGTTAGCATCTGGAATCTGTTTTATCAACTTTCATAACTTTAATGCTATCTCATTTTCTGAAAGCATAGCCCTATTTTTAGGCTGTAACACAGTATAGTACGGGGAAGGTTTTGACTGATTGAAACTGACAGAGCTCAGAGTTTAGAATGTCTGGATTCGTGAAACTGCAGCTAAGGAGTGCCTGTTCCAGGCACCTTCTGTGGAAAAAAACAAGGTCAGGAAAAGTTAAACCGAAAACTGTCAGCTTCCTGAACTTGTACTATGCTTATTCTAAAAAATTAGCATTTGTTTCTGCCTTTGAAATCATGGCAAATACTATTCCACCAAGGCATATATGAATGTACATTGTGTTTTGCAGAAGAGGCTCTCAAAAGTCAAAGATCAAAGCTGACAGCTGAGTTTTAGAGACCAGAGGGACGGAATCATAATTCAGCTCTTTGCATATTTGAGGTTATCTCCACTGGATACTCCTGTCAAGGCTGGGTGTGATATGAGAGAGCAAGTATTACAAGCAAATTCACCGGAGAAGAGGGAGAAAAATAATACGGCTGTCGTTTTCTGTTCAGCAACCAGAAGAGGATTAGATAAATGATATTGTCAGGCTTTTATAAACCACAGTTTATACTGCTCTTCACAACCAGTGAAGATAACAGTCAGTTCTGTGCTGTGGGATCCTGCTGAACGTAATGATTCCTGTTATATCAGCATTAAACCTACACACCACAAAAGTATTAGCCCACCATTTGCACGAGTTGGTCAATATACAGCATAATTCTTTTGTTTTGTTTTGGGGTTTTTTTAACTAATTTTATTTATTTTAATACATAAGAAAATTTTGGTTCATGCGTTTTTCACAAGCTATTATAATTTTTCCGTTATCAGCCAAATTTAAAATCACTCAGTGATGAACCCTGGCAAAAAAAATGTCATGCCTAGCTTGGGATAATTATACATATCACACATTCTAGAGTTAATTAAAGTATGACCCTCAAGACTATAAATCCTTGAACTGTAAAAAAACCCCAAGCTTTACTGCCTTTTACTCCCTTTTACATGCTTATTAGTTTTAATTGGTGGGAGCTAAAATTTAGAACTGAGTGACAAAACACATTTTAGTAGTTTATTGAATTTTTTTTACAGGAGATTTCTTTTGATAGTAAAGGCAGTTAAAATAGAGGTGTCATGATTTGCTCTAAAGTTCTTGCTTTATTTTATGTTTTTACATTGCTAATTAAAAAAATTAGGAAACCTCTATAATCAGCACCGCTTCTAAAACATTGTCGTGAAAAGTTGAGTGAACATTATGCATGTTTTAGTACATGGTTCTGCAGCTTTGGAAAGTGTTTCAAACATACTCTGTCATTTGTCATGTCTACATATTTCAATCACACATGTTGAAATACATACTAGTACTTATAATGCAGATCTGTAGGTAAAAAAGGAGGCAATCATGTTGCATTAGAAACTTGTTTGTTTCAATTAGGTTTCTGTGTAGATTAAACTGCTTGCAGAATGGAGACTGAAATTAGTAATCAAAAGTACTTTCTGCATAAGTAGCTGTTAGAAAATTTTATTAACTGAATTTTTCTTCTTTTCCCAGTGCCAAAAAATCTTAAAGTTAGTGTTTTGTTTTTGATTTCTAGTGCATAGTTCTTTCCCCTTTTTTCTTTTTTTTCTTTTAAGTGCCATCCCACTGTGTGGTGGATTCTAACATTACCTACATAGCATGTTTAAAGATACAAAGCAGAGCTCTGCTATAGGTGCTTAGAGACAGGTCCAATCTGAAAGAGACTGGTTCTTAAGCTATAAGATACTGAATGCTCTTATAAAACAACTATACAAATTGTTGGTGGTGGAGTATGAGGTCAGAGTCCAAGCAGCATAAACCAGCATTATTTTATCAATAAATATACACTCTGCAGTATAAGTGCTCTATAGCAATACTTTTTGGATGTGCAAATGGTTTTGCAGATTAGGCATCAGATTACAGGTGCATAGATGTTTCATTTAGAAAGTGGATGGACACAAGCTGGGTGTTATTACAGTGATATACAGCCTCGTGCCTTATGTATAATAAATGTTGAAATCTGACAGATTCCACTGGAACCACTCAGCTCTCCAAAAAAGGGGGATAAAAGAGAGCTTGAGCACTGTGCGTAAGTTATGAGAGAGGCACTGAGTATCTTGAATCTGAATTTGACCTTTGCTGGGCTAGTATACTTTTCAAATCCCTAAATGTTTAACTACAGAGATAGAAAAATGGATGGTAAAAATGCCTGCATTTGTTGTTAAGATTTGGTATATTGACATTTATCCATTTGATATATTGACATTATTTATTCCACATCAAACCAAAAAGGGTTTCTGTTATCCAGCTGGTTATGCTAGATAATCTCGGTGTTTTCTTCTGGCCTCACTGTATGAATGAATTTATTTTAAAGAACTGTATTTGTGACTACCTATAAAAACTGTTCAAAGATTCATTGGCACAGAATACAGCTGTTACCACTAGCTAAAATACACAATATATAGCGTCAGTGATATTTGTTCTCACTTAGCTTCTTACACTCACTCAGTTTCTTTGTGCACTGGCTTCCTATTTGTTTCCAGCTGCAGTTCAAAGGGTTGATTCTAAGCTATGCAGAAAATACCTTTCATGGTTGTCATACACATCACTTCCTCATGCACACTTAATGACATCCAATGCAAATATATATATATAATATGCATAATATAAACTAGTATTTTCTCCAGCTAACCATCCTAAAGTTTTTTTCCAGAGGTTCAGACATTTTGATCAAGTTTTGTTTCAACTGGTCTAACCTGCGAATTACAGAGCAGTGTCCTGTAGCTGAGTTAATAAGCTATGAGGGTCTAGCTGTGGCAGCACAAACCTCAGTCCACATGAATTTGCAAGACTAAATTAACCTGTATGCAAATACTTGTTTCCTGGTCTCAGTTGTTTCTGGCAGCAAAGGTAGTTTGGGTACTCTTTCCATATGCCATGTCTCTCTTGGCTTTCCCTGTCATTAACTTTGAGTTAGATGAGGTTTAGGAGGATGGTTGGTGGATGAGAAGCTGCTGACAACAGGATGACGTGTGGCAAAGCAGAATGTTTATCATACATTGCAGGCTTACAGGCACCAGGGAGGGAGGATACAATGCATACCGGTTCAGCAAAGCTGATCCTCAAGTTGGCAGACTGCAGACTTAGTGGCAGTTTCTCTATGTTCTCGAAATT
>JAWWES010000081.1:40919379-40955544 GCA_035583135.1 Lophotriccus pileatus | reverse complement strand
CATACCGGTTCAGCAAAGCTGATCCTCAAGTTGGCAGACTGCAGACTTAGTGGCAGTTTCTCTATGTTCTCGAAATTCTCAGGTCAGAAGTGTACTCATGGATGACATGCTGGTTAAATCTAAGTGAAACAATCATGTAAGATAGAACATCACAATTCCTGTATTGAGTTATTAAAAAGGTCAGATTAGAGGAGTCTCTGCGTCTTTTAACCTTTCCTGTTCAGGAATCTATAGCACTGGATTTAAGGAAGGACTGGAGGACATGTTGCTGCTGCACATTGTTCCACCTGCTGCATTCATTCTCTGCCAGTCACTGTAGACCATTGGGGAAGCATTACTGAGAGCAGGCTTGGTGCAGGTGGCATCACTGTGGCATGAGCTGAACTTTAGGGATCATGTAAGAGTCATTCCAGTGATGTCATCTATGGACAGTGGTGATAGAAGCGCACAGTGGTATGTGTTTCACCTAGGTATTGCCTTAAGTTTTGTGACAGACTGATTTAGTCTCCAAAACCCATGAGAAATAAAGTAGTGCCTCGGGAGGAGGGCAAGGAGGAGGAGCTGGTAAAACTGAGCAAGCCTTGGGGTATTTCCATGTAATATGTTCAGTATCTGATTGTAGCCTGGACAGAAGTAGTTTCCATAGGCCATATAGTTTAATTCCTCTATAGGATTATGATGGTGAGAAGTTGAGTGAAAATTTGGTGGTGGGAGGAGGTAAAAAGAAACTGCAAAGTCCTTCAGGAAAACTGTTTGCTAGGAGGGTATTAAAAAGGTAGAGAAACACAAACCAAGATGTCCAGGAAACATAAATTAGCAAATGGATTAAGATCTGACCTTGTTCTAGAAGCTAAAATTGTGTAGCTTAGCGTAGGGTGGAGAAATGTCTCTGTTTCCTGACAAAGGAAAACAGTACTGGATTTGTTATCTTACCAGATATTTTGCTTTCTAAAAGGTGTAATAAATAATGAGTTATTTTGATTCTTTTGGGTTCTCAATGAAAGAAGCAAAATTTTGGTTTGGTCAGAGAGTGAAAGGAACATTCTAAAGGAGGACTGTAACATAGCAGCTGTGTTACCTTGGAAACAGTGTGAACCTCCATTAGGCAGGTTGCATTAATAAATAGCTAATTAAGAGTACTTGTGACAAAGCATACATCATGCAATATTGCATCAGACCAAGTCAGTGTGTATTACCCTGAAGTCTAACTCTACTGGGACAATTAGCTAGTAAAATAAGTGCAGGTTCAGTCATTTTGAAGAACATTAATAACTTCAAATAAATGAGGTTAGGGGCTCACTGATATCAAAATTCCTATGAAAGGTTGTCCAGCTCTGTTAGGTTGCAATGATATGTACAAACTGGGAAGGGAAAAGGGATGAGAAGAATGACACATTCTATACAATTTAATGCAGTATATACAATATAAAAGTTGCATACAGTGCAAATGTGTGCTTCAAAAGGACCTTTGGTTAACCAAGAAGAAGGAATCCTTAGCATTCCTTCATATTTATATATTTATATATTCATATTTATATGAAGAGTTATATCATAGATTAAACTACAGGTCTCTCTAGTCCAGTACTTTATTCCTTCCATGAGTAAGTGTTTAGATAAAGATCTAGAGAAAGAACAGGGCTGGGATTATTTCACCTACTTACTATAAAGTAAATAGTCTTCAAGAAGTCAGAAATTTAGAGCCTTTCTGAACTTCAAATACATTCCAAAACACTTTGGTCAACCTTATTTGGAGGTTTCCTAAAACAATTGCTTTTTTAATCTTTCTAGATGTTTGAATCCAAAACCATCTCATAACAATGAGCTTCATGAGTATAAACCATGTGAGAAAGTAGTTTCTTGTGCTTGTTTTAAACCAGTTCCTCCATAGTTCTTGTTTCATGAGAAACTGAAGAATCACTCCTATTAATCTGAATATAATTTTGTACACTGGTTGTCTCTTTTTCAACTGAAAACCCTGCTCAGTGAGCTCTCTCCTCATAAAAAAGCTGGCATTTGCACCTTTTCTCTTTTTACTCTGTCCTTTTTGAAGGAATATTATAAATGCAGAGTATATAGATACTGGCTGTACTACAGATTTATATAGCAGCAAGCTGTTATTTCTGTCTTTCCTAACGAGCTCATCACAGCTGTTTGTTTGATTACCCTTGAAAAGTGAGATGGGGTTTTCAGAGGACTATTTAAAATGTCTACAAGATCTCTTGCCTGAGAGGCTGTATCTAATTTATAGATCATCATGCATGCACAGTAAAAACTATTTTGTCCACATGTGCTTTACCTTGGTTTCTAGCAACTTTAAATTTCAGTTGCCATTTTATCAGTAATTTAGTCACTACAGTGAGATCCTTCTGCTATTGTGTTTTGTTTTGTTTTGTTTTGTTTTTTGTTTTTTGTTTTTTTTTTTTTTTTTTGCATTTCATTCTAGTTTTAACTCTGATTTAAGAAGATACTGAGTAACAGAGTGGTTACTGAGTAACTCTTTGTGATTACCCTCTATTTGAAAAGTGGCCATTTATTCACTTGTTTTGTTTGCCATCTAGTAACTAGTTTATAACTTGAAAGAGGACTTCCTTTGTTATCACATCACAGCAATCCTTCTAAGCACTAGGGAAGCATGTTTTATGACTTTGCAAAATATAATATACTTATAGCCTGTTATCCCTTTTATTTCAGAAACTCCCTGATGAGCACATCATTGTTACTTGAGCTTTATTGTTTAGAATAAGAGGCATCTCTATTCGTGTGTGAAGTGGCTTCCTTTCCTGCCAGAATTATCTTCCAACAAATTCTGTGGAAGGCAGAAAATATTACATTCATTACACCTAATATAGAACACACATAGGTAATGTGCTGCAGTAGCTGATGTGGTGACATAGTTACCTCATTAAAACATATTGTTTCCACAGTTTTGGGCTGCCATTGTAACATTATGAGGACAAATGAAAGTATCTCATCCTCATCCTGAGCGAGCAGGAAGGAGCATGCCTTGTTCATCCAATGTCTTCTGAACAGTGTGGTCATCAGAAGAAGAGCTGAGCCTAAGAATGAGGATTTTCAGGCTGTGGTAAGAAGGTTTCTTTACATAGTAACAATGATTCGGTAATTTTACATGAACATTGCAATCAACAGCTCTGACTTGAGAAAATATTTACTCTGAAATATTTTGTTTTTAAAATTATCAGAGCTCTTAATCTTTATCTGTATTGCAAGAGATGTGCATTAAATGTTCCACCAATGAAAGTTTCCAGACCGCAGTACCTCAGTATTTAGCTACAACATGAGAAGTTTAACCACCCAAAATTCAGGATCAGATTGCCCAACACTTCAACTATCCAACCACAACACATATGGTAGGATTTTCCAGAGAGAAAACTGGGAGAATCTAAGTTAGGATCCCATCTCTCCAAGCTGACTTTGATAGGGAATGTAGACATCTGTGTGTGGATTCAGATGGTTTGACTATCTTGTGAGGTGCACAACACAGGGCACACATGATACTACACTCAGTAAGTCTCTAGTGCACAGGACTGCTAAACTTTCCACAGGGTGAAAGCACAGGAGCTAAGTTTATACTTTTCATAGACTCTCTGAGTCTCTAGATTTCATTCTCCAATTATAAAAGGTCAAGAACAATACTTACATCTCTGGTATGCTCTGAGATACACGTTGTAACGTAACGGAGGCACTTGCAATGGATGCAGCAAGGATGGCCATAGAAGTTATTTGAGGATATGTAACCCCATAGCTTTGTACTAAGTTGACTGTACAAGGACTTGCTTAGCTTTTTAATGGTGATCTTGAGGTTAAATCCTCTGTTTTCAGGAAATGTGGCTTTAGAATAATGTTTGTTTCGCAAAGTCTGGATGAATGATATACGGTCTGTTGATACACATTACCTGCTGTGGGTTGAGCAAGAATATTGTGTTCCTAACTGCTGGGCGTACCACCTACCTCATGTGTGCGGGCACAGCTGTGGTGCTGGTGTACTGCAGCACGGACAGCCACCTCCTTGGTGTCACGCTCCACGGTGAGGGGCAGTGATGTGCATCCGCCCGTACCAAGAACCCCCACCTCGGGCGCTCCGCTTTGTGCTCCGGTGGGCACAGCTTGTGTGTCAGTCACACGCTTTATGGCCCCGGCACCCCGCTCCCCGGCGGGTGTCCAAGCGCTCATCCCGCCGCTCCTCGGGTGAGTGCGTGTCATGTGGCGGGCGCGTCACGGGGGGCGCGGTGCCGCCGCCGGGGCCGGAGGCGGTGTCGGCGTGTGCTCTGCGCCTGCCACGCCGTGGGTCTGCATGCCCGCCCCACGCGCGAGCACCGTGTCCTCTGGGGTCGCCCCTCCGCGTCGCACGGCGTGTGCCGGCCGCGGGCACCATGCAGTCGGCGTGCGTGCTGTGCCTCTCCCCGTTCGCCCTGTGCCTCCGCGTGTGCGTGTGCGGCCCCCGCCCCTGCGCGGCCCCCGGCGCCGCCGCAGCGCCCTGCCTCCGCTTCGGGCGGGCGGGGCGCTCCGGGGGGCGGCGGGCGGGACCCCGCGGAGCCGCGGGGCACCGACCGCCGCCCAACTCCCCGCACCGCCCGGCGAGGAGGCGGCGCGGCCGTTCCCTCTCCCGGCGCGGCCCGGCCCCTTCTCCCCCGGGCGCCGCCCCTCTCCGCGCCGCCTGTGAGTCAGGGCTTTGCCGGGCACGGGCGGCAGCCGCGGCCGGAGCGGGCGGGCAGGCTCCGCCGCGGGGCTCCATGGAGAAAGCGGCGGCGAGCGAGGGCGGCGGCAGCAACAGCAGCAGCCGCAGCAGCAGCCGTCCCACGTCGGCGGGCTCGTCCCCCTCGTCCTCCTCCGCCAGCCGCGGGCTCCCGGGCCGGGCGGCGGCCGCGGGGAGGCTGGATGGAGGCGGGGGGGCCGGCGGCGGCAGCAGCAGCCCCGGCTCGGCGGCGGCCAGCCCGGGGGGCGCGCAGGCGCCCGGCGGCGGCGGCAGGCGGCGGGAGCCGGTGCTGGAAGGGACGCTCAGCAAATACACCAACCTCCTGCAGGGCTGGCAGAGCAGGTAAAGCGCCGGGCCGGCCCCCGGCGGCGCTGCGGGGCCGCGTCCTCACTCACCCCCGGCCGCCCCCAAGATGGTGCCCGGGCAACCGGCGCTGCCGCCCGGCCCGACCCGACCCCTCCCCGGCCGCCGCGGCCCCAGGCCAGGCGGTTTACCCCTCTCCGCCCGCTCTCCTTCGTTTTGTTTTACTTATTTCCCCAGCCGAGTTTGGCGTAGGAATGGGCGGGGAGGTGGCCCGGTGCGGGGTCGCAGCGGTGGCCCCGGCGCGGCCGCCGCAGGTGCGGGCGGGGGCAGGGGAGGGCTGACGCGGCACATGCTGTTGTCCCTGCCTGACAGGGTCCCGTTTCTACGCTCCTTTCTCTGTCACGTTAGCCTTTGTCTTCTGTGAAGTTATCTTGGATGCCTAAAGAATGAAAAGCCGGCTGAGAGCCTCCCAGAATAAAGGGGGGGGAAATGGCATGCCTGTGATTATTACTATTTTTTTCTTTCGCTGTGGGATGGGACAGTGGAAACAGTTACCTTTATGCTCATAAAATATTTTCTGTTGCTATGTCCTAACCTGTTTGACAAGTGCTAATTTATGCTGATCCGGTGACAGGCCCAGGTCCTGCAATTTGTTGGGTGTGGACAGGCTGACGTTCATCTGTGGAAGTCCCGAGGAAGGTCTAGTTTTGGTCTAGTTGTGGGTCAAAATTTTTTATGGAGTTGAAGCCAGACTGTGGAGTTAATAATGCTGTACACGGATCTGTTGAAAGCAAGAGAGAAAATTTCATATTAGTATTTTACCTTTTGTTATTCAACTTTGTCCTTTTAGGGGATGGATGAAGATGAGTATCTTAAACTTGACTTTCAATATACGGCATTACAGTCGACGTTTTGAAGAGAAGAAGATGCTTTAGAGAGAACACGTGCAGAACTAGTTATAAACCACTGCACAAACCTTTAAAAAACAAACCAGCAACCCTCTCCCCACCCCAAACCCTCTGTTGTTGATATTAGGTGATCACAAGCAGTAAGAACATGGGAATGGCTGGGACCTTGATATTCTGACAGTAATTTAAAAGTATTTATAAGTGACAGAGTTGCACAAATGCCTGTGATGTTGTGGTGGTGACTCATGTGCGGCTCAATCAATGGTAGGAACTGTGGCTGTACTTCCTGAAGAGTTTCAGGAACTGGTCTAATTCCAAACACTGGAGGCCATGCATAGGTGTGCCAGCTATAAATGATAATGAGTATGGTTCGAATTGGATACACATAAAACTAGACTGCAGAATGCGTAGACATAGAGAAGACCTTTTACTGTCATTTGGTTACTGCAGTTCTGTTCTCGATTTGCATTACACTTGTATCTGTTTGTTGGTTTATCAGTTCTCCTGTAGTTTTGTTCAAAAAACAGAAAAAACACATTTTGATGCCGAAAATGGTGGATTAAAATCCATGACTAAAAATTAAAAGCCCTGCCTCCCCCTCTTTTTTTTCCCCTGACACCTCCATCTCTTGTAGAAATAGTAGCTCATTTTACTGTGTGTGACTTTAACGGTCAAAATCTGGTGAAATTACAAAATAGAGGTAATTGTTTATAAACCTTTGGGTTTAGAGCTGCCTGTTGGTTGTATTTAGGAACAGATTGAATCTTTGATAAGGATGACAGCTGGAAATAGCATGTATGATCTGTGTATGTCCATTAAATTTTATCTGAAACATGGAAAAAAGATAATCGTCACTTAAACAGTTCTACCATAGCACTTGGAAATTAATGTCTGTTTATTTTTAGCAGTCTTTTTAAACGTTGCTTTATCATGCTTTGTCAATCGCCAGTTTTATTTCCTGTAAATCTGGCCTTTTGAGCAAGTGGTTTATGATGAAATAGAAGTTTTAGGCTAAGTAACTTTTTTAGTTTGTTCACTTACTCCATTCTGTTGGTGTGTGTATCTGTGGTTTGGGGTGTGGAATCTGATACAAGTTCTAAACAGATCAGTTGAAACTTGAGGCTTGCAGAAATTAAGCCTATTATATCCAGTGCAATAAATGAGTAGTGATCCATGGGCTTGGGCGTGGTTGTCTGTTTGGCCTCCTGGATAGTTGTTCTGGAATGTGTTTTCTGTAAATTGGAGCTCAGTCTGTAAGAGTCAGTAAGTGACTTCGTAGCTGGCACCTGCAAATCATTCTAGAGCATATGTGTTACTGAATGATCATACAAATTAGTTTTGAATTTACTTCATCTGGAAAAACACAAGATTGTTTAACTGCATGATCAATACAGCCAGATGGCGTGAATATAAATAAAATGGAAAAAATAAAGCAAAAACTGACAGAGTTCATTTATCAGGGATTTGGAATGTTCTTCTTTAAAGCTCTTTATCCATTAGCCTAAATAATTTAAATGTATTTAATGTTGGCTCATGCCATGTGGTATTGAAGTTGAAAGGTCTTCCTAGGTTATCCAACACTTAGTGTGCAGAGTAGCCTCTGCAAGTCTGAAGAAATTACTGTAATTTGCATTACAGTAAAGAAGTATCACTTTTAAATAAATCTTCCTTTAGCAGGCATATGCAAAGTACTCTGATTTTGGATGAGGCAACTGAGTATGATTACTGAAGCATAATACCTCATTTTATAAGCACTGACTGAAGTAACTGAAGGCCTCAAATTCAGTCAATCTAGATAGTTGTTTTAAGAATTTAAAGGTTTGTTGTTTGTTACTAGAGAAATCTATTTGTTCTCTTCTAGCAGGTAAGGAACAACCTGATCTAGAAATCAGCGAGGTGATTCCTCACCTTTATGACAAGCAGAACAAAACTCCAAGGTGTTTTGGTTGTTTTGAGGGAGCTTGTTTTTTGATGCAGGTATCTAGAGCATCTCTACTAAAGTCTATAACTTTCTGTGGATTTTTTCACACGTGGATATGGAGAGCAGAGCTTAAGCTAAACCAGACACTTTGATAGAAGAACACTTGTGTCTGGTCTGAGACATCGGCGCATCTGGTTGTCTTTACTATGAAATTACAAATAATTGTGTTCTCAATTGAAGTACTATTGTGAATAATTTCTATTGGGATTTACTTGTATGTGTATGGGAGGGTAGTAGCTTGTGTTTTAAATGGGAGTTGTGTGAGTTCAATGGACAAATAACGTCTGTGTAGTGTCATATCATGTCACCCTATTTTTCATGAATTAATTTGATATTTATGAAACACTTATTGCCTATGATATTATTATCCTGTTGTTTTTTTTTTTTTTTTTAATAGATTGGTAAAATGTTGTAAAAAGTTTTAAAACTCCCATTTGCCCAAGGTAGTTGGAAATTCTCATGTGGTCTGCCTCCTGCTCTCTGCTTTTTCTTTGAAAATGTTTTTAGTACTTACACTTGTAGGGCTTTGTCCTGCAAGAATATATAAAGCCCTGGATCACCTGAATTTGAGCTGGGACTTAAATTTGGGTTTGTAACAACAATAAATGGAGCCCTAGCTGATGGACGTTGTTGCTTTTCTGAGCTGAACTGCTCTGTGCAAGTTGTTCTGTAGCCCAGGTGTTTTCTAAAGCATTACTTTGCCCTCTTCCTGTTTCCCCTCTCAGATGAGAAATACATGGTGTGTTACCAGCCCTCGTGAAGCACGCCTGATGTAATTCTTGTTCATGGGTACCACCAGACTTCTTTTGGGGGTTAACTGCATTCCCTGTAGGTCGACAAAAAATGTACATTTGAGGCAGTTTGGGAATTTTTTGCTCTCGGGGTCTTTATTTGGCTTTGCAGTGCTATGGTGTAATTTCTTGCCTTGTGTAGTTGCAAAGAACATTTGCAATCTGAGTGCTGCCACCACAGAAAGACCCTTGCTTGTTCCCAGTGTCCTGAGCAGCAGATAGGATACCAGCAGACTTGAGGGGCTGACTTTGTTGGCTCTCAGCAGTTGTGCTGCTCTTGACTGTAGCTGTTACAGGAGGGTTTTCTAAGTGTGTCAACAAAATATGTCAACACTGTACTGTGCTGTAGCATAAAAATCTGTGTAACTTTCACTTTTTAAACTTTTTATATGTGTCTTGGAGAAAAAGATTGTGACCTCTTAGGAAGAGAACCAATGAAGGTATCTTCAAACACAGTTCCTGCTGAATTAGACGGATCTGCCTGTGGAGTTTTAGGGTAGTTAAGGTTTGCCAGTTCTTCAATGGTACCATTCAAGTTGTGGCCTTTTTCTGATGAAGAAAAAATGAGTAGATGGCTACTAAACAAATTATATGACTGCAGTTGTATAGATATACTAGTATAGCTGCTGGGAGCAGAGTCTGTCCTGGAGAAATAAACTGTTTTTTAATATAAGTATAAACCACACTGTCAGAATTCTACCATAGCCATGCACTTACTTAATGTTTGTGAAGTTTTCTGAAAAGGGAATTTTTTGTGCTTTTACTAGATCAGATTAACATCAACACCTCCATTGCTTATCTTTTCATCTTAGTGGGATTCTGTGACATATCTATACGAGTTTTAACCTCCAGGTTTTATTTGTGAAGGGGCGGACCCTGTTTTAAGAAGCTGGAGATGCAACCTTCTCTGTTTCTTCTGTTGTTGGAAATCTGCTCCTTAGGTTTTGAAACTTTGTTTATAATTCATTAGGAATTGTGGAAACCTTAAATTTTCGATGGACTTTTATAATATTGCACTAACATTGTAGTAAAGATTTTACTTACAGAATAGATTTTACTGGAAACTGTGTTTTCCCTTTACTTGTAGGTTCTGTTTGTAGGAGGAGCAAAGTGAAAAGGAAGAAAATTACTAAAACCCAACTGATTTTAGTTCTCTTGAGCAAGTGATATTTCCTGTGCTGAACGCACAGCACTTGCATATCTTACATTACTGAAATTAAGATGTATGCCATTAATTTTAAATAAACTTGGAATTTAAAATGTCAAGAAGTCAGTTAGTGGTAAATTCTGTTTTAGATTATGGCACTGGTCTGTTTCCTTAATCCTAAAATCTATGTAGGAAAAATAATCACATTCAAATGTAAGCTTTCTTTTTTTTCTTCTTCCCTTTTCGCTGTTGAAACGTTTCCCCCTGAAGTATCATTAAAGCTCACTTAAAAAAAAAGAAGGAAAATCAATAAAAAATAAAAAGAAATCAATCTTTTAAAATGTATATCCCTAATTTCTTTGTAGGAAAATTTCAGTTAAGAAGTACTTTTTCTTTGTTTAGTTAGTGGTTGATTAAATCTAATTGGTTTAGTGACAAACTGGTTGATTTAGTTTGAATAGCTTTTGCTGTTGCTTCTAAAGCAGCTCTTTTGGGAGAGCGGAGAAGGCAACTCAAACAGCAGAGTCAGAGAAGAACGGTAGAGGGAGGCTGAGAAATCCATCATTCTCTGCCCTTTGGTGATGCTTGCAAGTAACATTCGGAAGAAGACAACTTTGAACCTCAGGGTGAAATTGAAAAGGATGGTCTTGTGGTTAAGGAGTTGATTTGCACTGTGGAGTTGTGACTCTGATTGGAGAACTGCCATGGACATTTCTCTTGTCCTCAGGCAGGTAATCCAAGTTCTTCGTTCCTCAGCTGCTTGCATCAAAAGGTGTCAGGGCTGCTTATGCCTATGCAGAGGATAAATTCTTGTAATGCATAAGATGCTTGATAATAATGTGGGAAAAAAACCTATTTAAGACAGATGAGACTTGTGCATTTTCACTCAGGCATTATATTTGGGATTTGCAAGTGCACTTCAGAGCTGAGCAGCAGTCTTGTACCAGAGGGAATGAAGTGACAGTCAAAATAGAGTGTGGTCTTCCTTTCGCCCAGATGTCACACTTAGCTCTTAGACAGTGAAAAGAAGTAGCAGTTGGCACTGACACTGAAACAGGCACTTGCCCTTATCTGGGTTTTGTTATTACTGGCTCATTTTGCTGCTAGCTTTTTGGATGATGATTTCTGTGCTTAGCAAGGCAGTGATAAATGTGGTTAGAGGGAGCACACATGCACTTCCTGGCTTATTTAAAAAGTCCCACCAGTTTATGAATATGGATTTTGTTCATGCAGGAGAAGTGACAGTAAGTTGCTAAGCGAAGTAATGTGCCTGGAGTCGTCTTATGAGTATATAAGTATTCAGAAGTTTTCCCCCGTCACTTTATATTTAAAAGCAATTGTTTAGTAAAAAGAATGTATTTTTGCTTTAGCTTCTCCTAATTTTCCTACTTTGTTCTTTATGATGTATTTTGAAGGCTGAACCTTCTAAGTGAAAATGTTGCTAAAAATTGCCATAACTATTGCTTTTTGATGTAAAACTATATTTGTTAAATATGTATTATAATGAATGATGAAACAAAAAGTAGTGAATTTGATTCATCAAAAAATGCAGAGTTTGTTTCCGTATTCCCAATACACTTATACAACCTTATTTTCAAGTATCTTGGCATTATGCTTTAGGTCTTACAGGTTTCTGTGGTTTTCTTACTGAGATGTTTGCTTACTTTTTGTAACCTAGTGCAGGGAGATAAAGTTTGTTTAGTATTTAACTGTTGCATATAAAAATGATTCAGTAAATGTTCTCTAAATGCTACTGCACTTCACTTTCCAAAATAGCATTTAATTAGTAGGTAATTTAAAGTAGAAGAATGTAGATTCTCAACTACTCAGTTGTTCTGCACAGGCCATAGAATTTGCCATAGTTTGTCTTCTGTCTAGATTTGTGTTTCTCTTTGGATTTTGATCTGAGAGTTTATCTTCTGGTGATAGAGGATTCTTTACTCTAGCTATGACAACAATTTGCCCAGAGTTAATCACTGCTTAAAAAAATGCTGGTTTTACTTAGTGTGTATCAGCCATTGACTCTTCACTGAATCTCATTATGCTGGACTGAAGATACCTCTTATAAAATTTAAGCTCTCTGTGCAGTCTTTGGGCAGGCTATGTGGTTATCTTTTGTCCGTATTTGGAGTACCTAGAGCAATGGAATTTTCTTGGTGCAAGTTAGCTCTCCCATTAACTTTTATAATTTATGATAGTCCTGATTATTATTTGGATTTCAAGGTTTTTGTTCGCATGGGGACACCAGAAATGTGTACAGTTTCAGCTGTGGTTGTACTGGGGATCAAATACAGGGGTAAGGCATCCTGTTTCCTTCAAATCAATATTTATTTCCTGCTTAAAAAATTAAAAGACCTTTAGCTTTTTAGGTCTCAATCAGTTGTTTTTTTAAAAACTAGGCTGTTAACTTTGCTTCTTAAGTTTAACTGTTAGTCTGGGTACATACAACACTGAACAACACTGAGATCTCACGTTCCCTGGTGCTGCTTGGGTTCTCCAGACAGGCATCTCTATATCCACACCCTTGTTACTTCCTACTTACTTAAGCTGCAACATCCAGGTGCTTGTCATTCCATTTTCTCCTGGTACCCAATATATTTCTTGATCCAGTGAGTAACATATGGTGTAGTACTACCACAATGAGTGCCAGAAGTGTCAAAATGAAGGGTAACACTACACTAGCTTGTTTTTTTAACCTGGGAAGGTGTTGGAAAGGATTGCTGTAGGAGCTGTCTCCCTGCAGCATGTTCTCTTCGCAGTTAGCATTTTTTTGCATATTCCCAGTGATCCTTCTGGGTTTTTTCATGGTGTGTGCAGGCCCTATTTTTTGAGATGTTAAAATCAGTAGTTTATTGTCTTCTGTAAACAAATAATTATTTTAAAATATAGCTGAGGAAAGTTGTTATTAGTTAGAATTACTTGGACAAAATAATCAGTAGAATTTCTTGACCCTGAATTTTTATGAGTCATTGCTTTTCCAGGTGAATCCTCTATCTTGTAGTTATGACTATTGTCACTAGATGTATGATTTGACAGTGTTGGAAAGCCTCATGTTTGCTGATGATTTTTTTCCCTTCATCTAGGTCAAGAACTGATGCCAAGGAACCCTATTAGAAATAAATTCACTCAAATAACCTCATTTAGTTATATTTGGAGCCTAGCTCCATCTTTTAGCTGTTTTTCAATGCATTTCATGTGTAGTTTCATCCATTTTGGGATGAAAGCCAGGTTGGATGAGGCCTTGAGCAACCTGGTCTGGTGGGAGGTGTCCCTGCCTATGGCAGAGGGTGTTAGGATTAGATGATCTTTAGGGTCCATTCCAACCTCTTAACATTCTATGATTCTATGAAAAAGTATTGACCAGTCTTAACCTTTTTATATCATTCCCCATGTGCTTGGGAAAACCTAACAGTTTTGTTGGGGTAATCTTTCTGATAAAATTACAGTTTGAAATTTGGAGTATGAGTCTTCAAAATTAAAGGCAGGGCTACACTGATGTGTAGTATTAATTGCTTGGTGCTTGCTTCAGGACCCTCCTGCAGGCTAAATGCAGTTGCTGTTGGGTATCGCAAGTGTTGTACAGTATTTGCAGGTGCATTAAGGTGCTTGACTGAAAAGATCTTAGGCTATCAGATGGTTATAAGTTGAAATTCCTAAATTAGTATTTTTTCTTTTGTTCTGAGTAAATTACTACTACAAGATCATATATCAAGTACCTATTTTTCAGTGACCTAGGAAATTGCTTTTTTTCAGCTGCACAGCCTTTTAGAGGTTGTCTGTTGCATTATTAAGAGCTGTGCCTTACCCAGCTTCCTTTAATCATGTTCCCAATATTTTTTTATAAAACAAGTCAATGATTATTTGATTTGCTTGAGATTGGACTTGGAGCACAGTTAAGAATTGTGTTGGGACAACTTGTCTGAGTCATTAAACAGTTTATTTTAAAGTATTTTGAAGAAGTACATAAATGTAAGTTGGGGCTTTGTGTTGCTAAAGCTTCAGTATTTATCTTATATACAGAATTGTGAACCACACCCACTTACAGCTATGTTGGTTGATAGATCTTTTATTGAGATAGGATAATGCTTTTATGTAAGGGACACACACAACTCTGGGAAAATCTGTGCACTGCAGTAAGAGTAGTATGTTTAACCTCACTAGGAGGAGGGGTGTGTGTTGTTCCAGTTTGGAAATACGAAGAAAACCTTCCTGGTAAAAGGAGACTAGTTTAAGCAAATGAAGGCAAGACCAGGTATTCTGCTATTTTTGTGCTTGAATTTATGAAATTAAAAAAAAAAAATAAAAGAGAAAAGGGAAGAAGAGGGGAAATGACCAATTTCTTGTCCATTAGCATGATTTGGAGTTGTGTCAAGTTTCTCTGCAGTGCTTTTGTCATGGTGGAAGACATTGAACTTGATAATGAAGATTCCAAACTGTAGGCAAACTAACTCTATCCCAGCCCAAACCAGCACAATGGAGAAGCAAAACATGTTGTTCATTGCTAAAAGTATTTGACATTTTGCAGTGGCACAAGCTGCTGCTCTTGAAAATGGAATGAAGCAATTTCTGTCCCCCCCCCGCCTTTTTTTTTTTCCCCCCCGAAAGATTTGCCTTCCACTCTGTAAAGTGTAGTATGGGCTTTGTCCTCTCTCCTTCTGCTTTTCACCTGTGTTTTATCTTACCTGCTTACTGGGCTTTGTTTTGTGACTGTTTGTGGTGGGTTGACCTTGGCTGGATGCTGGGTGCCCAGCCAGCTGCTCTATCACTCCTCTTCCCAGCCGGACAGGGGACAGAGTAAGGTGGAAAACCAACTCATGGGTTGGGATAAGGCAGTTTATTTAAAGCAAAAAGTAAAGTGGAAGCTTGCACATGCAAAAGCAAAGCAAAAGATAACATGGCCATTGGAGACAATGGCTGCCTGCTGAGAAACCATCACACGTGCTGAAGCCCTGCTTCTCGAAAGTGGCCGACCATCACTACTCATGGGGAGTAGAGAATAAACTCTGCTATCTTTTGCATCTTATCCTTATCCTTTCTGGTGCCCAATGTGGGGTGAGATAAAGGCAGTTATATATATATATATGTATTGCATGCTATAGTGATAGTAGCTGTTGAATAGGAAGCTCCGGTGCGGGACACGGAGTTTGCTGGCTGCACTGCTTATTCCTTTATTCTGCTAAGTTTTGGGAAGATACCAGTATAAACAATGGCTCTATGCTTTGCTTTTACACTAATGGCCTTGTTATGCTGGGGGAGTTATCTTTTGGGGAGCTATCTGGGAACGATGGAGGAATACACCTTCCCCCCACCCCTCTTTCCTTCCGTGGTCTCCCTCCTCCCCCGCAGCGGTGCAGAGGGATGGGGACTGGGAATTACGATCAGTTGTTGTTTCTACCGCTGCTCAGGGAGTCCTTCCCCTGCTCCCGTGGGGTCCCTCTCATGGGAGACATTCTTTCACAGACCTCTCTGGTGTGAATCCATCCCTTGGGCAACAGTTCTTCCCAAACTGCTCTCCCGTGGGTCACTCCTCCATGGGGTGCAGTCCTTCACGAATGAGCTGTACTGACATGGGTCCCCCACAGGGGCCACAAATTGGGAAAAACCTGCTCCAGTGTGGGTTTCCCTCTCCACAGGCTGCAGGTCTCTGGTGGGACCCTGTTCCATCTTGGGCCTCCCACGGGGTCACAGCTTCCTTTGTGCACCTGCTCCAGCATGGGCTTCTCCATGGGCTGCAGGTGTGTCTCTGCACCCCAATGGTCCTCCCTGGGCTGCAGGGGCACAGCTGCTCCACCACGGTCTGCACCACGGGCTGCAGAGACTCAGCTCCAGCGCCTGGAGCACCTCCTGCCCCTCCTTCTGCACTGATCTTGGTGTCTGCATTGTTGTTCATGTTCTCACTCTGCTCTTCCCTGTCTGGAATCCCTTCTGTGCCACAATCTTATGTTCTTAAATGTGTTATCATAGAGCCGTTCCTATCACTCCTGATTGGCTTGGCTTTGGCCAGCAGCAGGAAGTCTGTCCTGGAGCCGGCTGGCATTGGCTCCATGGGACAAGGAAAGCTTCTAACAGCTTGAAACAAAAGCAACCCCTGAACCACGCCACCCCCCCCCCCCAAAACCCAGCCACAGAAACCCACTACACTGTTGGGTTCATGTGTCAAACTTCATCCTGTTTTTATTATGCCAGTACAAGGAAATGGTAGTTTGGCTATAGAACAAGGTAAGAAGAAAAAGATATAGGATAGTTGGAGAAGTTTAGAAAAGGAGTTAAAGTCTCTGGAGGGACACTTATGGAGACAAAACGCATGTAGTGACAGGAAAGGGGAGTGGCTTCAAACTAAAAGAGGATAGGTTTAGATTAAATGTTAGGAAAATAATTTTTATTGTAAGAGTGATGGAGCACTGGAACTGGTTGCCCAGAGAAGTAGTGGATGCCCCATCCCTGGAAGTGTTCCAAGTCTGGGTTGGATGGTGCTCTGAGCAACCTGGTCTAGTGAAAGGTATCCCTGCCCATGACCATTCTATGATTCTATTCTGTGTTTCTATGAAAGGGAAGAAACAGATGAGAGAAGGAAGTAGATACTGAGGACAGCACAAAGCTAGACTTTTACCTCTTTTTTAAAAAAAAAAAAGTCTGAAAATTTTATAACATGAATTCAGAATTAAGTCTTGAAAATCCAAGTAAGATGATTTGCTCTTATTTATTAATTTTAACAATGTCATTAAGAATGGCACACATGAAGTAGTGAGAAAGGCAGTATTTTCTAAATGCCAGAATGTGTGGCACAGTGAGAATTTTTCTGTTTTTTTTCTTCCCTTCACTGCCTTCCATAGCAGAGCTTATTTCAGGCAAATAGAGGACTGATGTGAATTGCAGCCAGAGGAAGCTACTGACAGTGTCCACCTGGATATCTGTTAACATGCCAGACTTACCTTTGTCCTTTTAAACACAATATTGCTTATGTGGGAATTCAAGCATTTGTGATGATGAAACTGTTTTCTTATTGAACTTTATAAATATTGTTTCTTCATTTTTGACTAGAACAGTGATCTGGATTTTTGTAGAAGAGTATTTTTAGAAATACAAGCAGCAACCTAATGCATAAAGGTCTGTAGAAGTACTTGTTGCTCACAAATCTAAATACTCTTTTTTCAGAAGGATCATGGCTAATGCACTGCATGTCTCAGAACATATTGATGAAACCAACCCTCTCATGGATTCTGTGGACTCAGTACATATGTTTCTAAGAAATAGTGTTGACAAGATACTTGGTTGTAAAGATGGCTGCATATCAGCTGTCAGAATAAAGACCAAACATAGAAACTTAAACTTCTCATTTCAGTTGATGAATTTATAGTCCTAAGAGTAAAGGCAAGGGAAAAACTATTGCTAAGTATTGTCACAGAAAGCTGGAAAGTTCTGACTATCCTAAGATGATGCAGCATGTAAGAAAGGTCTGGTTTCTGCAAAGCTTTGTTTGATCTAGCTGGGGTGGAGAAAAGCTGGAAATGAATCAGCATGCTGATCTTACTATCAAGATCCTTACTTTGTATATTGTATTTTTTTCCATGTGATGGGTAAAGAAAATACTGCATTGGATGTTTTTTCTTCCCAACCTGGAACATTTTAGACTGTGGATAAAAAGAAAAATTCAGATATTAGGAAGAACAAGCAGAAAGGAAGACTTAAAATTGAGAACTTCAGAAATTCCCAAGACCTTAACTTGCCTTTTGGATTTTTTTTCCCTTCTGTGTCTATGTATGTATATAAAATATATGCAGCTCGCAAAAAATGGCATTAATATAACATAGGTGAGTTCTCAGCCCGTTATACATGAGTGGAGGGAATGTTACTTGTTGAACAGGTTCTGTCAGTGAAATAATAATTTAAATTAATCTTGCAGTTGGGAGAAATGCCAACGTTCATGTGTTTCAATTTTGAGAACCTGGATGATAAATTATTTGTGTTTTGAAAGTGAAAATAACAGCTGCTGTAGACACTGTAGTAAAAACACAGAACAAGTTTAAAACCAGATGTTTTATTCTATCAATTTGCACAAAAATTACTGTCCGAACAGCTGTGTTCAGAAAGCATTTGCCTGCTAGAAAGTATCTGGCAGTTCATGTATTCACTTAGAATATATCAGAATACTTTGTGTCTAGAACACCTATAGGAATATACCCTCAGTGAATTATATAAGAAGTATAAGTGGAATGAGAGAGGAATGAAGAGTTAATTGGTTTGAGGACTGCTGGCTCCTGGCATCGTGTAAATATCTTTTTCTGCGTGAAAATCACCTTTAAAATTTTTGTTTTCCTTTCACAGATGGTAATCAGCTCTTGTTATTATGAGTTTCTTGCACATGAATTATATGAGTAAGGTAGTTATGTCCACAAGCCAGAAATCGCTAGATGAACGTGAGGCGGTATCAGAAAGCCAGATTCTTGAATGCAGAAGCTTTGTATTGGCTTTATGACTCGGATTACCTATATCGAGGAAGACAAAGCACACTTCAGATGAAAAGGTGTTTCAAACTGTTTTGCTTGTCTGTTTTGTCAGAAATCCTAATTCCTAATATTTTGAACACACCATAATAATGGGAAAACCCAAAAAAGCTTGCATCCATGAGTTTGCATCCTTGTCAGTATTGCGGTATTGTAATGCCTTAGTAAGAATGAAATATTTAAACTGGGTTGTTGCACAACTGTTCTATTTTTTAAACTTCTAATACTGTATTTATGGTGATAGTGTTTTCTTAAGATTGTCTTTTAAAAAAAGTTTTATTTTACCTTGGCTACTTCACAAAATTTGAACAAGCATCAGATGTGATGCTGAACACTAGTGAGGTTAGAGGTGCTTGATCTCTTAACAGCACATCACTAAGTCATCACCAATTTAAATATATATTGTTTTGCTTTTCTTGGTGTAAAACTGAGGTCTGCAGGTGAATTTAATTGACTACAAGATGGTTTTCAAATCTAAAAATTAATGTTTCTGTTTACAGGAAGGTTGTTATTTCTTGAGGTCTCTTATGCCTTGGTGTTTTTAGCTGTGGACTAGAAAGTAACAGTGAAGTTTCTGGCTCCTGGCAATGATTCTTGCTGAGGACAGGGCATTGCAAAAAAAGGATGAACTGTGAAGGTCTGGCAAAGAAGTCGGTGAACTGTGACACAACCTCTATAAAACTTTGCTGACTCAAGGCAGCTAATTGAAAATTTATGCAATAATATCCATCAATAGGATGTGGTTTTGCTTTGAATCTTGTTGGATTGCATTATTGTAATACAGTACAGTCAGTACCTTTCTTTGATAGGTTTGTGTTCTTAAAAAGTTGGCTTTAACAAAGTAGCTTCTGAATATTGAAAAGATGTCAGCCTGAAATCTAGTTGATCTAAAAATAAACTAGGAGTAGTTTTGAATATACTTGAAACTTTTTCTGCTTTTTTTTAAACATATAGTAATAATACAAACTACTTATACTTGCCAGTCCTGAGGAAAAAAAAAAATTCTTATGTAGCATGATAATCTTTATTAATACAGTTACTTCCTGTCGTAGAAGAGCACTCTGTGAAATTCAGTGAATTTGTTTGAAATTCACCATGCTGTACTTCCATTCCAACTCCGCCTCTCTGTTGCCATTAACTGTTCTGTTTATTTTGTTCAAGATGTTTTGGACATCCCAAGGCATTTCTGTAGTTCTGTTTTCTGTTTGTAAAAACTACAATTATAATTGATCCCATTCCTGTCCAGTTAAGTCTGTGTATACATTTTATTTAATACTCACCACGCTTCATGCAGTATGTCTGCAATTGTTCCACACCCAGTAAGGAATGCAGTTTAGTGGGCCAAGCAAATTCATCATCAGGGTGATATAGTGCAAGGGATCTAGAGATTGCTGATAAAATATGTGGTTCATACTTTTCCTTTCCTTCTTTTCTTTCTCTCTCTCTTCTGGGAGGGCACTTTAATCTAAACATGCTATTGAGGCTTATTTCAGAATATCCTCTTCTCCTTCCAAGTCCCAGATTGCACTGATTAGGGAAAAGTTGGTAATTTTCCCAATAAGTGAAAGGTGGGGCACTTGATCTGGGAGTAGTTCTGTCTGGCTGGGTCTCTTTGCTTCTGGGTGAGAAAAAATACAACCAGAGGCTGGAGTACCAGAAACCTCTAATTCCTTGGCTTTCTTCTGTCATTAAATAACTTGCTAGCACGACTGCTAGTTTTCCTCCCAGTTGTTATTTTTTGATAGTAAAAACCCCAGTGAAAATGTAATTAATCTGGGAAAAGCTCTGGTACTCATATTCCTTCTTTTCTAATTAAGATACTAATTTAGCCTTAATAGTCATAAGGAGTTGTGAGAACAGCCAGTATCTTAAAGCAAAGCTCCCAGATGAGAGCACAAATGTGAGAATCAATTGCAGTGAGCAATTGATAACCTGTGGGTTCTGACAGCCTTGTTCAGCTGCTCTGTCCTTGCCAGGGGCTCAGAGGTTCAAACTGCTAGTTTCATTCTGCAGCTTTCCGGTAATCCAGTGCTTTTCCAGCCTCTATGTCCTTGTGTGCCCTATACTGCTTACAGGGTATAGGCAGGTGATGCCACTCAGGAGCATTTTGCTGTGGTGCTTTGTGACAGCTGCCCGAGCCCAGCTTTGGTGTGCTCAGCTCTACATGGCCCGGGGTTCATCTGCCCCCATGGACTAAGGCTGGTGATAGCTGTTGAGCTGTAGTGAACTGGTTCACAGCCCCTGGGCCAAGGAGCTTGCTTCATTCGATGGTTTAAATGTTGTTGGTCAAAAGAAATCCGTCCAAAATGGAAGCTTGTATTTTTGCTGTGCTGTGGACTAAAGGCTGGCAGATCATTCAAACCTGGAGCCTGGGGCTTCCTGCAGCACACTGTTTTCCTGTCAGTGTGGGAGAAGTATTGGAAGTGTCTACTTGTGCCCTGACCTTTTGTAGAGGGGTCAGAGCAGTAAAAGCTGGTAGGAGGCTTAGGTGGCTTGCTCCATGGGCACAGGGGTTCTGATGGGATCCTGGAGTTGATGGATGAGCTGTAGGAAATAGCTGAACTTTCTAAGCAAACTGCAGCTGCTTACAGGTGCTCATAACTTAGGTTCTTATCTTTTCTCTATGCTGGTTTTTAAATGGAAGACTTGAAGCCTTGAGGAGAAGGGCTGAGCAGCTGTGAGATACAATCTTGCTCCTTCTTGCTCTGAACAAATAGGTTGGCAGTTGGATATGAAGCATTTCTGTAGGATCGGATAAATCATACCTGTTGTCCTTTGCATGTTCTAAGGATCTCTCTCTCTCTTTCCCATTTATTTGATCTTGCTTTTGATATTGTAACAGAAAGTGTAGGGGGGGAGTAGTGCTGTAGGAGATGAACTGGAGAGAATAAAACATTTGAAAGTGAGGAGATCAGATATGAAAATGTTACAAGTGCTAAAAATCAGAGATAGATGAGCTGTAACCTCAGGTTCGGGAGAGGAGGTTAACGACATGAAGCCTTCTGTGGGTTTTGTTCCCCTTGAGCTTAAAAATTGGTTTTTCAGAAGTGATACTTGAGCAGATTGAGCACAAGTGGTATGGAATAGGTGTCTCGACTGAGAGAGCTGGAAAGCTTAGTGGAACTGTCAGTAGTAATAGATAAAGCAGGTGGTATAGGAAAAAATATAGTGCAGTTTCTCAAGGATTTTTTTTCTTGAGATGGTGTCAGGACATCAGGAACAGATGTCTGAGAGACTGAAAATACCTACTCTACTCGTATTGAGTTTTAACTTCTATTAAATAATTCCCTCAACTGTATTTAATTATTAGAATGATGAATTGCATGTTTTTTAAAAGAAAAATAATAGAATTATGAAACTAACCTTTTTTCTGGGAATGTGGAAACTACTGTATCTCTGCTCTGGCAGTTTACTTATTTATTGTCTCGACTTGTTCTGTGCTTATGTTTTTGGTTTGTTGGTTGCATTGTCTTCTCTTAGGTGTTTGAACTTCTTGTGGTGGGTTTCTTCTGTTTTAAAGAGTATTTTACTCTTGGGAGTTGGTTTATGCCACTGCCTCCCACCTTCTTTCTGTGTGCATTTGCCAGCAGTGGGTTCAGAGGGTCAGTTAAGTTGTGGCATGTTTATACTGCTGAAGGAAAAAATGACCACCTTATGTCGTTCCCTTCACATGAAAAAGGTTCTGTTTCTTGAAATCTCTGCTGTTGAATTTCTTCCTGAAATTCTTCTTGTGCATCATTTCCTGCTCTGTCATTCTTCCAGGGATTGCATAGTAGGCAAGCTGGCTGCTGCAGTTCTAACAGCAAGCATGGGGTTTGCTAGAGGAGTCTAGGGTAATGCTTAAAATTATTGCTGGTGTTTTATTCCGTTATTAAGGACTTCGCTCCAAGTGGGTTGTGCCTTCTTTATTTTTGCTTCTTTTCCCCTGTTCCTTTATCATACTGTCTGCTTGTCACTGCTCAAAATCAAATGAAAAGCAGAGAAGAGTATCTTGTCAAGTGCTGCAGTGCAGAACCAGTGTGAGTACTGAGGAGTGGGGTGAAGGCAGGTAGTAGGGTACCAGAGAGCACAGCAGAGCAGGAGTAACCTTCAGATGTCAAATCTATTAGAAAACAGGACTTAACAGTTTGTAGTCCCTAAAGTGACTGAGTAATATTTCTTTACAATGTTTTCTTTTGAGAAATAGTAAGGTTTTTGAAATGCTGTTAAAAAAGTGCATCTCTCCTTAGTTTCAGTTTGCAGTTGGCACTAACGTTTTTTTTGATTTTTCCTTTCCCCCTGTTTCTTTGCTTGAGTATTTCTGATTGTAGTCTGGATGTCTCAGATACAATGAGTGAGAGGAGTTATTTTGCTGAGGGGGAGAGGGAAGGGAAAGAAATGGAATCATATGTTCTCTATTTGTGGTGCCAGATAAGAGAAACTATCTGATAAGTAACAGCATCTATTAAGACTGTTTTCAAACAGTTGATAACATTTGAGCATAAACTAAAAGAAAACTACAAACAGGTGGAGAAATAGAGAAGTACTTACCGTACCACAGATTTTTTTTTTTTTTTTTTTTAAATCATAATTGTGGACAAGGAGAAAATCTAGATGGAAGAACTCTTTTAGCTGCACTTGCCGAAAAGACGTTAAAATAAATTCGAAGTCATTATTGAAGCAAATTTAATGTGGTAGAGTAATTTTGCTTGCTTCTGATTTTTAAAGCTGCAGGCTTTTGGTAACTGAAGGAAAACACACTGCTTACTGAGGAAATGGTTAAGCTATAACAACTTGTATTTCCTTCTTCCAAATCTCCCTGTAGCATTGTATTATTATGAATATAGAGGTTCATGAGAATGTTCATAATGTAGCTTAGATGTTCAGGCACTAAAAATAAGATTTGGGGTCCCAGCTGTTGCTAGAACCATTAAATTTCAGGTTTAATAGGTATCTTACAACTTGATGTTTCTTCCTGGCTTGTGGAAAAACGCCTGCCGCTTTGCTGTAGTGTATTTAATGCTGGTTTTACCTTTACATTAAAGAGGAGAGCACAAACCTGACCTGAGAGAATCTGTAAAAGTCTGAAGTTATTTCTCTCATTGATTTAGTTCACTGTGCCATAGTTTTATCTTTTACAGGCAGGTGATTCTGTTTTATGCCATTGATAAGCAGAGACATTGTCAGCACGACTAAAAGAAATTGGTTTTGCTATAATATTTTCATTATTGGCATTATTTCTTTAGTGCCCATGTACCAGTTTGTTGCAAAAGTGAAGAATTTAAACTTCTCTTTTGAAGCTGTTGGTTCATAGCTCTTTATAGCTCAAAAGTTCATGATTTCAGTTATGGCAAAGGAGTTAATTTTGTTTGTGTGGGAGGGTAGATTAGATCAGCAATTTCCAAATTGTTTTTATAACCAGTGTAATTCTAACTACAGCAATGACAGCAGAAATTATGTTAAGCTTTTAAAAAGTTGCTGGTGAATGTCACTGATCTGGTGGGGTTTGTGTCTTTCTGAAGAGCAGACTGATTGCTTTTATATTAAGAATGACGTCAAATTTTATTTGAAAGTATCTACTTGCCAGCTGATCAGCCAATATGACTCTTCTCAGTAATTCAGTGAGATACAACAGGGGATTTGACAGAAACATGCACAATGTAATATAGAAAAAAGAGTTTTGTAATTTTAAAATGTGAGTACAGCGGAAACTAATTTGGTGGGACTGGTGGTGTTAAGTGGTGCAAAGTATGTTTTATTGAGGTATAATATTAAATTGACAGTTCAGTAAATTCGATGGAATTAAAAAATGTTTAGCAATGGTTTAACAGGGTTGAATAAGCTTGATGGCAAGCTTCACCTCATTAATTACTGAATGGAAGAAACATGCACAGGAATAAGCTTGATGGTAAGGTTCACCTCATTAATTACTGAATGGAAGAAACATGCACAGGAAAATTGAAATCAAGTTAGAATGATTCACACATGGACTGGAGATAAAGAGGACCCTCATGTTAAGTCACAAGGTTCAGAGTGGAACCCCTTGCTTTCTTAACTCCTTATGGACAGTATGTGTGGCTGGATCCAGTCTTAGTCTCAGACTTGGACAATAGTTTGTCTTATGTACAGTGTTTATAATAAGCAGCTACATGGACTAGCAATAATTCATTAATATTAATTCAGCATGCTATCAGTTTGTTCCGAAGGATCTGTCACAGGTAAGGGGTCTCTCTGCTTAGGGTAAGGAAGGATCTCTTGGTCTCAGATAAGGAATCTCAAACTTTGGGAGGCATCCATGCTCAAGGGGAGAGTCATCTGGCATGCAGTCCAGCTGCAGTTGTTCAGGGAGAGCTCCAGTTGGATCCATCCTGATGTTAATATTTATGGAGTGAAATAGTTGGCTGCTCATGGTAGTGTAAACAAGATAGATGTCTTCATTGTGCTGTTACCTTGTTCTGTACTTTGGTCACCTTGCATTTTTGGGTTTTGAAAGCACCTTCTGAAATATTTTTTCTGAGGCACCTTCGCTCTCTTGTACATGAGCCGGGAGCTTTTCAGCTCTCAGGTTCAGCACACGGCATGAGACGTTGCTCCTTAGGCTGAATGAAGTTATGGCCTGGGGTCAAGTGCATCCATCACAGACCTACAGCTGAAAATACTGGCCACTGGTTTCTATGTGATGCATGTAGTTGTGGAGGAGTTGGATTTCTTTCCTGTTGTATCAATGACTCCTCAAAGTTCCTCTTCTACCCAAAGACTGACCTGGTGCGTTATTCTTTAGCTAACTCCAACTCTTGTTATTGTGTTGGCTGTACAGGGACCAGGTGCTGTGTACTGCTACTGGCTAGTGATGGGAACAGAGAAATGAAGATGACAGAGCAGTAGCTCTGACTTGACACCAAATAAGGGAAGACGAGTTCAGCTGAACTAGTAAAGTTTGTAAACTTTGTAAAGTGCAAATCCGCAATTCTTCCTCGAGGAGAGAGGGAGAGAGAAATTACAACTGATTTTACTTGTGCTTTCTGAGAGCTGCTTTTTTTCACTTTGCCCAATGATGTGATGTAACACTTCACTGACATTTTGGGGGAACAGTTGCTGTGTATTTTGCACCATTGCTGTGGACTGGTGTAAATGTGCAAGATGTATTTCTACCTAGAAGTGAGTGATTTCAAGTTTAAAGGACTCATACCTTATGTTTAACCTTTTTTTCCCATTCATTTTAGTTAAGTGATCATAAAAGAATTGTATATATTGAGAAATATCAAAGCTACTTTATGTATTTTCTTCAGTAAAGTAGTTTTGGAATTGGAATTGTTCACATAGAATACAAACAATGAAAAGAAGATGTCTGTGCTGATTTTCTAAGTCTTCATCCATGGAAATACATAAAATGTAAATCAGATTAAATACAATTTTTGAAAGGGTTTTAGTTTCCAGGGGAATACCATGTTCTTTAGAATCTCATGTCAGTAATTTGAACAGAATTAAATATCTCTGAAATTGGTGAGAAGTAGAAAAACCCCTCAATCTTCACTAATCTAATAATTAGCCTAATGTACATACAATCCAGTGCAGGGGAGTGTTTTGTTCTGCATGTGGCTGGAAGTCTAGCTAGCAGAGTGCTTTTTTAGGCTGTAGTGTCAAATGATTCTTGAGATTTCTGTTTATTCAGTTTTAGGTAGATTTAATGAAAATCTTTTGGCACATTCTGTTGCCAAACTGTTCTGCTTTTCTACTCCTTCATACCTCCACTTCATTTCCTCTGCAAATTGTCTCTTTCTTGTTGGCAGCAGGGTGGTTGTAATAAAACTGATGTTCTCTCTCAATAAACCATGACATGTGACTGTTCTAATTAATTTTTAGCAGCATCTTTCTATTGAAAACTTTTAGGTTGGTGACATCTTTTTATTAAGGGTTTATGAATCCTATCTAATCTTCTATGTTTCATGTTCAGTAATAAAAAATAAGGGAAGAGACAAGCAACAGCAAAGATAGCTCAGTGATTCAGCAGTTTTATTCAATAATTACTGTATACAAAATAGTGCAGTTTTTAGAATAGAATTTACAATACAGTTGCATGTCTTCCCTGTGACTTAGGGGTTTTTACAGTGTGTCTTAAAGCAGCCTTGGTTTCCAGTAAGCAGTAAAAATGAATTGGAAAGAACTCCAATGGCCAATTTGGTTGCATTGACATTTACTCTTGTTTATATGCAGGTCAGCTCCCTGAAGTTTCCTGACTTACCACTACATGCTGTTACTGTTGAATATGTGACCATATTCACCCCTGAGGAACAGATTCATTAGGGTTCACCTGTGTAGATAATTTCCCTGGCTTTTAACTTGGAGACATGCAGGCCGAATACTTTTGGGCTGAGATAACAGACTCCTTTTGTCTGTGTAATTGAGTCAAGATGTGACTTGAATGGTACTCTTAATTTCTGTACTCTTATTGTTAAATTGAGCAAAAAGCAGTATTTGGAAGTAGCTGAACTACTCTACAGCTGCTCTAATTGAAGGTAGACTAGCCTTGTAATTTGAGCTACTTCTGTTTGTGGTCTCTTTGCAGTCTGTTTTGTGGTCTGATCACCTGAACAGTTTGCCTGCAGGTGTTAGGCCATCTCTTTGTTTGTCATCCAGTGATTGTCTCCTTCTCAGCTTCAGTGTTTTGTCCAGGGTCACTCTCTGTGCCTTTGGTATTTGTTTCATTAATATTTCAGTCTCTGAAAGTATTTTATCTCCAGGTTGAATCCTAACTAACATCAGGCATAAAAACCCGGGTCATATTGGTTGTCTCATAGCTCAGTGCTTTTTTGTATACGGTCGGTAATTCTTGGCAGCAAAAGGGAGCTCTAAAAATCTACAGGTGTTTGATGTATGAAGGTGTCTTCCCTAGATGCGATATAATATCCAGTAACAGTAGTGCTGGGTTAATCCTTACCAGTGAGGAATACAAGTTGTTGCAGAAGAGAGAGGAAGAGTTGGAAGGCACAAGTCAGAGAACTCAACTTTGTCTCTGCTAATAGGCATTTGATTCATTTCCCTCACATAAGAGGGAAACAGTAATAAAGTTTAGAATGGCACCAGCAGAAGATATTGTGTATTAGACACAGGGTGGGTGACTGTGTGAAGGTTTACTCCTTCCTTCGTACATTTTATGGCATTCTAGTAGTGTAGTTCAGAGGGCAGACACTAGTTGCTGAAGGTGAAGGAGAGGGTTGTGGTGATATTTCAGTTGAATATGTGTTTTTTTTCTTCAGCAGCCTTTTTTGGGGGTGTTTATGTTAGGGATTGCCATAATTAAGTAGCTGTAAATTGTAGGGAATTTGGATTACAGATGATAGTATTCTGAGATAAAACTGTTATTTAGACCTGGCTGACTCACACAAATTCAGTGGGATGTGATTTTCTTTAAACGCTGTTGTGTGGTAATGGTGATACAAAACCAGCAATTCCAGGCTCCCAGTGTGTGTTGTGGGGGCATTATATTAGGTGATTGAATTTGCTACTTGTCTCTCATTATGTTTTGTGATAAACAGGCTGCCAAATGGATATATTTGATTCATTTGTGAATGTTGTGATAGCAAGTAGCAGAAAGACCAAGCAAAGGTCACATCATCTCTTTTCAATCCACAAAGTTTCCTGCAGAATGTGGCAAGTAGCAGAGAGAAATCTCGATAAAACACTGCCCTTGATCAAATCTGACTTCATTATTGATCTGTCTTCATATATTGCTGTCCTGGCAGTGTGTTCTCTGTGTGTGTGTGCATGTCCCTACTTAAAGAGGAGACTATTAAAAGAATAATGTATAGTACTGTCAGTCACTGTTGGACTCATTAGCGCTCTGAGCAGCTGCCTTCTTTGTGATTACTTTGCTTCAAATAGGTCTGTGGATGCTTACATTTTCTTAGTGTGTTTAATCTACAGCATAGAGCCTTTGGTTCAGCTTTTCAGGCTTCCAGAATTGGTTATTTAGCTTGTTGGAGAGTTGTATTTTTGGTATGTTAGGCCACCTTCTAAGCTGTTTATTTCATTCTGCATTTGAAAAGTACTTTGTGAAAGACGAGTTGATGCGAGGCACTAGGCAATTTTTGATGTGCTTGCCAAACCTGTCAGATCTTTTGGAACTTATTACAGAAAGTGTCAAGCAAAAAAGTGACATGCTTTTGTGCAAGGTCAAATATTTCTGTATTGCTTACAGTGTTGGTGGGGGTTTGTGTTACAGAAAAGAATAGGCAATAAGATTCCTGGCATGGCTGGTGTAATTTTGGGAAACACTTAAAACTGTGTGGTGATGCAGCTGTTTGCTCAGCAGCAGTTTTGATAACTGCTAATGTGAGTAGAGAAAATTGCAAATATTAGCATGTAAAAGCTTTTTTCACAAGCTAGACATGATTGATTGTCTCGATTGGACTCAGTGATTCTTGTGGGTCCCTTCCAACTCAGCATATTCTGTGATTCTGTATCATTTTGTATATAGAATTCTTTATTTTGGGGAAGGAACTCAGATTTCCTCCAATTTTTAGTGTGTGTCCATCCTTCTTCCAGCTTCTCCCCCACTCCATCCCACCCTGGCCCCATTTAGGTGTTGTTTTCGTGGGTTTTTTTCCCCATTTACTTACTGATCCTCACAAAGTTTGGTAATAGGCTCTCCTAACACTTGTTTGTCTGGATAATCTTAAAGTACTTTCCAACGAGAATATTCCTTGATTAACTACACACATTCTGCTGCTTTGCACCCTCTTGAGGATGACTGGATGAAATTAAACTTCTAAATGCAAACCCCACTTTAGGTAGATAACAGCAGAAAGCGAAGCACTGATTTGTGATAGCTGCCTTGTTTGTTGGTGGGATTTTTATTGCTGGTTGGAACAGAACAATACTGCACAGAGACTGGAGCAGAGAGGCTCAGTTCATAGTAGCTCCAAAATAGGTCTCTAATTTTACTCTATCAAAGGTGTAAAGTCTTGCTTCTGGATAAGGTGGAAAGGTGGGGTGAGAGAGGATAAACCAGACAGCTTCCTTCGTTTTTGCAATCCATATGATTGCAAATGACTCTTGTGGACCTGGCTTCAGTGAGAACCAATTTAACTACAGAGCCCTCCCTGTGTGTGTGTGTCCCTCACATGGGGAATGGAGTTGGTGTGTCTCTGACTAATCCTCTCCTGCATATTTCCTGTATCTTGTTTTAGAGTCTCATAGAAATGTATCTTTCTAAAGATTAACGTCCTTTCATTACATGCAGATCATTAGAAGTGACATGTAAGTACTCTGTTCTTGTTTTCTTTTAGATCTTGGTTGTTTTTCTTATGAAGGAAAACATATTTTCCTGCCTGGAAGCTCTGTTTTTAATCTGTGACCTGAATCAAGCTGTATAATAACAATCACAGAATTAAAATTACAGCAGCCCATTTATTCCCCCAGTTATGTCAATGCTAGCCTTTCCTCTTGATCCACAGTACAAAAAAATTGAGTCTGCTTAATTGTTAAATAGTTGTGACTTTAGAGCAAGTAAAAGGCAAGTAGTAAGGACTGCTAAATGACACAGAGTAGCATCGGGTAGCTAGCCAGTGTGATGGGCTGTGAGCAGTTTATGGTATCAAACTCAACTGTGTGCCTTTTGTTTATGTGTTTTCTCCTCAATGGCAATTGCTGCCCCTCAGCGTGACCATGTTGTACTGAAGCATAGATTGTAGGATGAATTTCCACAGTCCTGTATGAATTCAAAGCCTGGTGGGTAGAAATGGATGCATTATTTTTAGGTCCATTCTTCCTCCCTTCTTCCTAAAAAGCAACTCCTTAAGCAACTTCTTAATATTTATTCTTATTGTAGTCTCTTTTTCCTTAAAATCTGTTGCTGTCTACAGAGAATTTCAGACAGTTGAAAATAATTGACATTGCAAGCAGAAGGTGATGGCCTGATCAGCTGGTCAGTAGCAATTGTAGTTTCTGTAGCTACCGAGAAAGAAGTGACATTTTGGTTCATAAAGAGATCTTTCTAGAACATCAGAAAGCAGGAAAGGAGATTTATCTTAATATTTTATTTGTGTGAGAATTCTGTGAATGTTAAAATCAGGAAGGGCATGATCATCAAAAAGAAGCTGTCCATGTATGAGCTGTGTATCATACTTCCACTGTTTCTTATCTCCATTTTAGATGTGGAACACCTCTAAAAGTATCCAGCAAATTGTAGTTCATCCCGACTGATATGCAATTACAATAATGCAGAGAAATTACTTTCCTAAAAATTCAGTTTTGATACACAGATACTCAAAAAAAAAAGAAAAAGTTTTTAGTGAATACTGTGGTTCCTGTGCTTTCTTATGTTAGAAAATGAGGAATAAGTTGAGGAACCTCAATGCATAAAGTATGTTAGAGTTACTGAAATGTAAGCATATTCTACTAATCATATGTCTTTAAATGACAACTTTTGAGATAATTTTTAATAATCAAGTTCTTGACTGTCAAATGTGTATGTGCTTTATCTTTTTGGGCATAAATAATTCCATTAATCTTATGGCTCAAGATTAAAGGAAAAAAAATGAATTAAGCAATTGCATAAATGTGGTGTCCAGGATGGCCTAGTAAGATACGGTTTCCTAAAAATAAAATATTTCTGTATGACATCTCGTTCATTTACTGCAGCCATAAACTTTTCTTTGACACAGTAATTTACTTTCTATCCCATAATTCTTATCTGTTTTTAAACTACTTAAAAGAAAGGGAGAATTATAGAATAGTTTGACTCCTTATTCTTGAAAATCCTCCTTTAGAGGATTATGGAATCGCTGAGGAACATGTGCTGACAGTGACTGAGGGGAAATTGGAATGGAATATAAGGAAAACATATGTTTGGAAAGTCAGAAATGTTGAGAACAAAGTGGTTGAAGGAGACAGTAGTGAAATCCTTCTGCTGTGAGCTGCTTCTGTTCCTGAGTTAATTTGATGCTGAAGTATGTAGTAGAGCATAGTTTTTGTCACATTGTCTGGAATGATGAATTCAGGAGTCTGAGAAGGGAAAACACATGAATTGCTACTTTTCTAATATGATAGGGAAGGAGATGCTGCCTATTAATGTTTTAAATTAGTGTGAAGATTGCCCTGTTTCTAATAAATGTATTTTATTTTAAAAATTTGCATTTTCATGGTTAAAATAAAAAGTAGATCATAAAGTATATATTGTGAGACTGGCTTAGGAAAATAGGTATCTGTGAAAGAGCTAAAGTGGTGTTTTAGAGAGAAAAGCTCCTCTTACATCAGTAAGAAAATAACTGGGAAAAAAAAATCTCCAAAAAGATTATCACCAAAAAGGTGAAACAAGTCTAGCCTGCTCTAGGAACAACTCAGCATCCCTCTCTATCCAGAAGTACTTGCTGTGTTAGGTCATCATATAATGAAAACCATTTTATTTTTTGGAGATCATGGGAAATCGGAAGATTTTTGTCTTTACTCAAAAGGATTTGTCTGTGCTCCTGTACAGTATTCAGGCATTCATACCAATTTTAAACATGAAGTCTGGAATTAGACACAGTCCAACTATGAAGCATGGTCTCCAGTGTGGGCTAGTTTATGAACCCAAGGATGTAATTCATACAATGCTGCTTTCCTGAAGAGGTGAGTTGTGTTTTTTTTGAACGTTGAATCAAAAATTGAAGATTTGACTGGGACTACAGTTGTCCAGCTGCAAATGTCTATATGAAAATGTCTCATTATGAATTCAGATTAGAAGCTATACAAAATCTGGTCCCGAAAACTGAGGAGAATTCAAATTCTTAGGAATACATTACAGAGTAGAAAGATTTAGCAATCCTACCTTGAAAACTTCTTGGGATTACAGAGTAGTGAAAACTTGGGTTCAGATGGTTGGTTTCTGGGATGTGTTCAAAATAAAGGGAGGAAAGGAGGAATTTATTTTAAGAAGTGTTTTTTCTTCTGGGACACACTTTTGGGTGCATTGTAGATTTGCATCTGAGTGACAGCTTCAATGAGCAGTGCACCATGTTATGGATGTGCAACTGAATGATGCAATACCTAGAAATGTTGTGGTTTATTTATTATTTACTTATTAAAGTATGCCTTTCCATGAGAGAGTATGGAAATGCTTAATTTGACTGGAAATGGGAAAACAAAAATTCTTAAATCCAGTGAGGTAAATAAATTACGTGGGAAATGTTCTTACCACGTGCTTCTGATACCTTTGTGTATTTTGTGATGTCAAAATGTCAAATTTTTTCATGGAACACCTGCATAGCTGCTGTTCTTTGTTGACAGGCTCTAATGGTGGACCACTTTCTCCTCTGCTATACTACCAGCATTTTTCTTAAAGTTTTCTTGAATAGGGAACAAATAATAAACTAATATACTGCTGTATAATTATATGAGCATTTTATATTTATTACTATAATAAATGCTTTTATCAGTGAATGCAAATCCAGTCGAAGTAGTTTATTGGTACTGTGTTTGACCCTTCCTTTTTATGAATTCATGAATTCAGAAGGCAACGTAGTTGCGCTTCCTAATATGTCACGTTTGTTCTGCTTGACATTTTTTTAAAAATCTGAAATGGCTATGAATGAATTAGGGAATGGATAAAGGAGATAGTGAAACACAGTGAGCATTCAATTAAGACAGTTGCAGAATTTATAAGACTTAGGATTTATTCAGAAAGGGAAGTAAAAGAGAAATAAGGTGTCACCAGGCCACACTGACAAACTCATGAATGACTTAAAAAGTAACAACACTGGTAGTGTCAGACTTGTAGTTTGCTGATAATAATAATTTCTGTTTAACACTCATTTTTTGTGTGTTTAGTACATAACTGTGCTACTTCCTGCCTGACTGTTCTCTAAGGAGTATGTTAGTTTTCATTACTGTTAGTCTGTAATTTAATTACAGAAATACGACATCATAGGCAAAGGTGTGAGCAAAGCCAGTAGAGAAATGCAGGATTAGGTGGCAAGATGAATCAGTTGTAGAGAGGCTAGTGCTGTTATTTTCCTGTAGTAAGAACAAGTGACTTTTAGAACTGAAGTTAAAAGACATCCCTGGCTTTTTGATACAGTTACACAGCACTTCTAAGGGGTGACATGTACTGTTCTCTTCTTTTCTGCTTTATATGTGTAATGCTTTTCCATCCTCAGTTAATGAAAGAATCTGGTCTCCATTTTTTCTGTGTTTTTGTGATGGTATGAACTGGGTCATCATTTGGTCTGTGATGCGAGGAAATGTTTTTGAAAGCTGCTTCTGTTTTTTCTATACCTTTATGTTCTCCCTCCCCATCTCCTTTGTACAAAGCCTTGCGCTGCTTGCTTTGACATTCAATTCCTTATTCCTTCTCCTGGCTTTTTCTATCCTTTTAGCAGTTTTCAAAGTGCATTATCCCCCTGCTTCTCTTGTGAGGCTCTAGTTGTCTGCGCAGTTTGTTCCTGTCTGTCTTTTTCTGTGATACCGCTGTGTGAAAGGTGAAGAGGGGAATTGCACATCAAACCATAACCCTTGAAAAGGAAATACTTGATTCTGTGTGATGTGAGCAGTGTCATGGCCAAGATGACTGTGAAAAGTTCCTGGTTCTTCTGGGACAGGAAAGAAGGCAGGATACTGGTTGAGGGGGATGTGAAGGCTTGTGAGAACTGGTTACAAGATTACTGCTTGATTTCTATTGGAAACGTTGAATGCTTTTACAGGTGTCCGAGACATCATCACAAATACCGTACAAGGCCAGTGATAATGTTCTGGGTTTTTTTGAGACTGTACACAAAACAGGTTGTGGTTGGCTAGAAGGTCTGGGTAACACTGCTGCTCTAGCTGTGATAACAAGGATGTGGAAGGATGCTGTCTCTGCATTTAGGAATTTCCAGAAGTCGCTGCTCTCGGTTGTCATTATGCTGGTAAAGGTATATTCTATACTCGAATGGTTGGTTTCCTTCCCTGGGGTAGCTTTATGGCAATGCAAAGCCCATCTTTGTGGAGCTTACGGTCACTCTGGGAGTGCTTTGCTGGTCTCACATGCAGAGATTTCTGAGCTGAAGTGCTCGTGGTGTTTATGTAACTTAATAGATTCTGTTCTAATAGACTCAGAGGAACATTTTTCCCTAAATCCTTTCATCTTGATAGGAGAAGGAAAGACTGTTTTTGTTGCCTCTCTGTTTCTTTCCTTTTTTTTTGTTCTCTAACTGTTTTTCCTCCTTCCATTAATTGTAGAGCTGTAGTTCAGGAACCACAATGGTGATTTCCAAGGTAGTAATCAATACAAAATGGCCAAATAACAAAGGTTGAAATACATTATTTGTACCTGAATAATAGAAGGACAATGAAATTATAATGAGGATGGCACAGGCTCAGAATGTACATTGCTGTATATAAAGTCTAGACTTGTTTGCTGAACCTGGAGAGGCACTAGCTCTAGGATCAAGCTACTGTATAATTTTCTTAGGGGCACGGCATTGTTCCTGTCTAGTGCTCTGCTTTTTCTCCTGAGTATGTAACAGATATTTCTGAAATGAGCAACGAAAACTGAGAATGAGCAAAATTAAAATTTACTATGAAATGTGCAAGTTTGACTTTTATTGTACATTTCCCAATTCTGCTCTTTTCCCCTGTGTCTATTTTTTCCTGCTAAGCAACCTGAAGAGATAAAATGCTTTATAAGTGGGTGAGTAGAACTGTAGAATCATTTAAAAGTCAAACAAAATAGTTATGGACTGGTACAATATAAGATCAATAAGGTAATCTGAAATTTTGGCCATTTAGGGCATACTTATTTTTAACAGCACTATTGGAAACATGGTGGTGGTTGACACTGAGCTCGCCATTCCCCTAGTCCTTTTTTTTGTGGTGAAGATATCCTGTGAAGGGATGTGCTTCATGATTGCAGGAATGAGGCTTTCCATTTGTTTCATGAGGGAAGGGATGCAGAGGTGCTTATGGGAGATGTGGGAGATGGAGTCAGGGCGGAAGTGAGTGGTGTAGTGATGCACTAGCCTAAAAGTCTTTGGATTGGGGTTGTTAATATGTAATAATTTGAAGAGAGTTAGATCTTCGTTCTGATGTGAAGATGGGGGCAGTAGAGAGTTATGCATAACTGTGGCAAAGTACAGTTGCCCAAGCAAAATGTCTGAAGCTCTGTAAATCTTAGGTAATGATTCCTTGCATCACGTCCAGGCTTATTTACCTTGACTGAAGAGATGGGCAGATCACCCATAACTTCAGTTGGCTGTGAAGACAATCCTGGAAATATTCTGTGAGGGGAAAGGTTAGAGGTGTTCTGCATATGGGGTTATTGTGAAAAGGCTGAGACAAAATGCCACTTTAAAAAGAAAGTGAGTAAATTTGGGATATACAAAGCTACAGAATTCTGAATAATCACAGTTTCTGAAATACCATACACAAATTCATGTGATCTATGCTCATCTCATCTAGAGGAACAGTAGAAATAGTATAGGTTAAAAATGCCCGTATTAGTGGTATTAGCCAGATTGTTAGGGGTTATTTTTTTAGAAGAAGCTGAGGGGGTGATCTGCATTCCTGTGATCTTCACTCTAGTCTGCTGAGGGTCAGTAGCTCCTTCGTTTGAGCCAAGTGGTTAACTTGGTTAGTTTATTTTTTGTTTGTATGATCTTGCAGTCCTGGATGTTGGTTTATTGTGAAATGCTTTGGGTTGTGAATAAAAGAATAGATCCCATGCCCCTGAAAAATCAAGCCTAATGATAAAAATAACAGAACCTTATAAAATGGAGTTATTACAAAAATTAGTTTAATCTCATTAGTTTATTTATGATCTTGATTTAAGATCAATCTGTGCTCTTCTTTGAGTAAATACATGCAAAACTTCAGCAGAAATAC
>JAWWES010000081.1:40900594-40919269 GCA_035583135.1 Lophotriccus pileatus | reverse complement strand
GTTTATTTATGATCTTGATTTAAGATCAATCTGTGCTCTTCTTTGAGTAAATACATGCAAAACTTCAGCAGAAATACTATATGGTTGTAATTTATTTCAACAGGTACTTTGTGCTGGACTTTGAGACGGGGATTCTGCAGTATTTTGTGAATGAACAGAGTAAAAACCAGAAGCCAAGAGGAGCCTTGTCTTTAGCTGGAGCTATAATATCGCCCAGTGATGAAGTGCCACACATGTTGGTGGTCTACTCCGCTAATGGAGAGATGTATAAGTTAAAAGGTACAGTGCTGCTTAGAGGTGCCAGCTGAGTTGTTCTTCTCTCCCTTTCCCACTTCTGCATCTCTTCTCTCATATCTCATTTCTCCTTACTTCCCTGTGCTGTCAGATAGCAGTGGTTATATGCTATATCATTATGTACCATATTATAAGACAGTGGAAGAATAATCTGGAGTTAAGTGCATATATGTATAGGCTTTCAGGGCTGGAATACCTCATGGTGCCTTCTGTAATCTATTGCTGTGGCATTTTGATTGAGTGGTGTGTCTTATTTGCTTCCAAAGGACGAAAAAGCTGCTTTCATTGCTGTCCACAGCATAACATTTAATTTGTAGTATTGTTTTCCTCTGCTGCCATCCTGCAGATAATGTGCAATAATAAATCTGAGGATGGGTCAGAGAAGGGAAAAATGCTAGTGGGAGGCTGTTAAGATATTATGTTCTTATCAGTCTTGCAGTGATTGAATGCACCTGTAACATAAAATCTTCTCTTCCCGTTATCCCAAATATAAGAAAGACAATATAGGGTATATAGGAGTTACTTTGGAATACTTAAAAAAAAAATTAAAAAAATAAAAAAGGCCAGTGTTCTGATTCTGAGATATTTTCAGTATGGTTAATTGATCATGATGCTTTTATATCAAACTAATTTATAAAAAATAAACTTATTAAAAAATTGACATGTCATACAGTATAACAAAAGTATTCTTAGTTTTATTCTGACTTCAGTTTGTCAGTTGTCTAGTGGGACATGCAGGAGTCCTGTGGTACAGTGTGTTGCCACTTTATACATAGAACTGAGACACAGGAACAACCAGGGAGCATGTCTGTTAAAATGTGTTGAAATTTGCATAGCTAGAAATCATGAACACTTTCATGACTTTCATTATCATGCTTTTCCAAACCCTTGAGTTTATCAAATGCTTACAATGTGCTGCTTTTAATTTAATGAGGTCTATGAATTTGATTCAAATTAGTAAATAATTTCCATGCTGAGTCAATAATCATTGAGACACTTAATAGCAGAGGAAGTAAGAAAAAATATTTACTGCAGTTATCAAGTCTGTATTGCCATTCTTAATCAGGATTACTGTAGTAGTGGTTTAAGACAAAACCAAATCTCTCTCCTAAAAAGACTTACTAATATTACACAGAAGACACCTGATATAGGCTGCAGACAAACTTGAATAATTTTTAAAGTTGTTTTTTAAAGATGTAAGGGGGAAATTGTGATTTTCATTCTTGTGTTTTTAAGTTGCGTGTGAATGACACAGGTTTTGAGAGAGATTTAGTTGAACTCTGTTAGAAGTACTTGACTATCTGGGGAACTGGTAGCTTGTCTGGTAGCTGATTGACAGCCTGAGTGTGGAGCTTTTACTGATTTAAATACTGTGGTGTGGCCCTTGTCCTTCACAAAAAGAGACAAGTAAAATAAGAGTGGCTGGAGAATCTAAAACAAAAAAGTCATCTAGAGGTAGTTCTGCTTTTACTAACACTTGGGGGAGGTAACGGTGAAGAAGACTCGTAAGTTCAACTCTTCCACCTGGCCACAGCCTCTTAAGTTTAGGCTTGGATGTCTTGTATTGAAAAACCTGAGCATAGTTAAGTAGCACAGGTTAGTATTTATACTGCATTCTAATCAATAAATAATCTTTACCCCCTCTGCTGTGCTCCATCACCTCTTGTGCTAAAAAAGAGTATTGATTTATGTGTGATCCCCTACATTTTCTTGTTTCTATTTTAGCTGCTGATGCAAAGGAGAAACAATACTGGATAACTCAGCTTCGATCCTGTGCCAAACATCACAAGGAAGGTAATTCTAAGGTAAATAATTGAGAGGAAGAAGTAACTATTATGTTTTAAGTGGTGTAGGTGAAGAATAGCATGATCGGGATGATAGACTGGCTGTGGTAGTTAATGGGTTGAGGGTTGATATTTAGAGGGTTTTGAATAAAAGCAAGTTGTCCTTTTTCACTAAATGGAGCAGACTTAAGTTAGTTGGGCAATCTTAATACATAAGCATTGTCCTGTTTATGAGAAATTAATGAAGGGATGGTTAATTCAGTGGCTGGATAAACAGTTTATTAATAAATACCTGTGTGATGTCCTGATTAGTATTTAAAATTGTTAACTGGTATTAGTTTTATTTAATTTAGTAAGGTTTAGTGAGTTTTGTTATTGAAGCCTTAGATGGATGTTAGCAGTGGTCAGTTTTCTTTTTCTTTACTAAATCTGAAAGAGATCATCATATGATGATGGTTTTGGTGTTAATATGAAGTCTCACACACACAAATCCCTGCTCTTCAGTCCTTGACTCATTTCTGTTGATATTCTTATGAAAATGAAAAAGATTGCTGTTCTTATGAATAATTGTTTGGTATATTAAAAAGAAAAACACATACAACAGCAAGTTGAAAGGATTTCTCCCTGTTCCAAGATGTTGAGAATATCAGTGTTATGTTAGCTGCAGTCAAAGTTGTGATCCTGAGTATCTTTGAAAGCTGGACTTTGAGAAGATGAATGGGATTTTGAGGAGACTGCCATTTATTGAAGTGAGGGAAGTCAAGTCAACCTTTTGTTGTTCCTTTTGAGTGATGTGGACCTGTCAGGAAGCAAATGCAGTATAAGTAAAACCCTTTTTGAAGGAGACTTAAATACCTTGAGTATTTCAGTACTTCTAAAATTCTTATGCATGGCAATTCAATATGATTTTTATATAGATGTGGTCCAGCACTACTCAGAAACATGCAACTCTGCTTGATTGTGATACTCTTACAGTTGCTGTTGATTTGCAGCTCCTGTGCTAGATAGAGATGATAACTTTTTATACTCAGTTGCCATCGATGAATTATTCCTCAGTAAGTTGTCTGGTCACTTCTTGAACCCATTTAAATGTCTTGCATCTGCAGTGTACTGTGATGAGGTGGTAGAAGTGCTGTTCAGTATATATGATATCGGAGACTTGTGTAATGGCATACTGATTCTTTTACTCTCTATTAATTTCTTAATACTGGGTTTGTTTTTATCCTTTTGCCTGCTCGTGAAAAATAATTCTGTAGAGGTGTCTATTTTAACAGCACAGTCTCCTTCTAGAGTGGCAATAATTGAGTTGAAGCTGATCTATGTGTAAGTGAAGTTTGGATCATTTTTCCTCCTTAGGTAAAAACTGTTGCAATTAGTAATAATTTATGTTCAGAATTTTTCATACTACCTGTCCATGTTGAGCTCCTACAGTAGTAGTATCTGCATATTTTGATGTGCTCTAAATTAGTATGTCAAGAGAAAAATCTTGGTGTCATAACAGTGAAAATAAGTAAAAATTAGCAGTGGAAGCAAATAGAATTTAAAAAATTATCAGGAAATGAACAGGGAACAAAAGGGATAATACTTAGATTGTTCTAACTCTGTCAAATACTTGTCATGAATACTTTTATCAGTCCCTTTGCATTTCTGAAATGGAAAGTTGTAGTGGGGAAAAGTACTTTTCATCACATTTATTATTCTTCTGTATGGGATGAACTCTGTGATGAAATTTGACTTCATTGTGCTCTTTTTTTTTCTGATGATGGGAAGGGAAATGGCAAATCAGGGAAGTGTAGTGTTAGTAAGTGCTCTGCAGTGGCTGAATAGGAAGTATTTTCTAGCTGCTAATAATAATGTCGGTATAAGGAGCCTCAAAGAAAAGGAGCTGAAAAAAAGGTTCAAAATAAAAGGAAGTGAATGTAAATTGGAGATTATTTTGGGATGCTTTGCATTCCAAAAGTGTATATAGATTTGAAAAGCATTTGAAAGGCAAAATGTTTTTTGAGAGTCTTGACTAAATGAGTGGGAGGCTATTAAATAAAATACAAAGACAGCATCTGTCGCAGAAGGTCTAAGACACAACTTTTAGAAACAGGAAGGGCTTATAATGGAGAGCACCTCTCTGGACTACTTCTTGTACTCTTGCATAGGGACCTACAACTGCTGTGTTTTTTTTTTCTGGGTCATGAGCTCATTGTCCAAGAAAATAAAAGGATTTCCTTGACTGAGGAGTAGTGGACATATATAACTGAGGAACTAAGTGAAAGATGATTTTAGGCATCAGGAAGAGAGTTCTTGCATTTTTCTTAGAAGACCGATGAGTTAGAGAAACTTGGCATAGGAACCTGGAGTGTAGATGCATTTTGGTTGATGGATGTGTTTTGGTATGGATACATTTTAATTGGCTTGAATCTGCTGATTATAAAATAGAAATGGTGAAGAAAACTAAAATATTTTTCTTAGTTCTGTGTTGCAAATCTACATTTAAAATCAGATTAGGTCACTTTTCACTTGAAATGTTTGTTAGCGAAGCACTCTTTATTTTCTACTTACTGTAAGCTACCGAGCAAACAGAAAATTTATATATTCTGTATTTTCAAATGTAACAGTCCAGAAAATGAAATGTTGGGAATTTGTGCACTTCAGGCAAGACCACTCATGGCTCTGCTTCTTACTCCAGAAGTGGACTGTACTTGAAGCAACATTGTGCTTACCTGTTCTTAGGAACCTTTCTTTTGATAAGATTTGTCTCTTTTTCAATATACTTTTTTCCTTTTCCCCCTCCTATTTTCTCAGCATTAGAGTACTAACCGAGGGGTATATCTTTCCTGGCTTTAGCATTGCATATAGTGCTAACTTAGATTTCATCTACAAGTACCTTTTAAAACTTCTTTCTGCTTTTGCCGATAGAAGGAAGGGATACAAAGCTTTAATGCTACAGTGATTAGACTTGGGGGATCAGATATTGGTTACAAGGGAACAATACTTCAATACAAGGGAACAGAGACTCCAGAAACTAGAAAAAATGCATTTCTATTACTTCTTTTTATTTTTTTTTAAATTTTTTATTTTCCTCAGAGTTTCTTACTTCAAAACCACTGCCTGGTAGGAGGTAAGAGAAGCAAGAATGGCTTAATTTCTTCATGATTTTCTTTTTTCTTATAGATGAAGATATTTTAGTATAATGATTGTTATCATGGGAGTGGAAACATGCTCTTTAAAATAGTTTAAATTTATATAAACTAATGTTCTGCTATTTTTAGCCACCTTACTGTTTCTTTTGTATTGGGTTTAGGGACTGGAATTACATCAAAAAGTCTGTAATGACACAGAGAAGGGTACGTTTGACTTCCTTTTGCATAATTGAGGACTTAACAAAACTTCTGTATTTTTGGATTTTGTTAAAAAAGCTCTACCATTGATAGGAATGTTGTGATTCTACTGGCAGCAGGGCTGGATCTCCTTATTCCTCCCTCTCCCCATCCCTTGAGGGCTGTAGTAAGTGGTAACTGCAAATTCAGTCTCTCGTGGTGCTGTCATGAACAGGCAGGTAGATACTCATGTGTTTTAGGCTTCTGGAGTTTGAACAGAATCCAAGCTCTGTCTCTGCTGGGAACAGCATCTGGAAAGTTGGAGACTGAGCTTTTGCTCCCAGTTTCTTCTACAACTTAAACTCACCTTTTCCATAGGAAGACTGAGGCAGAAATTTCTAGAGGTTCTTTAGGAGTCGTACACTTGAGAAGGAGATGGAATGGGAAGTGAAAAATATGCAGTGAGGGATATGTTTTATTTTATGCAAATGTGATACAGTTTAAGTGTGAAAAAATACAATGGGATAACCAGGCAAGCAGTGGGAAGATGGCCAGGAATGCCAGTGAAGCAACTCTTAGCGTCAGGTGGTTCATACTGGAGAGAGAACACATTTTAAAAATCTTGAATAGATATTAATAGAAGGAGAATCATAGGAAAATATGATAATTTGGAGGATGTTTTTCAAAACTGAAGCTGTGTCACTGTTCCTGTGACAGTTCTTTATTCATAGAAGAGCATTCCTTCTTCCTGCACTGGATCTATATCAGCAGGAGTTTCCTTTCTTTTTCAGAGCTACTGCCTGCTTCAAAATGCTACTTAATGACTTGTTGTCTTTGCTGTCATTAAAGCTTCATCTGGGGACTGGATTGGTGGAGGAAATTAAAGACGGAAGGATTTAAAAAAAAAAAAAAAAAGGAAAAAAGGTTGTATATTAATGACTAAATTTAGTTGCATCCTAATGATTGGTCCAGAGGTGAGCTATTACAGCTAAGAAGTGCATGTAACACAAGCTAAGTCTGTGACTTTGTTTTAAATAAATTTTACATCTTAATGATAAAAAAGGATAATGTTCTCTGGCAAATAATTCCCATGTTGTCAGATAGTCTTAATGTTCTTGGTATTCCCATACAAGTCTCATTTCACTTAATTACAGATTACTCAACCTCCACAAGTGCCAAATCATACTGTATTGAAAGAAATCCTGTATCTCTGGGTAGGATTGCTGGGTTTTTTTTAGACTATTCTAAGTGAATATTTTGTACAAGTTTTAATTAAAGCATTAGTCAAATTTGAATTCAGTGATGTAAAATGCATTCAAGAAGGAGTAGGCTCATGCATAATTTCTGTGGTAACTTCCAAGAATAATTTTGTATCCATAAATTGTCACAAGCTTGTTAGTTCTTCTGTTTCATACCTCTTTTTTTTCTGACTGTATAATGATGGTGGCTGTAAAAGCACTACTAAAAACAAACACACAGGTTTTTATGCCAGCTCTTAATTCCAATGTGTGGATCAGTTGCTGGATTTGCATATAATCCTTTTATAACTCAGTGTGTATGTATCAGGAACATGACAGGCAACAAAAGCCTTTATTCTGAGAAGTTTCTTCTGTCTTAAATTGTGTTCAGGTGGTAACTTTCAGCTTCTATCTGTGCTAGAATAAGGAGATAGACTTCTCCTTTTTCCAGCTTCTGGTTTGGAGCTTCACAGTGAGCTAGCTGTTAGAAATTGGATGATGTGGATTCGTTTTTAAGCTGAACTCATTAGCTGATTCCCTGCAGCTGTAAAAGCTGCAACCCAATACCCTTCCTTCTGCTGCTACCCTTCGTGTGGGCTTTGTTATGTGTCTGTTTCTGTGTTAGTTTGGGCAGAAAAAATGGCATCCTACTAAAAAAGACTTAGCTCTCTGACCCAGCTCACTGGGGAATGTGTGTCTGCATCTCTGTCTCTCTACTGGTTTAACTCCCTGGAATGGCTCTCCATAAGGTCCAATGGGCCTCAGAGCCATCACGGAAAAATGGTGGAGAAAAAAGTCCAAACCTGCCCTTTCGGTGCCAACTGAGGTAACAGTTTAGCTGTAATGTGAAACAGCACCTGCAGTAATGCCTGAACGTTTGAGGTTAACACTTTGATCAAATTCTTATGAGACAGATGTGTAGTTTTTCTCAACAGCTGGAAGAATGGTTATCATATATCTTTGGGTTTTATTGGGTTTCTTCTTGCCTTATTAATGAATGGCTGCAGAGCTACTTTTACATTTCTAAGTGGATTATTGACTGGGTGTTTTTAACATTTGTATAATAACTTTTCGTAAAGCTACATTAGTGAAAACTTCCAGTCTTTGAGTGTTATTTGGTTCTTCCATGCACATCAAACCTCTTTTCCTTTTGAGCTTCACTCTTCATTCTGTTGGTATGCTTGTCTGCTTCCTCTTGTCACTGACCTATAGAAGTCAACTCAAAGAATGGCACTTCTAATTAAAGCATGCTTTGAAATTCTTACAGCAGTGAGGCTGAGAAGGAAGCAGTGCTTGGCTGTAGATAGGTGTGTATTTGATATCTTTTTTTCTCCATTTGGAAGCTGTATGAAGATAAGAGTTACTCACAGATCTCTGCTTCTAAAATCCTTCTACAGAAATGGAAGAAAATCTATTTAGGACTGAACATGTGCTTGCTCAAATGATTCTTGATGAAGAAAAGTTTTATGCTGGAATTATTATCATAGTCTCTTGGTTAAAGAGAGATTGCCTTACTGAAGATGATGAAGCACAAGAATATTCAGTCAGAAAAGTTAGTACCATAGATGGTGCTTGACAGAAATGTGCAAAATATATCATAAGCTGGTCCCTTTGCAGTGCTGAAGTTTGGATGTTAGGTAGATTCAGTCATTTGCATTTTAATATTTGTGAATGATTATAACGTAAATGAAACAGAACTCTATCCGTCTTTGTCTTTTATCAGTGTTTGTTTACTTAGGATGCATTGGAAAAGAAGTAGATGGGAATTAAAACACTGAATGGTGGTGTCTCAAAATTATAATTACTTTTTGATAGTGTGTGACTTCTCATAGCTCTAAAGCTGCACGCAGGGATCGCTTCTGTGCTGTCTATGTGCAGAGGAGTAAAGGAATGTCATTTCAGTATTTATTATTCTGAGGAAAACATCTGTGGCACAGTGCCTGTGAAAATGATGATTATCAACCATAAACAGATATGACAGTTCACTTCAGAAATTATTTTATTGATCTCTGGAACATTGCATTTACTTTCCAAAATCAACAAAATTGTTTGCTTCTGCTAAATGGTGAAAAACACTTCAGCTTCTTTGTGAAAAAGAAGGGCAGTCTCTAGGGAAAATGAGTCATGAAAACAGTACAGTTGGAACTTACTGTTCTACAACTACATTATTTTAATTGTTAGGATTTTGAATATCCTAGTGGAAGCCTTCATTATCTGCTTTTTTTATCTGAGGGGTGGACAGTCTACTAAAATAAAAATCTTAACCCAAATCTGTATTAACTAAGCATACTTTAGCTAGCTTTAGGTCATAAAACCAAGATGAACACAAGTTACAAATTAATCTTTTATTAGCTTTTTTATTATTCTTTTATTGGTTTCATTTTATTAGCAGGCGAACTGTTAGAGCAATAGTAAAGTGTAGCCTTAGGAAAGAATATTTGTAATCCTTTTGGGATGCTTCAGCCTGTGGATTTCTTGACTCATTATTGGAACCATGCATTACTAATTGTTGAAGAGCTTATGTCTTCCTTTCATGAGCCTTTTCTCTATCTTTTTATCTATTTATTTATTTGCAAGCCAGAAAGCAGTGAGACCAAAGAAAATGATATATGATAATGATTAAAGAACCAGATCAGTCATACAAGCAGCGCTAGGGGTAAGAGCAAGGGATTAGGAATAAAGATCCATCGGTTACTGTCACTGCTTTGATTTCCTGCGAGAGTGACTTTGATGGCTGTTGTAGTATGATGTGTAATTAGAGTGTTTTTAGCAGTGAAAAATTTCACGTAAGTTTTAACATTTTAGCAAAAATGGAAATTTTGATTTTTGCGCAGCTGTGTGTCAGTGCAGAAGGGGTGCTTGTCATTTCATGTGTCTAAATTCTGCAAAAGACGAGTCAAGTATTTGGCTGGGACATAGGTGTTGACAATGTGCTGTAAAAATTCAAAACTGCCTAAGGGGCTGAGTGTGCAGTTCCTGGAGAGTCTTCTTCTGACAATGACAGGAAGAAGCTGTCAGAAGGAATTGGATGCCTCCCCCGTCTCCTTGGACTGAGCAGGCACAGTGCTCTGTTGCTGTTCTCTTTGGCAGTGAAGGATGGGAGTCCAAAAGTTTTTGAGTGGTTGTAAAAACTGCCTCCTGCAGACATTCACCTGCACTTTATGTGCGACTTTTGCAAGTTGTACACTGGAAATTTTTGTAGTTATTGTGGGGCCTTGCCTAGAGGTAGTTTCATGGGTAGCCAGAGGTTCTGATGCTGAGCTTATTTAAGGTTTGTTTATTATAGATGTCCTCCAGAATAATCCCAAATTAGGTGATAGAGGATTTGTGTTGTGGGCTGGTGGACTTTTCTGGCATGTTGGTTGGAAATGTTGTGTCACTAAATGGATGAGGGGTATAAAGGGACAGAAGATGAGGAGGTGAGGAAAACTTGCTTATAGACTTGTGGGAGCTGATCACAAACTATTTGACTATGATACTTGGCACAGAATGTGGCTGTACGTGCTAATTCAGGATTGCCAGTCTTCCTGACTGGATTAACTGCATAGGATTGATAACTATCTTGGGCTGAGAACAGGAGAGGACTCCAGGAGAGGTTCACTGCTGACGTCCTCTCCCTGGAGGTCCCATAGCTCTTTTGTAGGGCAAGGTATGGAGCTGAGTGTCAGGCACACCAGACAGTGGGATATGGTCGGCCCTTGCTAGGCTATGTACTTCTGTATGTAGAGATTTGAGTTTAGCTAGTGTCCCTGTAGGAACAGGCTTCTTGAGCACCAGCCACTACCCATGCACTGTTTTTTCTGATTTTTCTCTCCTTCTTCACTGATCCCCAAACTCCATGCCCTAAATGACTGTCTACCAAGAGTTGCTGTGGGCTACCACATGCCTTTGCAAAACTTAATGAAAAGCCATCTTAAATGCACTGTGGTCCCACAGACTGTTTATTCTGCCTCTAGTCACAGTTTGAGTGTTGATGATGTAGCCCACTGAGTTGTGATATGAACTAGAGAAAATTTTGAAAAAAAAAAATAAAATAATCGGGATTAAGAGACTCCTAAAGGTGTCAAGATGTCTGTTGTGATCCATGGGTCAACTACAGTTTGAAACACTGTCTTGAGGAAAAATAGCATTGCATTGCCAAATAATATCATTCATATAGATATTGACTTTAGAATATACATGCATTTCAATTTATGAACATATCTCTTGGAGTGTGCACATCAAATGAGATTGTTTTGACAGCTGCTTTTTTTTGAAAGCGACTTTTTCCTAGAATTCTTTCCTGAATCTGCATTTAAGCAGAAAGAGTGCCTGGATTTTTCTGTATTAGTTTTGTGTTACTTTTGTTATCTGCAGATCTAAAAGTCTTCCCCAAGAAAATCAAAATGTAATAAAACTTCACTTCTCACACGATATTGATTTCTTTTAAGCAAAACTAGTGACTAAACTCACTGTTTTACATTGCTGCTGTTTATCATAGTCTTAGGATCCGTTTAGCTATATGGAAGTAGCAGCCATGTATTTTTAATATTGTGATTCCATGATAGTAGAATGGCAGTGATTCTCAAAAGATTTAATTTTAAAAACAAAATAACTTTTTATTAATCTGGAAGAGAAGTTGATTTTATGATGAAAAAATTGAAGTTATGTTGTTCTATCTCTGCACCTTAAATTTAGTTTAGAAGTATTCTGATGATAGTTTAAAAAATAGTAAAGTATATTCTGCTTTTATATTCTAGGAATACCCTTCTTCTGTGAAAACCAGTTTCCCAGTTTTCCTCATCCCATTGTTTCTCCCAAATATCTTTTCCTCTGGCTCTTATTTTAATTGTAGTTATGTCTAAGCAATGCATATTCAAATGGAAGATGAATTATAAACATGTCAACCTTCTGTGCCCTTCTGACAAATTACAGCCTGTGCTGCTTTTTTGCCTTAGCATCAAATCCAGTTTTAATGCAACTGTGATTTATCATTCAGGATGGATAATTTTTGAACACATGCTTATTATTATTATAATCTTATTAGCCACGGTAGCAAAGAATATATTAATTTTGAAAACAGTCAGACCGTCATTCTTGGAAGTGTTTGTAAAATGTTAAGTCCAGACCAATGGAGATTAGCAACTCTTTGCACAATGAGAATGTGATAAACCATTTTTTTAAACCTTCAGATTTCTCAGAAGGTCTCTGAAAGTCTAGTTTTGTGTGTGGGTGGCAGAGGGATTGTGTAACTTATTTTTCTCTTCCTCCTTGGTGGTGCCAGATAATCTGTCTTGTCCTTTACAGGCAGTGTAGAGATAACGTGAGGCTTGACTTTAATTCCAGTGTTAGTTGGAACCTGTCTACCTTAGATTTAAAGTCTTTTAATTTCTGCTGGCATTGTTAGTACTGCCTGCAACATCCTTCCTAAGCTTTCCTAAAAAGTAGGATTGTAAGAACTTAGCGCCATGTTGTTATGTAAGAATCTGTGAAGTTTTTTGTGAAGGCCAATTTTGGGCAAGCCAAGAAACAAAGGCAATAGATCTAATGTTTCCAAGAACATCTCTGCTGAGCAATGCAGATGGTTCAGAAAGAATAAAGCAGTTACACCTGCAGATTTAGGTTTGTGAAGAAAGTACAACACCACAGATCTGTAGCTTGAATTGTACATTATTACTTTGTATAAAGGTTGGTAATATCACCATGCCATTGCTTGTTCTAGAACATTTCATCATCACGAAGTAGAAGCTCATCTCTGCTGCCCCCTGGGACAGTTAATTCTGCATCTCCTAGTGGCCAGAAACACATGAGTCAAAGTGGGCCAACCGTTGTAACCATCACACATCACAAATCACCTGCAACCGCTCGAAGAGCAAAGAGCCAGCGATCTGGTCAACTCAGTGAAGTCAGAGAGGTAAGAGAGAAAAATCTGCTGTTTGGCCGTAACTCTGAAGTGCTTACTTTGCTTTAGAATAAGAAATGGAGTCTGACAAGTCAACGATTCTCTTTGTTTCCTACTTTGATTGTGTTTTTTTGATCCCTTTCCCCCAGCAAGAGGTGATCTTTAGTTCGGGTTCAGCTTCAGGTCAGGTGTATCCAGACTTTTTTATGCTGATGTTAAAATTAGTATGCAAACATGCTTAAAAAATGAAGTAGATTTGCTACAGCTCCCAGACTTTGCCGTAGTGTTGCACTACTGGAGGAACATCTCTTTGAAGCTGTGTGCAGCAAAACCTTTCAGATTGGAAAGCGGGCCCTGAAGCATTCAAATATAACTGGAAAAAAGTACTTTAAGTCTGATGAATGTGTGTGAACGAAGGCATAGTTCCCCACACTCAGCAGTTTGTTCGTATATGCCTGTAGTCTTAACTTTATTGTCAAGTTTATGTTGCTGGTCTTGTGGTGGAAGAATGCTTTGTCTGTATCAAATGCATGAAAACCAAACAAGAAAGCATGTTTATTTCAAAGCCTGTTTACCAGTGTTTTATGAAGTATAACTTTTATACCAATTTAAGTCTGTCTTTCAGACAACAAAAGTAGTACAGAATTTTAAGCTTAAAGAGTATGGTAGATCTTCACAGAACTCACTTTCATCTTTCATGCCTTATTATTTTTTTGTTTGTCTTTCATGGTAAGCATTTGAATAAATTCTTGGTGTGTGCTCACAAGGAAGTCTGAAATCACTCATCCTGATGAAGAATGCTGGTTTTTATTCTCTTTAACCTTAAAAGTGAAGAGCTCATTGTCTGAATGTCACCCACATTTTCTTTCCATTATAAAAAACACACATCTCTTTGTTTTTAATGAAAGTATCCTGTCTTTGTCTACTAGTCATCTCCCCCAAGTTGTTTCTGGCATACTAAGTGTATTTGCTCTCAGGCTGTATTCAGAGTGCGCCTTAAACCTATTAATAAAATAAACACTGGGAGCTGTTGCAGCTTTGTCAAATGAAGCTGTGTAAGACTGAAGGGAATTGAAAAGAGAGTGTTAATATATGCGCTGATCCTAATAAGTGGGGAAGGGAAAAAATCATTTGCGAAGAACTAGACTTGGAAGAAATAAATACTGACCTATAGTAAAACAATGAGTAAGTGACCAGGTATCATCCCTCTAGAAAACGCTTGTGCAATGCTGACTCATCTGTTTGCAGTGTATTGCAATGTGATGTCATTCCAAAAAGTTAAATATTACAGGGCTTTAATCTGTAATGGTGGAAGGTAATTATTCTGTTCTGCTTGATATGAGTGATACTTCACCTGCAGCACCAGGTCCTGTTGGAGGGCTGCAATAAAAAAAATAAGTCTTAGGCACTGAAGATGCTGTAACGGTTGAAGGTGAAAAGAAATGAGTGCTTTTCAGGGAGTGGAAAAGGGTACTAAGATAAACAATGCATAAGAAAATTTTATAAGGTGATATGTGAAGTTTACCTTTTTGTGTATTGGGTATTTTTTTGTGGTGTGCTATTTCTTAAAGAAGAGCATAATAGCGTGAAAATCAGACCTTCTGTCCTCTTTTCCAGTCTTGTGTAAATAGTGACTGCTTGACTGCTTGATGTTATTTCCATCTTGGGCAGGAATAAGTGTGATTTTTCCAGATTAAGGAGGTAGATTTTATTTCAATGGTATGCTCTGTGCATTTCCTTCTCCCCCTTTTTCTGGAGTGAATGCAATAGATTTAGGTATGTGCTACCTGTTTTTTCAGGGAATATTCATGTTCCTTATATGAGTCAATTGATGACTCTTGTATCTATCCTTATGTGTTAAATTTATCAATAAAGAGGTGCATCCAGAGTCCTTTGCTTAAAATGCACTTAAATCCGTTGTAGTCCTGTTTTTTAACCTGAAATGAGGAGAAATAGGAACTAAAAGTACAAAAAGGGTAGAGTTAATCCCTTCCTCAACATCCAAATCTTTGTTTTTCATTTAAAAGTTGTTTGGTATGATTTGGGTGAAGGGTAGAGACCAAAAGAATTATAGAACGGTGTTAGTAGTCCCCTGATAGAATGAAGTCATTAAAGCTTTGACGTGTTAATAAGCTATCTTTTCTGGTACTATAAATAGGGCTATGTTAACTAATTTACATCTTGTAAAATACAGTAGTCAAATCGATGGAAAGAGTTGATACACTTTGGAAAATCAGAGGAAGCATGTGCGTTTTAAATCTCAAAACAATGTTATGGCAATGCTACTCTATTATGTATGAAATCTGTGAAAAACAAGAGTGCTGCGAAAGGGGCATCCTTCACTTGGGACGTGTGGTCTTCACTGGGTTGGACAATGTTCTGAGAAAGTGTTGAGCTTGAAATTGCTACTCAATTCTGGACTTTCTTGATTAGGCTGTATTATTTGGGAAAAAAAGTGACATGTTACTAATAGGACAAAATGTACTATATATAATGCCATGATGTTTGCTAATACTTGATTACTCTTTTCCCCCTTTTTTTCCTTTCATAGTAAGAATAAACAGCACATTGTTTCTTTCTGTGATTTGTTCTGGCTGATTTAATTTTATTTTTAGCAGCATAAAGAATTTTTGTGTAAAACAAATTGTAGCAAAGATATCTGTTTAGCACCAAAGTATCATGCAGAATTATATAAATGTATTAAAAGCAACTGTGTAGGGCTGAAAAATGACACATGTAATAAGTGTTTCTGTTGAGAAATTAGAATTTTACTTTTTTGCAAAATTTTGGTAAGTTAAAGTTGAGCATAAATATGGAGCTTTTGACTGTTATAAAAAAATGTGTGTTTTAATATTCAAGCTACTTCTGTGTGGTGTTGAATTTAAAATTATCTCAGGAGCATTACTTTTCATCATAATGTAAATTCTTTGCTGTTTAAAATAATATTGTTCTCTTAAATCAGATTTTTGCTTATATTAACGTGATGTTAAAAGTCTGGTCCGTACTGATATATGGAATGTTACATCAAAACTAAATTTCAATGTACATTAATTTTAGGAGAGCTGATCTGCAACATGTTGTACTTTATGCAGAATTATTAGAGATCCTACCTCTTTATTTGGACCATAAATTAGCATTAAATCAGTGCATTCAACTAATTTTTAGTAGCTGATTTTATGGTAACCTGAGTCTCTGTGGTTTTAAAATTGAATACTGTTTTTTAAACTATGCATATTATTATCCTCTTAGAAATTTATGGTTAGAGTTACGCTTGCAGATTTCTTTACTATAGGCCATTAAAATTAACTGGAACATTAAGTCAAGCTTCCACATCACACTTCCTATTAAATTTTAACTGTCACTGCACTAAATAATAGTGGCACACTTCATCTTGGTGTTGTGTTTATTTTGGCTGAGAGTGTCTGACTATTGTATGACCTCTGCCAGTGTTGTTACCATTGTTGTTAAAGAACTAGGAATTGCAGTGTGTGAAGATTTTGTAGCAACTTATATTAATCATTTACAGAAGTCTGGAGAAATTAAATGGAGTTAACTAAAAGAAGTCCAGAGAAATATTTCTTCTTTTAAAAAGTCAGTGAAAGAATTTCTGATCTGTTTGAAATGTCGTGTGACAACTATTTTGTGTGACAGTGGGCAGTTCTAGAACTTGACAGTCCCACTGCTTCTTGCATGTCCTTTTCCATATATAAATATGGTTACCATTTGATTCCTGCATCAATTATGCAGCCAGGTGATAGTTGTTTGCTTCCTCCCTTACAATACAGGAAAATCTAGGACTTGCACCTAGTGCTTCCTGGAGTGAGGTTCATGAGCAATTTTGGGTGGGCTGCAAGAGTGCAATTTTATGTGGTTACTAGGAGAAAGAGATGATTCTAAAACAAGTGAGAATTGAATGTCTTCAGGTCACTGTAGTATTTGGATAGCAAAATTAGGTATTGTGCTTAGCTACTGTTAACAAAAAAGGCTGTTGTCTGTGAAGAACTCTTTGTTCTATTGAAGGATTATGGCACTGCACAGGTAGCATTGTAGATGAAAAAGGAGATGCAGCACTTAAATCATTTGGGGAGGCATTCAACTTGTGAGACTTTCACATATGTGAACACGCAAAGACATACACTAATCTGTGTTTTGGTGTTAAAGCTTTGTAGTCAGTGTTGAACCTGGTACTGGGGGAAATCCTGGTGATTTTTGATCTATACTAGGTTTTATTTTTCAGCTTAGAAAAAGTCCAGGTTTTGCTTTTTCTTTCAGGTCAATGGATAAGGTCAATCTAGTGTGAGTTCTGGCAAGAAGAATGCTGCAGGTCTCGATGTTTGGCATAGCATTGAGGTTCTGCTATGTTGTGCAATAAGGGCGCATGAAAAAAAGTTGATTCAGCTCCTTGAACAGGAAACAAAGGAGACATATGCATAAACAGTGTGAGGTATGCAGGAAGAACATTTAAAAAATCCTGGGAATAATTGAAATGCTTTTAAAAGTATGTGTCTAATTTTGTGTGTAACTGTTTCTGTGTAAATAGGGAGAAGAGCTGTATATTATATCATTGCTTTTCCTGGCAGTTCCCGCCTTGATTTTGGAGTGTAGGAAGATGAGAGCTAGCTTTATGACAAAAGTGACCTTCAGTCCTGCATGAGTAATAAATCAAATATTTGCTTTTGGGAGATGAAAATGGTTTCATCGTGTTGACCTAAGGTGTGGATGTAACATGGTCTGCTAAACTGTGCTACCTTCAGTCTTTCTGGCCTAGTAATCTAGGTGCTTTATCAGGGGTAGAGTGATAACCAAGGACTGTATCTGCAGTAGCACTCCTGAAGTCTGTGCTGCTGTGCCTTTGCTAGTCAGATTTAGAACTAGTTACCTAAAATCACAGCCATTTTTCTTTCCAGACACGTTTTAGGATAAAAGGTGGCTTTGTGATGTTTTCTTTGTGGTAATTTGTGGTTGATTCTTTTAACTGGAGTCTTCCTGCCTTTTAAAACTAGTGTGATAAATACATTCTACACAGGTTTCTCAGTTGGACTGACCAAGGCATTTCATCTTTAATAGATACTGCAGAAAGTGTTTATACTGTTTCAGTTTTGAAATCAGAGTGTCCTGTTTTCTATTCATTTGGAAAAATAATATGGTGGTACAGTGAGAGGCAATTTTGGAAAGGGAGGGGAAAGAACACAGAGGAGTAACCTTTGTTAGTTATAGCTTTCCATTTTTTCTTGGACTTGTATGTAAAATACCTTCCACCCCCCACTATACATAATAAATTACTGGTAAAGGCTCATCTTATTGATCATCTTTCATCAAGTGTATCATATCGTATACAAAATAAGTAGTTTAAACTATAGATGGGTGCTGGTCAGAAAATGAGATACGTTACTTAATAAGTTGCATCTTAATAACACTACATCTATACTTTATATGTAATGTATGGCACATTCATTTGTTTGCAAACTCACATTAATTTCATTTTAATTATCTAGAACAGGTAATATGAAAGTGCTTGCAAAAAACTCAAACGAAACCCAGCTGTTTCTCAGAAATATTTTTTTCTTGGCTGGCAGTAGTGAAGAGAAGACAGCAGAAAACCTTTGGGTCAGTTCTGCGTCCATTGAAGTCAATGAAAAGTGAATGAGGCTTTAAGCCTTAATTCAGCAGTTGGTATTTATTTGGCATAGGACATGCTAGTGTAGGTTATACTACAGCTGGTACTGTTTAACTGTGTTTAGACACACTTTTCGAATTGAGAATTACTGTAATACAAATTTGTGTTGTGGGTGTGTTTAACAGCTTAGTTGTAGTGAGCTGGCTGATACTAAAAGGGTTGTTCCCAGCTGTATTTTAACAGGAGCCATTGTAATTTGTTTAGGGGCATTAAACCTGTAACAGTAACAACCAGTTTCAGACCTAACATGAGGTCTGAAAAAGGGCAGCTGCGAGTGTCACCATTGCACTTTCTTCTGAATTGGTGGTGGCCTCAGTTCTAGAAGTGTGTGATCCTTGTGCAGCATAGAGAAATGTTCCTCTGGCTGTACAGCAGTGTTTGAGTGATTGCCTGTTCTTTGTCTCCTTATAGACAAAAAGGGAATTGAGAGCATGTAGAACAGATGCAGTTATTTGGTACCTTCTGTGGCATTTTGTTTGGAGACTATTTG
>JAWWES010000081.1:40887804-40900494 GCA_035583135.1 Lophotriccus pileatus | reverse complement strand
AAAAAGGGAATTGAGAGCATGTAGAACAGATGCAGTTATTTGGTACCTTCTGTGGCATTTTGTTTGGAGACTATTTGACTTGTCTATAGATATCTCATCTCCTATGTCTGTTTATTCTACCTCCAGTTAGTACTGCTAAGATCAATAGAAACATGTCTCCTCAGGGAGTAAATGGGTTGCTTAAATCTGTGACAGTGTCAGTCTAGTGCCTCCCAGAGTAGTAACAGTGCATGTGATTATAAAAATTATTCAGTCAGTAGCATTAACTGTCTCACTTTGGGGATGAGGAGATGTAAATTATTCTAATACTATAAACCAGTAGTTATTATCACAGAAACACAAGCTGAATAATTTTGTGATCTCTGAATCTTTACCTTGAATTTACAATGTGTTTGAGGACACTAAAAGTGCATTTAGGTTACACCTTCCTAAACTACACCTTGTTTTGTGCACTTGATTTTGTATTCAAAGGCTTGAGTCATCCTGGATTCCAGATACCCAGGCAGGGAGAATTAAGGTTGCTATGGGAATCGTAGAGCAAATGTTCCACTAAAATTACACTGTTCGCCCATACAGGTTATGTCAAGAGTGAACCTGGCTCATTGTTTCTGAGATTCCCCTCTACTGTCCCCCATCCAAATCTGAAAAGTACAGATAATACAAACATGGCTTCTTTTCATGATTTTTTTTCAGCCCATAGTTTAGTAGTAATTGAGCATGTGCAAAGATGATAATTTTCAATCATTTAATAAATGGCAATTTATAAATTAGGGATAATACAGTGCATATGATAACTACATTTGGAGATTGCTGCAGCATTAATTTTCTTAAGCAATTACAGGGAAGCTAAGATTACTCTTTACAGTTATTAAAACATTTGATTAAATTTCAAGTAAATGGTAGGTTCCCAAGGGAGCTTGAGAGAAGTCAGATTTGAAGGAAATTCAGTCTCCATCTTTTGTGTGCTTTCAAAACTGTCACTTAATTCTGTTTACTTTAAAAATTCAACTGTTCTGTCTTATATGCATATATAAAACAGCATAAAGTATCATACATGTACCTGCATTTTTGGAAAACTACAGGGCTATTTTCTTTCACAATTAAAGGATAAATTTCACAGTAGTTTCAAGTTAAGAGTTCACAGTTTGAAAATGAAGCTTTAAAGAAAATATACTTCAGTAAATGTTTTCTCAGATGAGGGTATCACATCTCATGGCTTTGCTTTCAGGGTGGGTTTCTGGGTGGCTGGCTGCTGCAGCAGTGATTATCACAGCAAACCCTGAATGTGACAAGGGGCACCTTCTGCAGCTCTGTTTGTAATGCAAATTACTGCTTCCAAGATACATGGGCTATTTTGTTAGCCCACACTGACATGCTATTTTTATTAAAGTAAGTAGAAGATATTTTTGAATGTTCTCAGCGGTAATGGATGACAATGTAATATTAGGTGGCTAGCCAAGTTTCAGATATTAAGTACAGAAAGTACTTACATAAATGCCCTTAAGGAGAAAGTAACCATAGGAATGGCACATATATTTTAAGTGTACCATTAAGTTTACATTATTGTATACTTTTACTGGGGGGGGCTTATTATAATCATCAGTTCCTTGTGTAACACCTGAAGTGCTGTATGCTGCTCTAAGAAACTCAGGAAACCTTTTGAGTTTACAACAAACATGAATAGTAAGCACTATAGCTCTCAGTTATTTAATAAAGACCTGATCTCTAACAGCTTTTGCTACATGTTCTTGCTGTGATCTTGGTAATGCTTGGCTTGCAGGTTTTGAATGCTTGGGAAACTTGTTACATACGTGCTTTTGAGAAGCTGCTTACCTGCTTCTTGGGAACAATTCTGATTTCTGACAATATGCTTTGAAAATAGGCTAAGAAGATAATGGCTAGGAACATCTCATCCAACAAGCCAACCAGAATTACGTCTGCCTGAATCTGACATATGCTTTAAAGCAGCTTGGAATTATAGGTTCTAGATGTATATATACCTGTAATTGAGGGCTTATTTTTAATTTCTATTATGGTTCATGTATTTGTCTTTTTCCTTTCCTGCTTCCCAGGAAGCATAGTCTTATGTTGCACAGACTTCTTAGCATGTTTTTCCGGTGGTATCGGCTATGTTCTGGGATAACTGCTTGCAGTTTTTCTCAGAGAACCCCAGTTTTCCAACTGCAGTCTGCTTGGTATGTCTAGGCTGGCAGACACGAAACACATGGATTTGTGAGAAAGTTGCTGTATAAAGGTCCTTCAGCCATATTACAGTATGTCACAAGTTGGCTCCTCAAAATTATAGTAGTGTATGTTGAATCACTTCGGTGCTGTAAAGTTAATGATGTCAACTTAAACCACTTGACAGTCAACTTTGGGACAGTATTGGGAAGCCAGAAGGATAGATTTGGGATGCTTTGTCACCAGCTATAGAGGTACGCTTTATTCAAGACTCAGGAGTGGCAAGATTAGATAGCCTTGATACTGTCAGCTCACTTGCTTTTCAGAAAACATGAGGTGAATTGACTGTAAGATGGTGAAGTAATATGTACTTTGAAAGTCATTCCAGTCTGTACGCACACCTGAGAGTTTTTTAAATGACATAAACAAAATTTTGTTTTGTGTTTGGACACTACAAGCTAGGTGGCTAATTGGGAGGAGGGGTGAAAGGATATGTAAGCAGTCTTGGGAAAGGGAGGAAGCACTGAAACTGTCCATCAGATATTTGCATAAATACTCTATGGGATTTTGGACTACCCTGAGTATGTGTTTATGTATTCCCAGCTGGAATGGAATAATTATAAAAATTAAAAAAGGTTCAGAGTTACATTTTCTAGCACCAAGTGTTCTGAGAGAAACCTCCTCATCTTTGAAGCTACTCATGTTGAAATGTATAATTTGTGTTCAGCATGGCCTTTTCTCTTCTGAAGACTAATTTCACTCAAAGTCCAAACCCCACTTTATATCAATAATATGCTATAGTGTGGTAAACTAATAGAATTTTCTTGTGATTGCTGATGTTGACTTAATGGCTAGCAGCAACCTTTTAAGTGCTCTTTGGAATGCTTGAAATTCACAAATGGGCCTTAATTGCTGGTAATCAAAATATGCTTTCCAGGTCTGTGCTGTAGCTGTTAAATTCAGCAAAGTGATCCTTCTGAACTGTGTAAGAAAAACTGCTACTCAGAAGAGCCCATAGAATAACATCTGCTTATGAGTAATGTTTAATCGCTAAAAATAATGACTTTAGCAAGGTAATTTTTATCGTAAAATTGCGTAAGAATAATTTCTCACAAGGTGCTTTTTATAAACTGTGCTCTCAGTGCTGCAATCTGTGGTTTGAAATAGAAGAATGTACTTCCTGCTTGGCTAGATGGCAGCCAGTTACCATTGAAGATTTACTTGAACTTGCAGACTCTTTCCTTTTCCTTCTCTGATTTTTGGTTCTGGATCACTGAAAGCAACTTGAGGTGGGGGAACAACCTTGCAAGCAACTGTCTGCTTTTCCTCTTCTCTTGTCTGTAGTTTTTCCTGCAAATCCCAACACTCTGTTCCCTTTAAGTTGTCGTTGATAGTAAATGGTAAATCTCAATGGGTGACTATTATTAGTGTGTGGTTAACATGACAGATAGACTAGAAAATACTCAAGAAAAAGGATCATGGTGGGGGAACCCAGCGCTTAGTTGTGTTTTTGTACAAACTGGTAGCAAATGTCATGTGTTACCTTGGATGTGTGGAGTATTTGCAGGGAGCTCTAACACAGCGGGCAAAAAAGAAAACCTGTAATGTCTCCTGCAATATGCCCTGATTCCCAGACACCTCCCTCCAGTGGCAAAGTGACCAGTGGTAGCTTGATACTGATCACTTTGCAGAAGAATAGCCCACTCACTCTGATTTCTGGGGAAAAATGAGTGCTCATTGATACAATTTGTCTGAATCATGTCCTTTCACTTGTGTATTTATTATGGCAGACAGCTCTTACTGAAAAAGATTTCACTTCTCACCTAAAGGCTTGTGGAGTAGCTCCATGAAACATTCTTAAGAGAGCTGAGACCATCAGAGTTGAAGTGCTTTGGATTGTTTGTAAATCTTCTTCTTCCACAGGGAAGAGCACATGAAGTTTATGTTGGTTTGTGAAGGAAAAAGCAGGGATTCTCAGAATAATTAGCAGATTTTGGGAGTATGACAGGAAAAGCGTTCCTCCCTCTCCTGACCCCCCAAATTTTTTCCCCCCAGATAAATTATGAAGGCATTCAAGGGAAGCTAAATATCTCAGAGTATTGATTATGATTAGAAATATCCTCTGGTTTAGAAAATCCAAGGTTGTCTGTCTGCTGAAATATTCTCTATTTCTATAGAAACCCACAGAGAACACTCGGGTAGTCCCTGGGAGTGTTTTACATACAAATAAATTGTCTGCATAAAGTCCTGGAGAGTGTTGACAATCACAGATGTCATACAGTCTTTGGTGTTTTAAAGATAGATCTTCTTAGTGTACCCTGTCTTTCATTCTTCTGAGCAGAGAGATGCTTTTGTAAAGCAAGTAGTTAGGTCTGCTTGTTTTCCTGCTGAGCTTCTGCATCTTTTAAAACATTGAAGGAAAGGAGGAGCTTTCTCTCACATACCTGAGTTGTAACAAACTAAGACTTTCTTTGAATGCTAGATCAATTTTCTTCTTTGCTACTGCAAGGAGTGCTTAAGGCTTCCAGAACCCTCAACAAAAAACAATCTGTCTGCCCTTTTTCCTCCCTTGTTACAAGTCCAGCAACCTTATGGATTAAAGCAATAGTATGCAGACCTAGACAATACAAAGTCTGATTATTGTAGCTGTGCAACTCATAGCAAGGGAGCTTGGAGGTGTGATTAATAAGCTACTGGATAGTAGGCTAGTGAGCAAGAACCTGTAGTTCATCAAATGAATAATGAATGTTGTCTTCACAAAATAGAATGTTGTAAGGATATGTAGCAAGTGTCTGAGTTACAGAATTTGAAGATACAAAATAGGAATTGAATGTGTAAAGTCTGGAGCATAGGATTATGTTTAGTATATGAATAAATTGACTAGCCAATTTTAAAAGTTTGTGAAAGGATTAGATAAATAACAGCTGCTTCCCGAAGAATAAATCGTGTGGTGAGGTCCCTGGAGGTGCTGATGGTGACCAGTGGAACAGCATATTGCAAAGAGTAACTAAGAACATGCAACAGTTGAGCTGGTCTGCCTCCTCCACTCCTTGTTTTCCTGGTTATCTTAGACTTGGCTTTTAGACTCGGTCCTAATGACATTTGATCTTCGTAATGCTTTCCTTGCAAGGAACTACCCTACTGGGCGAGTGGTGAGAAGGCTGAGCTCAGAAAGCCAAAATAAAACCCCAAAGGAAATAATGTTTTGTTACCTGAGACAATAAAGATACGTAGCAACTGGCTTCTCAGTTTTTCCCCGTAACAGAGATTATGTGGATTCCTGGTTAGGGAAAAGAGAACAAAATAATGAATGGGTGTGGGGAAGCTTGTTTTCATTCTCCTTTGAGGAAAGAAATTGAATTATAAAAGTAGAGGCAAGGACTGAAAAGAAGAACCATGCCCTGGTGATTAGCTTCCATTCTGATTGTCAGAGGTATAGTTCTGTTTGTTCTGTCATTTTTTGTGTCTCTGTCTGCAAATTACATGCCAAGTGAAAATTAACTTGCTCCTTTGAAGCTTCATTGATAGGATGTATGTGTCTAAGCCTTAATAACTATTATATAACAAGTCATTCCAATTTTGCTGTTCATTGTTTGCTTAGTTAAGATAATTGAGGTCAAGCTCACTGCTAGCCTGAGGTGACAATAATGGAGAATTTTGTGCTTATTCGCTGTAGTGGGAGGGAAGGAGTAATCAAGAAAGGACAGCTGATACGGATGTCATTATCTGGTTCTGTCTTTCCAAGATGTTATTGTATCTCACTCGGATCCTTTCTTAAAATACTTTCTCTCATTAGCATAGTAATGTTCGCAAAGGCTACTGCAGGTCTTCATCCACATTGAAGCTTCGTGGGTAGAATTCGCTCCTGTTTGCAGCTCAAGGAGGCTCTTTTTGGTCCAGAGCTCAGGTATTACTTTAAGTGAAGTGTACAGATATGTTGCTTGTAGAAATTAAGCATGTTTATAGTTATCTGGTCTTGTACAATAGACAGTTTTAAAGCTGAAATGCCAAATTTTCTTGGTAAGAGATTTTTGTTAGATATTGCAGAACTTCCGCAGCGATCTCTGTATGTGGCTCTTTTACTTTAGTTATATATTAAGCTGTAATTTTACCTTTCATCCATAGCATGGATGGAGTTTCATTAAAAGATCTATTATGTGACTTTAGAGAGGAAAAGAGAGAAGTCTATAAATCCTTGTCAGAAGATTTCTTTCATCAAGTAGTAAGTTGCACATAGCAAGTGACCCTGAGTAGTCTGAGAATGGTTTTCAGAAGTTAGGTCAAGGCAAAAGTTCACTTGCTCTGCAGTGGTTATGCCTAACTAAAACCAAAAATGCATTAAGTAGGAACTCCCCACACACTTTTACTGCATTTGTAGAGGTTACCTTAATTTGTCAAACTTGTCAGGTGAGGTGTATCTTTTGAGTTTGTGATTAACAGTATTTACAGTAGTCATTTTGCATGTGTGGTTATGCTCTTTCCTTTTTCAGAATAAATAGTTGAAAGTGGAAAACATTAATGGAAATGGTGTGGAAATTGTGAACTTGAGCTTAATTGGTAGCTAATGTGTCCAGTTAGTGACTAGTGTGATTGCCTTAGTGATATTGGAGTTCGAGGTATTGATATCTTGCATTTTGATATATTGTTGGTAGATGTGCGTGCATATATGTGTGTGTATGTGTATATTTTACTCCTGCATATACTGGTTGTCTGTTTTAACTTTTGATATTTACAATATGACAGTTTGTGGTGTTGATGAAATAGAAGTCAAAATTGCAGGAGGAGTCCTTGCTCAAGGTCAGAATTGATGAGTGTATTAGGTTCACATTGGCAACCCAGTGTATCGGGTTTAAAATGGCTTAGAAGGTTTTTTATTTTTTGTGTATGGACTTTCTTCTCTTCTGTCCTTCATCTGCTTTTGCTTTTAAGAAAATCAGTGTTTTATATTAAATAAAAGAAAAAAAACCAACCCCCTGTGGTATATGCATGTTTAACAATGAGAGCCAAGGTCCTCATACATATCACTTGTGACTTACTCCAGGGTAGTTTGAAAAGCTGATCTCACCTCCTGTCCTTTCCCAGTGCTTTGTGAAATGTTTTTCTTCTGGTCCTATTGCCTAAAAAGCAAGAAACTAGTATTTACAGGAAATATGTGTGTGTGTATGCATGTGTAAGAGAGAGAGACTGTGTTTTCATACTACACTTCATTAAAAAAACAAACAAACAAACAAAAAAAACCCCAAACAAACAAAGCAATGAACTAACCAAATCCTGCCAAAAAATCACGAAGCAGCAAATTGGCTCTTTCCCAGCCTTTGAAAGTGGTAAACTTCTCACAGGAACAGCTTGACTTACTTGTAAGGAAGTGATGCCTGTTGCCTTTCTATTACTATTTAAATTTCGAAAAGATTTTTCCACACAACTGTTTATTTTTATAGATGCTCTCTTTTTCATATAAGCATTTTTTATTGTGTTGTTTATTTTCCTGTGTTTTAAATAATTGTTTTCAACTTGCATGCAGTCAGTAATGGAAAGGATTTAGAAGTAAAATTCACTGCATTAAATCTTCCAGAGGAATTGCCTAGAGATAAGTCGTCAGACAATGTGCTGCCAGTGATGGTGTGCAGAGATTACCACGGTAGCGAAAAAGAGTTAACTGATGGAGCAGAATGCTTCCTTGATAAATGATTTCCAGCACGTCACAGAGGAGCTTGATGATACGGAATTTCTGTGGGTTTTCGGCGCTAAAGGAACATTTTCCTTTTTCTCTGGAGTGTTTTGGAGTTTTTTGTACACGTGGGTAGGCATGTCTTAATGCTGACTGTGAAAGGATTCAATACTTGTGATCAATACTAAAAATTCAAACTAAATTAAAGATAAAATTGCTCGTATATGCATCAGGTTGTGGCAGGGGCGGTCTGAAAAATATTCACGTTTTACATTCTAAAAGAAGGGTAGGATTATCTGAATTATTTAAATTGTTATATAGAAAGACAGGATTGGTGACACTACTTATTTTCTTGGCCAGCTCCACATGGCTTGTATGACAAAGGGAAGAGTGACTGTTTGGCCTTTCAGTTAATATGGCTGATATCATTCTTCCTTTGCTTTGGGGAACTTGAAGTCATTGTCTTGGGAGATGCCCCTGAGGCAGCTGTGGATTGGGTAGTTTTATAGATGGCATAAAGTTGGTGTTTGCTTCAGGTTGTTGTCATGCACTGTGTTAATTGGGTGAAATCCTGTAGGATCAATAATTCTAGAAAGATGTTCTGATTATCGTAATGCACACCTGGCCTGGACAGACAGACTTAGGGCTGTTAGTCCTGGATAAAAAGAGCATTTAAAATAAAATCATGTCAAGAGCAGTTGTGTGTTCTTACATTCAGGTATGGCTATTCAGTTTTCTTCCTTTGAAGTTTCTGTTTATTTTTGTTGTAAGATGGGAGGAAAAATCTTAACTAGAGAGCTTATTATATTTAATAATTGGGAGTCTCAGCAACAAATTGAAGTCTTAAATCAAAAATGACATTTAGGTTTTGTAAATGGTTTCTCCGTGTGGAAAAGATTAATATGTCATTTAGTATTTTAACAAAATATTGAATTACTGTATTTTTTTCTCATAGCACAGAAAACAGCATGCCAATTTTTCATTATTACTCTCTAAATTATTTTGTAAGAAAAAATTTCAGTTTATTTACTGTATGAAAGAATGTTCTTTCTTTTTATTATGTCTGAAACAAAGTTCTTTGCAAACTTAAAGTATCTCATGGCTCTTTCTGCTAATTTTCCACATGCTGTGGGCGTGACTCTGAGAGTTAAATTAGTTTCTACTTCTTGTTTCATTGGGATCTTGTCTCGTGTTTGGTCTCCTAACACGGTGGTTGGCTGTGTGTTCACAATAGAAAGAACCAGGAGGCGCAGTTCCAGCTGTGAAGGAGTAGTTAGCAGTTGCTGTGGCAAGTAGGGAAAGCAATCACCCAGGATTTCAGGATAGCTTGGAAGAGGAGGGAGCAGGCAGCAGCAGAAGCTGTGAATTGGCTGGTTTGGAGCAAGTGGTAGGGAGAGGGTGACCTACCGAGGAAAACATCAGAGATGTTTCCTGTTGCATTCGATTGTTTATGAAGGTGTCATTGGATGGCAGGTTTCTTTGAGTGTAGTGTCATGCAGGAGAATTGTATTGGGTTTGCACAGGAAGGTTTTGGCAGCAGAAGGGCCACAGAGGTGGCTTCTGTGAGAAGCTGCCAGAAGCTTCCCAATGTCTGGCAGCGCCAATGCCAACCAGCTCCAAGACCCGCTGCTGGCCGAGGCTGAGCCCATCAGTCATGGTGGTAGTGCCTCTGGGATAACAGATTTAAGCAGGGGGAGAAAACTGCTGCTCAACAGAAGCCAGAGAAGAGAGGAGTGAGACTATGTGAGAGAAGCAACTGCAGACACCAAGGTCAGTGAAGAAGGAGGGGGAAGGTGGTACTCCAGGTGATGGAGCAGAGATTCCCCTGCAGCCTGTGGTGAAGGCTGTGGTGAGGCAGGCTGTCCCCTACAGTCTATGGAAGTCTGCAGCAAGCAGATATCCACCTGCAGCCTGTGGAGGACCCGATGGATGTGCCCCAAGGAGGCACTCATTTGAGCTGCCAATTCAGTTATTTCAGTAATATGTTATATCCTTACTCTTTTGGCCACAGAGTTGTTCTGTCACTCTCTAGAATAGGGGAGATTCTTCATCTTTGTTCTGGTTATTCAGCACCTTAAACAGTATGGTTTTGATCAGTGCTTGAGCAGTAAATGTTCAGCAAGTTCTAATAATTTGGACGCTACACAGAATTTGCCTTGTCTTCTGCTGCGTCTGGTCTGTAGAACAACTGCTGGTATTGCAACTGTAACATGAAACTAGGTAGCATGGAAAGGATAAATCAAAAGGCTGCTTTAAAGCTATCTCAGGTCAGCTAGAGAACAGTAAGACTCAGAGCAACACCTTGTTTTGAATAAATCATTGATTTTATTGAAATTTCTCCTAATCTAGGCAAAATTTGGCTGATAAAAGCCTGTAAAGTTTTGGGCTAGGGGATAATGGCAAACATTCCAAATGCTTCCCAAGGTCTCTGACCAGTTTATCTTATTCTCCTGTCTTATCTGCAGAAGGAGATAGTTGTCCTTTCTTAAGGGGGAGGGGATAATTGAAATATTTGAAGTTTTGGAAGTTTTAGTTTGGACTTTATTTCTGTGGAAGGAAATCTTGGAAATATAGGCTGTTTCTCACCCCCCGCCCCCCCCCCCCAAAAAAAAAAAAAGGAAAGTAGTCCCTAGTGAAAACAGAACATTTCTGTTGCTGTAAAGCATGAGAATGTCAGGTTTTCAATGTCACATTCTTATGCAGGATGGGAAAAGGAGAGAAGCAGTTTCCCATACAATTATATTGTTTAATCTTACAGGGAGATGGTCATCTTTTTTCTCTTAGTTGTTCCTTCAGTTTACCTCCTTGTTCTCTTTTCCTGAGGGAGGAATATTTGCATGAGTGTGTGTCTGTGGTGCTTTTGGTTTTGTTTTATCTTTGAAGCAACTGCCTTTCCATGCTGTGATGCTCAGGTACACTGGATGTGACTTCTGAAAACAGCACTGCCTGGGATTCTAGTGGTTCCCTAAAGCTGTGTATCGAGGGCGTCTGTGTCACCTTCTGACAGATCTTGTTTTCTGTCAAAGGGACTTGAAGTTGTCTGTGGCTTCTACTGAAGCTTTGGCCTCTGTTTTAAATGTTGATTATTAAAATGTCATTGTAATCTTCAAAGCATTTGGCTAAATTTCCTTGTGAACTGCAACAACAGCTTTTCATGTAATTCTACTGTTTTTTTGCAAGAATGGTTATTTGCATCTCTGAGTTCAGCTTCCTTTATAGCTTTTCAGTGCACTCAACATATACTTTTTTAATCAGTGTATTGATGTCAGAGTAGGGAGGCTACAGGAAGCACACTATACTTCGAAAATATAAAAATGATAATAAAAAGGGCATGAAGTTCCTCATACATTTTTACAGTATAGTAGTGTGGACAAATGGAGCTTGAATCTTTGTTTATTATGTTGTCTTCAGACATATTTTTCTGAAAGTTTTGGGTACCTCAAGTATAAACTTGTAAGTTTTTGCAGTAAGTTTTATGCAAGGTAAGTGTAAGAGGCTTGTTGTGTGCATGTATAATTTCCTACAAGCTGTAAAAATGGAGAGAGAAGTTTTGAACATCTCCTTTTTCTTTTGGCTTTAGGGTTTTGAAAACTTGCCAATTTCCTTAAAGAGCAGCCTGCTCAAATAATGCTTTTATCTGCTATACAAGCACCAATTTCATCTGAATGGTCCAAATCTGGAAACAGGTTAACTTTCTCCCTCTGGTATTCCTATCTGATATTAAATAAGTACTCTAAGTTACATCCTATGTAATGTCTGTAAACTTCCAAATTACCTATTTTGTAAAAACAGTTCCTTACTGAGGCGTGAGAAATGAATAATGTCTGTTCTTAAACTGTGATTAGATATTTCATGTTGGAAGGAGGAGAGACACTGTAACTTCCTTGGGTGTCTCAGATCACATACAAAGGCAAGAAAAACTAAGCCTAAATTAATAATGGAGAAGGAAGTAAAATTTTCACATTTTTCCCTGCAAAGACTTTCAGAAAGTATGAGTCACTATTAAACCTACTGTGAATCTAGTATTTTAAGAGACGATTTTCTCTAACATAGTCTTGACATTTTTACAGGCCTTTGGTAGTCTCAAGCCCATCGTTTTTATGGGTAAGTATATGGTGTGTTTGGATCAGAACATTAACATCCATTTGTGGTAGTTCTTCACATTTAGTCACTATTTCAATCCATAAGAGTTCAGCAGCTACACAGGGATATTTCCTATGACAGCAGATGTTTTTGGACCTTTACAGATAATGAGCCAAGTTGAAGGACAACAGAAGAACCTTGTACAAGCCATTGAAGCTCTCCCGAGTTCTGGGCCCCTTTCTGCCTTGGATCAGGACTTGCTACTTTTAAAAGCTACCTCTGCTGCCACCCTGAGCTGCCTTGGAGAATGCCTGAGTCTGTTACAGCAAAGCATGCATCAAGTGGGCCATCATCATAATAGAACACTGTCATCAGGTGAGCACAAGCTCTCTTGGGTATTATTTTATATGCCTTCATGTTTTATATTATGATTCTGAAGCAGGCAAAATTACCCATTCCTCAGGGAGACAGGTTGATGTGAGCAGCTTGTGAAGCTGCTACAGCGTCAAGCATCATAACTCTTTGCTTAAAAAAAAGATGCAAAATGTATTAAAATCAGAAGAGAGGAGGAAAAGATCTTGTCCTGTGTCTACTTAGAGAAATCAGGTCCTGAAGAGAGCAGCACGAAAAATAAGCTGGCATTGAGAAGAGGTAGTTTAACCAATATTCTTAATGGCAGTGTGGAACTGTTTTGGTTGTTTTGCTTCCCCTCGTGTGGGGGGGGGGGGGGGGTGGGGGGGGGGGGGGGGGGGGGGGGG
>JAWWES010000081.1:40832557-40885816 GCA_035583135.1 Lophotriccus pileatus | reverse complement strand
AGATCATGGTACTCAGTGCCACATCCAGCCTCATCTTTAACACCTCCAGGGATGGTGAATCCACCACCTCTCTGGCCAGACCATTCCAATGCCTGCAAACAAAAGATGACCTTTACTATCATTGTCAGGTGGAAATGACTCTTGTTAGTTTAAAAGCCATATGCTCCTCTGGTAGAAAATCTCAAACGCCTTTCCTGTGAGATATCATGGCCCTGTGCAATTTATTGCCTAATGTTTTCATCCTAGTGTTGTCTCGTTATCTGCTGCACAGTGTAAAGATGCTAGTAGGCATTGTGGGGCAGGATCCACAGAATTTTGTAGAGAGAGACAAGATAGGAATTTGGTAACTTTTACTCTATTGCTTCTACTCTAAAATTCATGAAAGTAGCCCTGTGCAGCCAGGCAGCACAGTCCTGCTCATGAGGAGTGTGAGAAAGGATCAGTGGCTTAGCTTGGGTGGTTTGAACTTACCCTTGAGTTTGCTTTCCTTCAGCATCAAAAGCTCCCACTGTTATGCCATAAAGAGAGAGAACAGCTTTAAAAGTAGATCTCTATCTACGTTCTCAGTGTTCTCTGTACCTTTGCTCTGGTTGTGTCCTTGAGGTCTTTGGCAGATTATGCAAGTTTTGCTGACTTCCCTGTGCACTGAAGGCCTTGCAGCCTTACTGCTTCTAAAGCAAGGACTTAAAGTAGCTGAGAATTTCTGACCTAGTATTATGGAATGCACTTATGAAAACTATAATTAAATAGTATCTATTTTAAATAGATTTACAGACCTTTATTGTTTTAAACAGGAAAAAAAAACCCATCTCCTTTCTTTGATGTAAATATTTTTATTGCTTTGTTTTCCAGTAACTTGAGTAGAAAGAAAGCAGCTTGGCATTCACTCTAGTGAAATCTTGTCCAGAATCTGCAATTGTGTAGGTCATGACTTAAAATATTTTTATAGCATCCTTTGTCATGGAATAATTTAAGGATGACACAGTTTTTCCACTTCATGTTTCTCACGAGTTGTCAGTCTTAGACCTTAAGCCTACAAGCAGATATGAAGATTAAAGTGTAGTCTTCAATCTTGTTTTGAAGGCTAGTCAATACATGTTTTAATTCTACTCTAGAGCTTCACGGAAGAGTTTTTGTGATTGTCTTTTTTTATTGAAGCTTGAATTTGGAAGTGCATCAACAAGAACAGTCAGTGAAGCAAAATCCTGCCTGTGTTTCTGCATTTGAGTCAAAATAATGGCAAATAATGTCAAATTAATTTCTAGCTGTCATTATTAAAGGTATGTGCATTGATCACTGGCGAAATTCTTTGTAATTTTTTTTTCTTTCATTGGAAAATATGCTGGAGAAGTGTACTATTAGCTAGTGTTGGTTACCCACAGTATGTGAGTTGAGGATGAGGAATTGCATACAAGTTTCTTTGGGTTTGAGAATTTTGGTCATTCCGTAGGAGGGAGAAAAACATGAAGGATTTACCTTTTTGGCCAAGAATGTCACCACTTTGGTGCATGTACATTTGCTGATCAGCATTAAGTGCCTTGTGAGAGGCTTGAGTTCATTTGGCATGCAGACAGGTAGCAGGTGCCTTCTAAAATAAAAATCTGTAGAAGAAACTTTTGTCTTCACTTCAAACTTTAAAAGTTTTAGTGTTATTTTTTTCCACCTCTGTAGCCTTTGGCAGAAGAGTTATCTACAGAGCCTTTTGACTGCTGTGGTTAACATTCTTCCTTCCAACTGTGAACAGAGCAAACTTGAATGTTTGTTTTAATGTAGCTTTACCAGCTTATGTTGAGTTTTAAGCCTGGTTTTTTATTTTAGTGTTTTGGCAGACAAAATTCTCCCTTGTAGTAGCAGCATGCACAGATCAATCCATTCTGCAGTCTTCAGAATAGTGCTTCACATTAGCCATTTATTTACTGAATAAATATCTCCCTGATAAGAATTCCTTCCTATATTTTTCTGTTTGTCCCTTGCCCACTTTTCCAAAGTATAGAAGAGAATGTTTCATTTTTCTGAAGATTTTTAAAAACAGAAGCCAAACTTATCCTTACTATAGATTTTCTGAAGTTCGCTTGAATGTGCAAACGCTACTTATTTTCGCTCCAATGGCAGCAAATGGATTGAAAATGATTCTGAAGGTGTGTGAGGGGATAGACTTAAACTTTGTATTCTCTATTGCTGCCTTTTTTGAGAAAATAAATGGACAGGAAAGACAATCTAGATGCTTTCAATTTGGTGACAAATGACAACTAGAAATTCTCTTGCAGCTGAGATGACAAGAGAGAAAAATGAGCAGATAAGTCCTTGTTTGTGCTTAACTGTCCCCTGCCCCCCAAATGCTGTGAGGAAAGAAGACAGGGAAAAACATAGTATTTGTTACCAGTGTACTTTACTAAATTTGGCATGGTCAGTCAGTTCTCCCTTAATTGCACCACCAGACTTGCTTCTGTCAAGAATAACCAGAACAATTTGCTCTTCTGTCTAAAATACATTATTCCTTACATGTTCTTCTTCCATTTGAAGATGACGTTACTTTCTAGCCCCCACACAGCATTAGCAAATATAATGTTGTCTTTCTAAACTGAAAAGCAGATAGGCAGCTGCCACTTGCTGTTGCTGGTTCAGTGGGCTGTAGGGATTCAGTGGAGAGACTAAACTGTCGCATCCATCCCCAGCAGGGGAAGAAATCCAGACCTAATACCGGCCTCTCTTCAAGGGATACTTTGCATTGTTAAGGGGATATTTGTTAGCGTATAGTTACAATATATTGTAAGAGTGCCATTGTGCCAGCAGAAAACATGGGGGGTTTTTTGTAGTCTGTAAATTAAGATCAGAGGACTTAAAATTAGAAAAGTTTTTGTTATACAGTTTAGGTAGGTATTAAGGATGTTTCTTGCATCAATTATCATGCAGTAGTGAGTTTGAAGGTACTTAGGCAATCAGAACCAACAAAAGAAGATTATTAACATTGCCTAATGGAAAAATGTCCTGTAAGCCTTCTCTTTGGAGAGAATTTCCCTCCCTCCTGCTGTGTGCACCTGTAGAAGGGAAACACATTTCTCCTGAGGGCACTTATGCAGAATACAGCCTGTTGTGCTCTCTGAAATAGGTGTTTGTGAACTACAGCATTGCTGTAGGGAAAGGATAGCAGATTGTGTTTGGGGGTTGTACTTTGTTTATGCAGAAGCATTCTGGTGTGCCTTGGATTTGTCTGCTGCGTGTTCGTCACAGTGGAAATTCATGTTGAGGGGAAGAGGGAAAGAATCTAAGTTTTGGGTATTTTCTGTAAGAGCTTTTGTTTTGTATGTACATATGCACTGAACTTTCAGAGGAATCAGACCTGGGTTTTCACTTCTGGAACTACAGAACCCACACCGTGCAGGTAGAAGAGATCTGGCTGATGTTACTAGTTGTGTATTTGGTATGTCCTTTCTAATTTTACGTCGCTTACTGCAGAAACAGGTGTTTTGTTTTAGTTAGTGTAGTGCCTTGCATAGTCTTAAAGCAAATAGTAAAGTAGCTATGTAGCTGTGAATGCTTTTGTATCATTTGTGACTGGCTTTTTGGAGAATTCATTTAGAACTCTGAAATGTATCAAAATAGATTTGAATTTACCTTTCTGTCAGCTGTCTTTGGCTATGACTCAGAACAGAGAAAAAAGTCTGACTTAAAAAAAAAGCATAACAGCAGTTTCTTTTTATTCTTATCCAACTCTGAAGACAAACTTTTTCATAATATGCTTAGTTTTTATATTTTTTTTTCTTGAAGTTTTTAGAAGAACGGGGATTGAACTTGTGATAGAAATTTTTGAGTTCCATAAACTGGCAAAGATGGCAACTCCGTTAGAGTGGATTTACAGATGGCAGCTTAGAATGGATTTACAGATGGCAGAGAGTAAATTCCAATAAAAGAATTTGATTTGATATGGCATGAACAACAACTACCTGTACTGTTTTGTGGTAAGAATAATTTGTACTAGTGCGGATGGAACATTTTGGATGTACTGAAAAAAAGAAAAAGAAGCCGACAAACTGTACTGAAAAGTTTCTGAAAACTCCTAATGTAAGTGAAGTGGGAGCCATGTTGTTGTGGCCTTTCCCTTTCTACATAGAGATTGTTTTCTAGTCTTAGTTAATTTTAAGATTATTTCTGGTGAGTTCTGTCATCATACATTGATTTTGCCTGAAAAGTAGGCTGCTATAGTAGGTATGTGGCATCTCCTGTGAGATGATATGAGAAAGCGGACATCTCAGAGTAAGATTTGTAGATTAAAGATCATCAAAGGTTCCCTGATGGGCCTCTGAAACTAGGCATGAATTTTATCAACTTGTTCAGGGAGATAACTTTTTATTAATTTAGCTTTCTGTGGTCTATACCGTTTACTGCATATTTCTCTTCTGCAAAGTAGTCATGTTCCAGGCAGACAGTTTAACGAAACAATTTTTCTGATATGCAGAGATGTTGAGGGAACCCATGTGTTTTATTATCCTTTGGACCTTAACTGTTGGCATCCTACTGGTGTTGTCTAGGTCATAATGTGTTTTTAAGATCTGTTTAAGAATCAATTAAGCTGACAAGATTTCTTGTTCTATGAGGGCAGCATTGCCCTTGGGACAGGAGGAAAAACATGCTTGCCTCATTTTAACAGTTTCTGTTTCTCTAAGATACTCTAAAGTGTGCAGAGAAAGGTGAAGAAATTAGTCTTTTCACAATGTGTTTGTACTGAAGAGGAAAACTATGATAGTGTTTTTAAAAACATGTAAGTGATGGTGAAGTAAATGTTCACACTTAAAAATTTCCCCCAAGCAAGGTATTTATTCAAATTGGAGCTTTTTATTGTGCTTATTTACATAAATTAGATTAAAAAAAAATTAAAAGCAGCAGTTTACAGTGAAGGCCAAATACATTGTGTATGCAAAGAGAAAATGGATAGCCTAAGGAAATGATCAGATTTTCAAAGATTGGCATAAAGAGAAGTTAGTTCAACTCTTTTTAGTATTTCTCTAATATGAGAACAGCAGCAGTAGTCCAATATTAAGCTGTTTGGCAGGGAGAAACAGAAAAATTGACTGAGATCTGTTACTGCAAAGTAATGAAGAGTGAGAAGGATAGGCACACTCCATAAAACTGTGACTATTCAAAAGTGAAAAAAAATTATTTTAATTTGCTTTTCCCCCTCTTTGAAAGCTGTACCAATTAACATGAAACGGAGTAAAATAATCTTAATGGTTTTCAGATAAGTGAATTTTTTCCAAGAAACTAACATTTTTATTTTAATTTCTTCACTTGGCTTTTACTGTTAATGCTGATGGAAAGCTCCCTTCCTCCCATGCAGTGAGAGCCCATTTTGGATCTGCCAAAACAACCTTCAAATTATCCTCTCAGTCATAGCTTGTGTTGAGGGATCTGGGTTTATCCTTTGTTCCTAGCAGCAAACTATTCAAGACCTGAGAAGCAATGACTCCTGAGGATACTATGACTACTGTGGTCTTCATTCCTTGCTGTGTATACCAACATCAAGATTTGATTTAACTCCTGCCTTTTGAATGGGGGCAGGTGTTAGCTTCCTCATTTATAGACCAATATGTAGAGCCAATCCAAGAAAAAGACCTTTTGTTTTGATACTGTTGTTGTCTCTCACATGGCTAATGTCTCCTGACTGCAGAGCCACAGAGATGTTCTTCTTTTGGCAAGCGGAATTTTTTGTAATTGTATGAAATATACATTTAAAAAAAAAAAAAAAAAGAAAAAAAGCTGGATTTTTTCCCCTGTTGATTAATTACATCTTCGAAAATCATTTTATACTTAACTATTTGCTTATGCTTTCTTCAGCAAAAGATGGTGCCACAAAAACGTGCTAAGCAAGTAGATCTGAAGTTTTGTCATGTCATCATAACTTAGTGCCCTTTTAGATGAGAGGAATGATCTGTAACTGTTTTATCTTGAGAATTTGCTAAGAGTTCAGCTATAGGATTCGTGGCCCATTTTTTAATAATGGAAGTGTTAATGTAATACTACATGGCATTGCCTCAGCAGATCAAACCATTTACTTTAATTAGGAGGCAATCTCTGGTAACTGTGGTGATACGGAGAAGAGAAATTGCGTGTTCTTTAACGTACTTAGCGTTGCTTTGCGTCATCTTGAAAACTTGTCAGTGATGGGAGGAGATCCTCCCTGTGGCAATAACTGTATATTCATATACAAATTATGGTAATGACTGAAGAGCTGCATTTTTTTTTGTCCATATCTCTGCATTTTACAGCAGTGTGTAATTAGGAGCTGAAATTTAGGTCCTGTGCTGAGGGCTACTGATTCGTCCATTGATCCTGTGCTTTAGAGCTGTAAGGGAGGAACAACTGTACAGTTGTCTTGGCTGATCTTTCTTTCTGTCGTGGCATCCTTAAATACAGACTCATCCAGGAAATCAAGTGCCCCCAGAAATAAGGGTTGTTCAGATGTTAAGTTCTGTTTGATTTATATTTAATGTGTATCTTTCTAGTGAGATCTCTTCATCTTGGGACCACTGAAGCACTTTAGTACTTAATCTAGCAAAAGCTTTTAATAGTAGAGACAGAAATAAAATACAGCTGCTAGGCTTAAAACTCCAATTTCAGGCAGGAAAAAATGGAGGATTTACTTGGATTAACTTCATACCTATGAAAATAGTGGGTAGAGAATACTTGCTTAATTACCAAGGTTTGCAAGATAGAATTATATGTAAGGGTTATACAGTCTGGTGGGAGGAGTAACATTAATTGACTTAAAAAAAATAATCACACTTAAGCCTATGAGATGCTTACTTTGGTTATTTAGGGTGTTTCTTGCTTCCAAATGCAGGGTACCATTTGAGAAATTCCTTAAGCTAGTTCAGTAAGTACACGATTTTTTGTTACTAAAGTAAAACTGTGCCTGGAAGCAGAGAAGAGATAACAGTTCATTTAGATTAGTAGAATGATTATGTGAATGGAAGAAATCTGTAATTTGTCTCTTGTAAGCTGACACCTATTTTCTGCTTCAGAAGGTATCCTGGGATGGCCTGGGCCCAAGTCACACTCCCAAGAGCAACTGAAAAATGGTGCCCTCAGCTCCTTATCATCTGCCAGTGCCAACATTACATGGGCAATAGTACCATCTGCATCCCAGGATGGACAGGCACTACAACCAAATGCAGAGGTAAGCATGCTCAGTCTCTGTGGGTCATTAGTTAGATGGAAAACATGTGTAATGGTGGATACTTTTATAATTAATTATTGGACTTTTGTCTTTGTAGTATCCTCTTTGTTTGAAATTAGTTGTGAAAATGTGAAGTTTCGTGCAAATGTGCACTTGAAATACGTTATTTGATGATATTGCTCTGTGCTTTTGCTTCTTTGAGGTACTTAGGTCAGTGAACTTGCAAGTGTACCCTTTCCTAGTTGTAAAAGCAGTCAACAAGACTGCTGAGATGCATTTCTTTCTAATGGTGGCAAAAAAAGCTGTTTGCTTTCTATCCTGCTTTGAGATAGACAGGAGGCACTAGGACCATGACATTTGCTTGCTACTTGTTCTTCCAAGTTGCTCTTGGGTATCTTTTGAGTTAAGAGATTCTTTGAGTCGAAAAAGTATTATTTTCTGATACCTGTTCCTGTTAAGTGATTATGGGCAGAACTTGCCCACATCATCCTGCACCAGCCAGTTGATTTGTGCTTTTGTGGCGTTTACTTGGTAAAGGGCAGTTCCGAAGCTTGGACTTTTTGAGGAGACTCACAGCTGCGTGTCAGACATCTCATGCACTGAAAATCTCTCACCATGACAAACTTCTTCAGCTTCAGTTGCCAGTGCTGCCCACCAGCAAAACATTTCACTCTGAGACCCTATAGACTATAGGGCACCTGGAACACATGAGACCTGGAGAACTGGGAAGACATTTTTGAAAGAACTGAAGAAACCCTTTTCTACTAATGAATGCCCTTGGCAATTGGGATGGCTTAAGTTCAATTATATGGCCTTTAATAAAATATGTAATGGTTGAGAATATCAATAAAACTGTTTTTCCAGTTCTTTTGTAGTACTGTGAGTTGAATATAGCTCAAAAAAATTCAAGGATAAACCAGGTCTGTTTTTTTTTTTTTTTTTTTTTTACTATTACATGTTACTGTGGTCCTCTCCTCTTCCTTAGAACGTAATTTCAAATCCTGTTACTCCTACTGTCTGTTAATCATCATATGTAAGTTAACGGTAATGGCTTTTTATTAAGAAGTTGTCTAATTTCTTTTTCAGATAAGCCAACAGTAGTTCTTATAGTGTGTTCTTAAGACAAGAGCTGCTTAAGAGTATTCTTTTGGGAGTTACTGAACCATTGAAATTTGTTTCATTTTGGTTTTTTTTTTTTTTTTTTTTTTTTTTTTTTTGTTCTTGATCACCCAGTAAAGCCAAATAGGATGCAGGGGCATGGGCTTTGCAGCAAGAACATAAAGAGGAACAGCTGATTTAACTTGTGTCAAGATACCATTTTGCAGTTGCATTTATGACTCGTTTTAAATGACCATTGTTTTTTCAAGTCCAGTCTCCTCCTCCTTCACTTGCTGATAAAAGACAGTGAGTTGTGTGTGTGGCTTGAGTACTGCTTTGCTTGGGAAACTTATAAGCAAGGAAGTGTAGCACACTGTAGTACAGAATCCTCAGGGCTTTGTGGACAATCTTCCTGAAATCAGCAGCTTGCATTTAGAAACTTTGGGACACCAGCCTTTAAAAAAGAAGAAAAAGAAGGGGTGGGAAAGAAAGAGTGTAAGATTTTTGAGTTACAAAAAGCTCAGCTCAAGATTGTGTTTTTGGTAGAAGCAGTAAGTGGAAGTTCATGGATTGGTGAAGCATCAAGAAGCAGCTGAACTCAGGCATGTAGTTTTTGATATATAGTACTACAGTTTATTAAGCAGAAATTTGGTTTAGCCTAAGAAAGTGGCCTAAATTGATATTCATTCCTGGAAGACCTTTCCAGATCTGCATCTTCCCTTACACTGAGTCTCTGTGTGTGTGATGTCCGAGTTTGATACTGTTGGCTCAGAATTTGAAGTACTTTTTTAAATGTAGCTGATATATTTTTCATTTTAATCAAGATACCAGTGCTCTGTTGGGAGGCACAAAACCCGTATTATGGAAGATGTGAGTGGTTACATCTAACACAAATTGGAGATTTTGTGTTTTTATACTCATGTCCAGATCAAGCAAGTTGTCTTGCCCTTAAAGAGGCTACACCTCAGATCCTTTTCTAGGAGAGGACCTGCAGTTTTGCTAGAGTGCTGTAGATTTTGCCCAGCTGTCTGAGCTGAACAGAAACCTGGAGCTTCTTGTTGCTGTGACTAGAGAAAAGAGAGTGAGAGAACAGGTTTTAAAGAGGAGAAATTTTTTTGAGAAATGTAATTGTTACCCTAAGGATGCTCTCTGAGCCAGGTAGTCACTCAGGAGATGATGTCTGATAACCCCGAAGTTGTCAAAGGTGTTTGACTTGACACACTCTAGCAATCCTGTGTGCAGGATTTAATCGTGTTTTTAAATATATTGTGACCTGCTGTGTGTCCTGGCACTGAGTAGCTGGTTCATTTTCAAAGCTGTAAAAGCACTGACTGTGCTTATTTTGTAGTCCTGATGCTTTGTTGTAAGTAACAGTAGTGACATCAGCAGAGAATGAGAAAATGCTTCTAGGTGTTATTGGTTGACATTTTTTTGACATTGAAGGCCCCCATATCTTTAATATTTATCTGGTAGCTTCTTTTAGATGTAGGAGAAAAGAGGAATACACTCAAATGAAGCTTATTTGTCTTAATGATTTTCTTTAAAAAACCCCAACCAACTAGGCACTAGATAATTTTATTTCTTGTAGAAGCTGGTGGTGCATTAATGGGGCTCAACTTTCAAAATGTACCTGCCAAAACAAATGAGCCTTGCTTTTACAGAAGTTATGTGAAGAGAGTGCTAGTTTCTGTATCAGTGCTATCCAAGTATCTTCTTTGAGTGGGCCTAGATTTTTATTTTAAAAAATCTGTACTTTTTATGATATAACCTCTTGGTCAGAAGCTATACCCCTAGTTAGCTGGTTTTTGGCTAACTCTCAGTGCAATATGGTAGATGTACAGACCAAACAAATTGTGAACTGACCTATAGTCTGAAATAGAAAAAGCCATTAAATAGTTACCCTTGAGGAGCAATAGGTTCGTCTGTTTACATTAAGGAATGTTATTTCTAAGTAAAAGGTAATTTTATGTATGTGGATCAGCAGTGATTTTAAAAAGAAAACAGAGATGTTATGTTGGGGCAAAGCTGGGGGGTTATGGGTGATTGCTGAGGAGTCTCTCCTGCATAGCCAGCCGCCAGTGGCAGTGGTTTCCTGGCAGCATGACCGAGTGGCTGAGCGTGGTTGGTGGTAACTGTGCCAGTTCTCAGCACAACATCCAGACACTTTGCAGCTGTGTGTTGAGTGGCATTGTTAACAAACCCATGACTTGTTTTCTGACATGGTTTTTATATGTTTATGAAGAAGTGTGGGTCTTTGCAATTCTCCTCTGAAATAAGAAGGTTCATCTAATGCAGTTTTCTTTGAATACTCAAGCACTCTTGAGAGATGTGGTAAGTTCTGGAGTTGAGTTTTGATGCTGTAGGTAACTAAAGTAAAACCTTTCCTTTTGGCCTGTTGCACTGATAGGGTTTCAGGAATGCAGAGTTTCTTCCCTGGTGAGACAAGATAGCAGGTAAAGACTATCTTTAGATAATATGTTGGTGTTTACTGGCTTTGGTTATTTAGGTTGTTTCTTGCTTCCAAATGCAGGGATATCATTGGAGATATTGCTTAAGCTAGTTCAGAAAAGAAAAGATTTTGTTGCAGAGATTATTTTCTTATGTGCTTCTTGCCTATTTTACCTTTCTTGATGTTGCTGCTTCATTTTCCCAGATCAGTTTTCTTTTAGGGCTGTGATATAGGACAGCATGAGGTTCAAGGCTGTTATCCTCACTGAAAGAGATAACCCTGACAGTGAATTGCCAGATCAAGAACTTTTGTCTTTTATTTTCCATACTTTAAAAAAAAAAATTTATAAGCCCAACTCAATATAAAGTGCTTCTGTGCATCCAGTAGTGAACCACTTTGGACTTTTTGGCATAAGGTGTAATTATAATTTCAAGGTATTTTTTAAGGTTTTCCCTTAAAGCAGAGCAGGACAAACCTGCTGTGGAATATGCCAGAGTACACTCTTCAGAGCTGTGATGTGAACTTGGTCTGTGTCTGGTCTGCCATAAGAGACCCTGCTTCCTTCATTTAAGGGTTAATACTTTTGAAATTCCTTTCAGGAAATGCTGAAATTGATTAGTTTGAATCTCATAGTAAATTCAGTTGTAATAAACTCAGTGCCAAAGTAGAATAAAGGTGTGAATCACTTCCATGTGTGAGCTACTGTTCAGTTCAACTAATTATCATTTCAGGTGTCAGAATTCCCATTCTGAGCTGACAAAATATAGTTGCAGGCCAAATGCTTCCCCTGACAGCTAAATATAAATGGGTAACAGGCTGTTCTTATGTGGGGTCTGAAAGGGAAGGAATCATTCTCTTTGTATCTAACAGTTTAGTTAAGAATAATTAAAAAAAATTGTGCTGTAGCTACATCTGCAATATAGCTCTTATTATGTGAGTTTTATGCCTTAAAATACTGTGCCAGGTGATTCTTTCCATGCTGTGGATCTGGTATCTGTGCAGTCCCTCTGCGTTCAGAACGTTCCCTTGCTTGTGTGCGTGAGCAGCTGTACGCCTGCTCCGTATCAAAGTGTCTTTTTAATAGGATTGAAGTTTTAGCTCCTTAGGAGCCTTTAGCTCTGATTATCTAACTGCTAAACCAGGTTTTAATTGTGATAGTGATTGCAAGGGCAGTCAAGTCCAGGTTATTAAAGATACTTTGGTGTCCTAGGTGATGTTAACCTTGATGTTTTCAAGTGTATGAGGGAACTGTGCGATTTAAAGGAGGTGCTGAACTATTAAGTTTTAAAAGTTTGTGCTTTTGTTCCATTTCTTCAGGTGACACTTTCTTTCAAGCTGTTATTTGTTTTTTATCTTTAGGTTAGTATATATCCTAATATGAGTTTAGACTTCTGGACTTTAGGGCTGTTACAGAATGGGTTAGAGATGCTAAAAAAATGATTTAAAAAATGCTCCCATAATTTTAGAAACTAAGATAGATGAAAGAAATTATTTCTAATTCCATATTTATTTATGTAATTCTCTATTTATTCGTGTCTTGCCCAGGTCTGTATAATTTGTTCCTAGTGTTTCCTAATTCCTTTTTGTACTTGCCATAAATCTGCGTAATTGATGCTGTGAGATGGGCTTAGCCCTGAACATACAGTGCTAGCCACAAATGCACTCTTGGAAAGAGAACAGATCAGGATGGGAAAGTAACATTTGCAGTATTACAGAGAGTCCCTTTTCACTGGTTAGTACAGACATTACAGGATTTCTGCATGTGCTCTGCTTTTTGTCCTCTGCATGATTAAGTGTTTTTTAGGCTGAAGAGCACAGTGAATGCCCTGTAATGACTTAGATACCTAAATTAATCTCTAGGCAGAGATGGTACAAGTTAATCCATTCACTACACAGACCATCTAAAAAATGAAATCTGAGGTAATCAATTGAAGGTATATTTAAGGATAATCAAGGGAATGTATATTTAAGGATTAAACGTACAATTACACTAAAAGTAGAATTAAATGACCCTAAGCCTGCTACAGCAGCCCTGACAATGACTAAGATAATCCAGCTAATGTTGACTTTATTTTTTTTGCTAGCTTTCTGGAATAGCTACTGTGTCAACAAACAATCCTCTAGTAAAACTGTTTATGCAAATAATTAATGAAAATTTTCCTCCAGCCAAAGGCACTGCATATTGTTGAGTCACTCCCACCTCCAAAATGCATGTTTTCCAGCTGCTATCTATGTAATTGAGAGTAATGTTCTATGTAAAATAAAAATAGGAAGCTTTAATATAAAATTGCATCTAATTTGAATAAACATGAGGCTCTGATTCATGTGGCATTCCATAATTACTAGTGAAAGTCAGTGAAAACTAATCATTGGAATATAAAGAACTTGGGAACCCTTGCAGTAAGGCTTAAAAATTAAGTTAAAATGGATCAGTTGCTTACTCTGTTCATTATAAAACCTGTGCCCTCTGCAAAAGGAGCTCTGAAGCCAAGGTTAATTTTATTTCAGGATTGTGTGCTGATTTGTTACGTGCCAGTTGATTTGCCTTGTGCTCTTAGTTTTATTTCTTAGTGTGCTTTTATATGTGTGGGTTTGGCAGTACTGCCCATTGGTAAGCTTACCCATCTCGTTAAGACTGTCAGTTGCTTAATTAGACTTCAGTAAGTTGGGCTGAAACTCCTCTACAGTGTTTAGCTCAGGTTGGCATTGCTTTATCTTGCTTAGTGAAGCATCATCCAAACTGACTTCAGCTGTTCCATCTGGTCTTGCTAGGAAAAAAATATGGTTTTCAGCTTGTGGTGATGTATTCTAGGGATTTCCTTATTTGAAAAACTGCAAGTGTGGAGACAGCTGGGACAAAAGTATTTAGTTATAGAAATTTGTTTCAGAGGAAGGAGTTGGAAGGAGAGGATAAAAGAGGCAGGACTCTTCTACATTGTAGTGCAGGGAGTCTGCACAATTGTCTTCACAGTCTGAGATGGACCAAGCGATTCATCAGACTGAAAATGATTCTTAGGAGCTTTTCAAGCAGATTTCCACTGGCCTCGAGGTTAGCTGTATAAAAGATGACAATCTTCTAAACTCACTTTGTTTAACATATACATGAAATCTTCTCTTGGTGTGGTTTGTAATGATTTGGTTTTCTTTGGGAAGACTTGAGCCTGCTTTTTTTTTTTTAAATTTTGTTGTATTGCAGCAATGTGAATGTGTATCGTGGATGAGACAAGAAATGGTAGAAAGAGTCAGGGTGGTTTAATAAATGTGTTGCCTTGAGGAAAGATTGTTAATACTGCTTGTATTAACATGTCTTTACCATTTCTGTCCTCTTATAAATGTGCTGATGTGATATTGCATACAAGAAATAGCACTGTGAGAACTGGATTTACATATAGATTAGTATTGCAGGACCAGATGATTGTAAAGGTTAAATTTGTAGTTGTCCATCTTTTTGTGCCCTCTTTGCATATATGACTGGTGTATTATTGACTAATGTGGCAGTAGTTTTCTGCCATAAATTTCCTTAGCTGGCATACAAAGCGACATAAAAGAGAATTACAGCTGACTGAATGACTTAAGCTCTGTTACTTCCTAACTTTTCAGTTACTGGGCTTTGCAAGCAATATCATAATGGAATCACAGAATACTCTGGGTTGGAAGGCACCTCTGGAGGTCTTGTACCTCGACACCGTGCCCAAAGCAGAGCTAATCGGGTCAGCTTGCTCAGAATCATGTTCAGTCAAATCTTGAACACCTCCAACAGTGGAGGTCCCACAAACTCTCTGCACAAAGTATTACAGCTTCTCTAGGGATTAGTAAATGGGAGCAAAGGTCCATTTGAGTAGGATGCCTTTCCTTGTCAGTGTGCTGTACTGTCTGGTGAGTGACTAAAAGAGACCCACCTTTGGGGTCCCTTTCCAAAAAGTGTTTGTCTTTCCCTCTGTGGGAATATGAGGCCTGAAGAGCCTTGTTCTTCAGGTTTCTCCCCATTTGATTCTAGAGAGGATGCCTTTTAGTACAGGGGGATGCCTAAAGCGTGTAGCCTTCTGCCATCCTTTCCCCCATATTAGTCCCCTCACCAACCTGCAGCTCATTGCAGTCTTTTGTCTTTGGTTCCCCAAAAATTATAAGCATCGTGACTTTCAGACCCCTTGTGGTCTCTGAAGTACTGCCTGGCCAGTGACTGGAACCTGTCCTGCTACACCATGTGGTTTGTAAGCTTGTATATTCCAAGTAACTTATTTTGGATAGTGTCAAATGCTGTATTTATAGCCATCTTGCTTCTAAAAAATTAGATTCTCAAAATAAAACTGAATGTCTTTTCAGGAAATTTTTCTTCACTAGGAGCTGTAGTGCTTTAGGAATAGGTTTCATTAAAATTGTTTATGATGTGATATCTTATGGTGGTGATTTATGCTAGCCTGCAAAGTTTTTTTTGCTTCAATTTAGGACAAGTCCATGGGGCTTTTCCCTTTGCATGTTTTTTTTTTTTTTCTTCTTTAACTGTTGTAACTGTTCCTTTCTGATGATAAAATATATTTTTTCATAGTTCTTACTGAATTTATGCAATACTGCAGAGTCTTCTTGTGTTTTGGGATTCAGATTAAACAGTGCTGTGCTTCAGTATCCCTCATTTTATGAAAGGCGCTCACAGGATGTGTAGACCAGTACTTGGTACCTAATCATTTCCCGTGGAGTCTGTGCTTAGGAATTAGCTGCTTTTCAGCCTGTTTTCAGAAGTGACTATATTAGGTTTATGAAAAGTGATTTTTTGGCAAGAGGAATTGTTTTATAAAGAAGGGATGGACATACAGGGAAAAAGTTGTCCAACCAACATTATTTGGTGCACAACAGGATTACAGTGCTGTAGGTAACCCAGATGAAGATCTCTGTTTTACAGGATGTCTAGTCACTGATTGATTCTTTATTTTTAAACATAATCACTTTCACGGTTAATTTCAAACATTTATTTTCTGAATAGCCTTGCACAGGCTGTACTGCAACATAAACAGAGATGCTCTTTGTTTCATGTTGCACGTATTTGTTCCTATTCTTTAAACAAGAAACCAGCCCTTTTTCTTTTGAAATCTCTTACGTTATCTGGTCCTCACCGCTGCTGTATTGTTATATTATCGCTAAATAGGGTCACAGGTCAGAGTGAAACACATCTACAGTGCAGGAAAAGGAAGCTTTCTGACCTTGCTCTTTAATGATGAAAAGATTTCTGTTCCCAGAGATACTACTGCGAAACATGAACAAAAAGGCATTAGTAGAGCTCTCTAAATGGTGAGCATCTAGATAATGTGCTTGCCTCCAGATACCTGGCAGATTGTTTTTGTTGAGAAGGAAGAAGACTGCAGACCTATTTGTCACCTAAGGTACAGGTTTTGTGAGCATTTTGTTTCTTTGCATTGTCTGTATGTCAGCCTGTCTATATTTGCACAGCATTGGTATCAAGATGTTTCTGCATTGCTTGCTTGCTTTGCAGTGGTGGAATTGTCTCCTAAGGAGGGGTAGGTATTTCTTGGTTCAGTAGATGTCTCTGCTATTACATGCTGTATCCAATTAATGTTGTGTGATAGACAGATTGCTCACACTGCCACACTTTGATCTTTGCACTTGTCCCCAGTTGGAGAGATTTTCTGAACATCAAGTGTGTTTAGCATATCCAATGAAAAAGGAACAAGCTACAAACCACAAAACGTATACAAATTATCCATACGCATACACACACAAAAAGGGGATGTTTTAGTCGTTGATAGTCCTAGTTTGAAGGGTTGTATTTTCTCTGGAGACATGAATTACCAAACATAAATAACAGATTTGGTAAGAAATTAAATTCTGGGCACTCTGTAGACTTTCTTTCCTAACGTAAGCTTTTTCTACCAAATAATATCTGGTTTGACCTGTCAGTGCTGAATGATATATCTAGGATTACATAAAAGCTTTGACCCCACACTGTCAGAACCTGAATTCAGATGCAGCAGTCACTTGTCTATCCAGATAGATATGCCTGGATTATTTTTCTTGGTATGCATAGTTTAAGGTAAGTGGAACATCTTCCTATTATGCCATTTTTCCTTCATGCAGTTGTCTGAAGGAGAAAGTAGTTGTCTTGCCAATTGCTTCTGTATGTAGATGAGAAAAAGAAAGTGATATTTTTTGCTTGCCATAGTTTTGTTGTGGGTAAGTTATAGTGTGTTCACTTTTTAATTGTTTATAGTGTGTTCACTTTTTATTTGTTTTTCATTTGGTCGTCATCTCCCTGTATTGGCTTTGATGTTTTAAAAGTCAACTCTAATTTTGGTTCATCATCTTTGTATCTAAGCTATAACGACTGAATGTTAGGAGAAGGGTCACTGTGTGGGTGTGTTTTGGGGTTTGAGAGGGGGTGGGTTCCCCCTTGAGGTGGTAGGCTTTTTTCATGTTACTACTATGGCAAAATTTTTCCCACCAATTAAAGCAAAAGCTACTGACAAAGGCAGTAGAGGAAACAGCTCTTATGAAATGTTCGGAGTAAATGAAAAAAATACAGCTGAGCTGAGCTTGCCTATTTTGTTACCTTTAAGAAACCTTTTTCAGGATGAAATGGAGGTGGTAATAAGCTTTGATCTGTTTATTCTCCATTTAAGCTCTGCTTTGGTTCTGAGCTCATTAGGTGGCTTTAAAAAAATCAAACCTTGAACACTGGGCAACCTTAATTCTCTTTGGAACTGTGGTATCCAGGTGCCATACCATGGCATATGGTATGTTGTTGTGTTTGAGGTTTTGTCTTTGATCTTGTCATTTTTTGCAGTGACCAGTCACAGGGCCACCAGGAGCAAAACATAAATGAGACTACAGCAAGATAGAGGCCAGGGCTCAAGCAATGACCTGAGTTCACTCTACCACCGCTTGTCCTACTCTATTTTTGTCTTTCCTCTGCTTACATTGTGTGGTGGTAAATAGAGAAGACTATTTTCTATTTTGTTCTATTTGAACTTTTCTTGAGGAGTAGAAAACCTTATATAAAGAGATACGGGATCTTGTTCGATATGAAAAAGTGTTTCTACCTTACAGTTAAGTTTAAGGTCCATAATCTATAAATGTCAATGCATTTGGAAGTTAGAGAAGAAGTGCATGGATGATGATGACTTCAAATATCAGTCTTTAAAGTAAGTGGGTTTGAAGTAAATGTGTTTCAATTTTTGTTTGTTGTGCTTCAAAATTTAGCTGGCATGGTCAGATTTTGGTAGTGGGAGGGCTACAGGGGTGGTTTCTATGAGAAGCTTCTGGAAGCTTCCTTGGTGTTTTACAGAGCCAAAGCCAGCTGGCTCCAGGATGGACCTGCTGCTGGCCACGGCTGAGCCCATCAGCACTGCTGATAGTGCCTCTGGGATAACAGATTTAAGAATAGGAGAAAAAAAGCCAAACCTGCAGAACAGCAGCAGAGGGAGGAGTTGAGACTATGTGAGAGAAGCAACTGCAGACACCAAGGTCAGTGAGGAAGGAGGGGGAGGAGGTGCTTCAGGCGTTGGACCACAGATTCCCCTGGAACTCATGGTGCAGACCATGGTGAGTCAGAGTGTCCACTTGCAGCCCGTGGAGGTCCACAGTGAAGCCTTGTGAAGGACCCCATGCTGGAGCAGAAGGTTATGATCTTGTGGAAAACCACACTAGAGTAAGTTCCTGGTACGAATGGACCAGTGCAGAGAGTAGCCTCATGATGGAGCAGGCTTGCTGGCAGGACTTGTGATCCCACAGGGTACCTGTGCTGGAGCAATCTGTTTCTGAAGGACTGCACCCTGTGGAAAGGACCCAGGGAGAAGAGTAGTTTGTGAAGAACTGTGGCCCAGGGGTAGGACTCACATTGGAGAAGTTTATGGATGACTGTCCCCTGTGGGATGGACCCCATGCTGGAGCAGGGGAAGAGTCTTGAGTTGTTGTTCCCCTGAGGAAGAAGAAGCAACAGAGGCAAGGTATGAAGTACTGTCTGCAACCCATTCCCTGTCCACCTGCACCACTGTGGGCAAGGTGTAGGAGATAGTAAAATTAAACCTGGAAGAAAGGGTGAGGAGGGGGGATGGTGTTTTTAAGATTTGATTTAATGTTCTTGTTACCCTAGTTTGATTTGTTTGGTAACAAACTAGTTTCCTCAAGTTGAGTCTATGTTGACTGTGAGGTAATGGGTGAGTGATCTCTCCCTTAACTTGACCCATGAGGCTTCCCTTATATTTTCTCTCCCCTGTCCATCTGAGGAGAGGAGTGATAGAGCAGCTTTGGTGGGCACTTACCTCCCAGCCAGGGTCGGCCCACCACAACAGCTTGTATTTAATATGTAAGTCTTTGTATAAAATGGTTTAGTAAGTACAACTTATTTGACATACTACATTTGAGAGTCAAGTCACTGCTCATGAGCGATGAGTGCAGTAAGATTGTGTGCTTTTCTATTAGGTTCATGCTATAGCTGGTAGTAAGTGCAGTTAAATATGTGTATGTACCTGATGGGAGAAGAGAGGGCAAGTGGCACTCACCAGTTAGTGCAATTTTGTCAGTTCTGATACAGTAACAAGCCCTGCAAGCAGCTAACAGCTAATTATATGTTACTACTTTTGGGTATTCTTACTGTATCTGCTTTACAAAAAGAATTCTAACTTTGGTATTGAAACTGCAGAAAATCTTATGGGGCCAATTTCTCACATCACTGTAAATGTGCTAAAGCTCCCTGACCTTACAGAGTTATATTTAATCTTACACCCACGGAAAACCTGTTTGCAAGCTCTCAAGTTACACAAATGCAAGTGTAAATGATGCTTGCAAACCTATATCATTATTGAAGGGAATCTGAAAATCAAAATGAAGCCTTTGACTTTTATGTGCAATAGTAGAGCCAGTGATAATTAGAGGACTCTACAGAAAATATGACAATCCTTGCCTAGTCTGAAAATGCTAATTCTGTTTAATATTGATTCTAACTTGTTCTATCTTCCTCTTGATGCAGAAATGTTTCATACAGTGGTGTTTGGTTGTTTTTTTTTTTTTTTACAATCTTTTGCAATTTTTTGAGTGTAGAAGGACTTAAAGAATATTTTCCTTGGAATATTATAAAATGATGTATTTTTATGTTGATGTTTTAAGTTCCTAAGATTCATCCTCTTGCTCCTGACTATAATCCCTTTTGTAATACACTAAAACTTTTTCATGCCTGAATGAAGATTCGTAAAGCATTTTTACGTAATTATATGAGGAATTGGCTTATGAGTCCTATACAAGTCCTCAGTGTGTCACTGTCAGGATATACATGGTCTCTGCTTACTGCTACAATGGAGAAAAGTCTGAGCTATGCAATGACTTCTGTACCTTGGTCTTTACTGCTAACAGCAGCCATCAGGAATCCCAGACCTCTGAGATCAGAGGGAAAGTCTGGAGGAGGACTGACCCTTGGTGGAGGGGGAACAGATTAGGCAGCACTTAAGCTGTACATACATAACTTCAGGAGGCTTGAAGGGATGCACCGATGAGCGTGGAGGGAGTTAGCCAGTGTCATTGCAAACTGACCATGTATTTTCTGTGAAGGGTTATGGAGTTTGGGAGAGATTCATGAAGGCTAGAGGAAAGTGAATGTCACTTCTATCTTCAAGAAGGAACATCTGTGGATGCTCTGGTAACATCTGGGCAGCTGCAGGTTTGTCAGCCTTTCCTCAGTCCCTGGGAAGGTGGAGAAGCAACTAACCCTGGAAAGCATTTCCAAACACATGAAGGACAAGAAAACAATCAGGAGAAGTCATAATGGATTTACAAGGGAAGTCATGCTTAACCAACATGATAGTCCTCTACAATGAAGTGACTAGCTCAGTGCGTGTGGGGAAAATGGTGGATGTTGTTTGTTTTGACCTTGAGAAGGCTTTTAACATCCTAATAGACAAGCTGACAGGATATGGATTAGATCACTGGGCAGCGAGATGGATTAAAAACTGTTTGAACGACCAGGCCCAGAGGGTTGTGATCAGTGGTACAAGGTCCAGTGGAGGCCAGTCACTAGTGGTGCACCCCGGGGATCAATACTGGGGCTGGCTGCTCAACATCTTCCTTAATGACCTGGATGATGGGGCAGAGTGCACCCTTGGCAAGTTTGTAGGTGATAAAATACCTGTGAGGAGTGGCTGATGAGCCAGAGTGTTGTGCTGCCATGGAGAAGGACCCTACAATCTGGACAGATAGGAATCTCATCAAGTTCAGCACAGAGAAATGCCAAGTCCTGTATCCAGGGATATCTGAGGGTAAGCCCCTCTGAACCAGTGCGTAGTGTGGGCCATCTGACTGGAAAGCAGTTCTGCAGGGAAGACCTTGGGATTTTGGGAGACAAGAAGCTGACCATGAGCCATCAGTGCACTCCTGGGGTGAAGGCGGCCAGCAGCATCCTGGACTGCTTTAGGAAGAGCATTGCCAGTGGGTTACAATCTTTCCCTTCTACTTGGCAGAGGTGAGGCCACATCTGTGGCAGTTCTGGGCTCCCCAGTGCAAGAGAGGCATAGACTTACTGTAGTGAGTCCAGTGCTGGCCCACAAAAATGATGAAGGTTCTGCAGTAGGCATCATATGAGGAGAGCCTGCGAGAGCTGGGACTGTTCAGCCTGGAGAAGAGAAGGCTTGGAGGGATCTTATCTATGTATATAAATATCTCGTGGGAATGAAGAACTGGGAGACAGATTTTTCTCAGTAGTGCCCTGTGACAGGACAGGAGGCAGGGGGTACATGAAAGTCAGTCTGAACATCAGAAAATGTGCTTTTGTGCTGAAGATAGTTGTACACTGACATGGGTTGCCCGGGTAAGTTGTGGAATCTCCATCCTTGGAGATTCAAACTAAATAATCAAACTTAATTATACACGGTCCTGGGCAACTGGTTCTACATGTGCCTGCTTGAGCAGGGTGTGGGACAAGATGATCACAAGAGTTCTTTGCCAACCTAAATGAGACTGTGATTCTGTGTGTTCCTTTTTCTCCCCCAGCAAATAAGTGATGAGATCCAGTCATTCTTTACAGTATTATTCCATGATATGGTTTGTGAAGTATGTTGGAAAACCAAGCTCTGACCCATATATCTATGTTAATTACCTAAAAGTTAATATCCACTACAGCAGTTAATTTGAATATTAACTTATGGAAAAGACTTTAGAAGAGCAGAGGCATGTTAGTCCTTTCGCAGGAACGTAGCTTTTAACTCTGTGATTCTATCCCAGGCTTGTCCAAGTGTCATTTTCCTGAAGACATTTTTTTAAAATGCAGAATGTTTCCTTCAGAAACAATTTCTTTCCCTTACAGGTTTCATCTGTTAAAAAAGAATCAGCATGTTTTCTGATGGAGACTGCTGACTAGAACATCCGTTTTGTATCCCAGCAGATGACCTCTCTAAATTAATCGATCCCAGTTCTAATGAGGTGACCTGTTTAAAATAGCTCTCGGCCAGTGTCTTTGGCATATAAACTTTGAAGTGCATCCCTTCGTGGCATTTCTAGAAATTATCCTTTGTTTTCTATTCAGATTTTTCTGGAAAAATCCTGGTTCTCCAGCCCAGTATTGCAAACTGATGTTGATAAAAATGATTTTAAAGATGAGCCCCTTTTTGGTGCTTGTTTGTAACTGGTTCAGTATTGGATTTCTCAGGGTCAGCACCTAAGCGAGGCTGTGCTGTTCATTCCCAGGCTGGGCAGCTCGATGGCTTTTACATTATGCTCTGACCATGCAGGAATGGAGCAGATTGCTGCTTTCCTAGGTCAGTTTTGCAGTTATGTTCTACAGGAGGACAGGAAAAAAAAAAGTATGTTTGTGTCTGATAATTCAGAAAAGCTGCCATTAAAGGATAATCACTCCACGTAATCTTTTGCATTCTGTTGAATGCTTACGCCCTGGATACTACTAAACTGCATGCTATTTTCATGGAAAGAAAAAGAATTAAAGACTCTTATGACACTTTAAAGGTATACTAGGTTTTTATTTTGTGACTGTATGCCTGCTCACCCTATGTTTTCCTTACATGTTTGGTCTTTTTTAAAAGAAAAATATGTGTTAGTTAAAGAAATGTAATTTCTGTGCTCCTGAAAAGCAATTCAGTAGTTACCTAGAAAAGGTAATGAGGAAGGAGGGAAATGCAGAAAGGATACTGCTTGCTGAAGATGACTCTTCAGTTCCTGTGGCATAAATTGTAAACTGCTTCTTTAAATTCTTTTTCTTGTGAAGTGTTAAAATATGCAGACAACTGCTGTGGTTCACTGAAGGTCACTAGTATGTTGATAACATACTATATAACAGTAGACTTGTGGGTTTTTTGGTGCCCTTGCACATCTCCTTAAAATAGGGATAGTAAAGGTAACGAAAATTTTAGTCCTGATAATGTGGTCATTATACATGATTGAGTCTAATGTTACTTAATCTTCCCTGATGAGTCTTTCATTTACAACAATGCAAATGCTACTTTCCTGAGCACCTAAACTGTTTAAAGGATGGCTTGCTCTGACCATGGACCTTTTGTAGGGTAGCAATGAGAGGCAGTTGCTGTTTTGTTAGTAAACATTTAAAAGGCATGGAAAACCTAATAACTATTTTAGCAGGAAAGAAAGATTTTCAGTCCCTGGGTAAATATGCACTCTTGAGGCAAAAAAGAAAATTCTCAGTATATGATTTATTTTGCAGACTTGTGAATGGGTAATTTGTTTTGTTTTCTGAGGTTACTAAAGGTTACACAGCCATTATATGTTCACTGAAAAGTATGTCATCCGCTAGCATGTTCTCTTTCACTCTCACACTTGTGCACACTCATGCACACTCCTGCGCCTTCCCCTCCCTCTCAGAGAACAGCTGACCAGGATATCCTCTGGGAACAGCAGCACCATTTCCCATTTGGAGCTGCGTGCAGTTAAGCTCACTGATCTCAATGCCATGTGACTGGAAATTCAAGGAGCAGATTGCTATCCGGTGCACACTCTCTCCAACCCGTTGGATAGCAAAAAAAGGGAAAAAAAAAAAAAAAAAAAAGAGGGGGTGGGAGTGAGGAGGGGAGGTTCCCTTGCTTTTTTTTTTTTTTTTCCTAGCGCCGTTAATTCCTGCTGGAGCTTGTTTGCCGCAAGCTCGGTTCATGGCAGTAGCAGAAGCAGCAGAGCTTATTCGGTAGCTCAGTGCTCTCAATGAGGTCAAGCTGGATCAAAGGGAAGCCTCCTGTGGAAGCATCTACTGTAAGTTCTGATACTGCTTTTTCCACGCTCCCTCCAAATGAATGTACGACTGAGCCAGGCTTCGGTGCCTTATGCCTCCCTGACTGATAATTTTGTATGAGGTTGTCAGGTTTTATGCTAATTGAACTTGTCAGGAAGGCGTCAGTTGGATAATAATGCTGTGCATTTTGGGAGAAGAGGGCTTATCGTTCTCTCCTTTTATTTTCTAAGGGAGTGGGAAGAAGAAAGTGGGGTTTTGTCCTTTTGAAAAGCTCCAAGCTGTTGAGGTTACAGCTCACCAGATTCTGTTTTATGTAATCTACATATTCTACTTTCTAAATAAAGCAACTGTAAAGTGTCTTGCAGATGTCCTTGGGTTTCACCAAATAGCTATTCTTTTGGGAATAGCTACCTAAACATTTATATAATTAAAAAAAAAAAAAAAAGAGAGAGAGGAAGAGAAAATACTTCATTCAAATCTTGGAAACATCCGTAGTAACTAAATTTAAGAGAAGCTCTCCTTACAAAAACTACTGTTTGCTTGAGGGGTCTTTAATGTGACCATTCAGAAGTATTTCTTTGAAACCTAATTCTGGGTATGAACTGGTTTTACTGCAACTTTTCAGTTGCGTGGACTCTCTCAGCGAGATGAAAAATTTGTCATTTTATGTAATGAGGTGGCTGTTTCTGCAGAAACGCTGTTCAGCATGACAGAATGCTAACTTTTGCAGGGAGTGTTGTCTCATTTGCAGCACGGAATCCTTGGGCGATAATGAAATGCTGGGCTGTAATTTTTCAGCTACATAACTCAACTTTTTTTTTTCCCCCTTGAAGTACAAAAAGCTTACTTGAATACATAGCTGGAAGGCTTGCAGAGTGGTTTCAATGGATTGAACAAAGTAACTGCCACCTGTTCGGATTATTGTTAGTAATACATTGTAAAACCTGAGGAAAATGAAAATATCACAAGTTATTATCTCTTTCTGCTGTAAAGCTCCTCTTGAAGGGGGTGACACAGTGTGTCACTCTCTTGATCTTCATCATGTATTTCTGGAAACTCGGCAGTATTGGCGTTGTGCTGTGAAGCGGCAAAGTGTTGCAAATGTCATAAAGGCTCCTGGCATTGCCCTACTCCCCCAAAATCTAATGTCTTTGGGTTTTTTTCAAAAAAGGCGTGTTCTTTTTATTCCCTTCAGTTATATTCTTGACTTGCTTAGATATCTAACTTGTAAGTTGGATAGAGAAAGTTAAAAAAAAAAAAAAAGTGTGAAATCAGGTCATGCAACATCTATGTATGACATGCAAATATTTGCTGGAGAGATTTATGAAACAAACTTGGAAACTCATTTTCAGCTGTGTACTTCTGTTTAATAAAAAGACTCATTACTTTTATATGCTATGCTTTTTATCTGGCATCACTGCAATATAAATATGAGAAAATAATGTGTAAATTAGCATCTGATACTACTCTCATTCTCAGTCTGAAGAAAGGGTCAAAATGCTTTATGAAGCTGTCACTGGATTTTTAAATTTATTTTGAATTTGTATGTTTTTTTGGTTTTAACAGAGGCTGTCTTCAGTTCCATTGAGACAGCTCCATTTTTAAATATATATAGTGGGGGAAAAACCCTCATCTCTATCATTTTGTGCACATTGTGATGTTTCTTTTCATTTCAGCATTCAGCTTCTGAGTTGATCCTAGTTGAAGATGAAATGACAGATACTGAAGATAATGAAGAGGAGGATTTAGGAGTCATGGATGATCAACGTAGTGTAATTCTCCATCTCATCTCTCAGCTCAAACTTGGCATGGACCTTACCCGGGTATGAACACCGTATCTCTCTTATATTTGTTTATTACTATGTCTTCTTCTCATCCTTCTGTGTGTGTGTGCCTGTCCAATTCCTATGAGAGTGTTTTGCCCCTATGGATGAGGAATTTCACCTTTATAAAGGTGTGTTTCCAGAGAGCTATGGAGTGCTGTCTCTTCCTAGGGAGGCTTTCACATGAAGTGACCACATCAGATGTTTAGAGGTGGAGGGGGAGGGAAAGAAAAAAGAAAAATTAAAAAACCTCTCAAACTCCTGCCTATTATTATGAAAGTCTTTCAGAGCAACCATATGTCATGTATGTATCCCACATGTATGTTAAGTCAGGGTACACTGAGGGTTTGAGGAACAATAGTGGCAGCTGTATGGGTGAAGGAGATACGTGCTCATGTTACTGCTTTGTGGATTGGATTCCATTTACTTATGTATCAGCTTCAAAAAAAACACCACGTGATGGTAAAGAAATTACAGTCTCCAGTCTGTCACTGGTTTTGTCTGTGCTAAGTAGCTCACTAGTTAACCCTTCTGGTCCTGGAACCAGTCTTGTCATGAGCTTGTCCATAGTGATATGACCAGAGAAGTTACACTGTCTGAAAAATTTTCCCTGAGGTCCTTAGAGTTTTGGAAATGAGACAGATGTTCTGAAAGCAGAGGATGCTTCTTTTTGAGTAGTCCTGCATTCCAGCGAAATCTTCTCATGGGGTTTAATAAATAATCAAGTCGATTTTTGTACAGATATGGAATACACTTTCCTTCCACAAGGGTTTTCTACTTAAAACCCCCCAAATAAAACTCCTATAACCCACTTCACACAAATAAGAAGAGTTCATTCTGACACAAATAATGTAATATTTGTAATGACCAGCAGGAAGTTGTTCTCATGGGCATTTTGATATTCCAGAGAGTTCGTCTGCTTTCCTTTTCATCTTCCATATTAATCAAAATCTGTTTTTACTATAACTTTCTTACAAAATAAGGTTTTCTCAATACAGTCTTCCTCTGGAACAATTGACGGTGTCTAAAAATACTTAAATTTTTAAGACGGAGCAACCCCTTGTTCTCTTGCTAAGTATAGCTATTGAATAGCTGCACAGAAATTAATATTTTGTCCTAAATAGAACATAAGTTTAATAATTTCACTTGTGAGTATACCTGTCACTTCTTAGTTTGTCTGGGGTTATATACAGTTCATTTTTGATTTTGTTTTTCTTAGCTGTCCCTCTTTTCTATGGTCGTTTGCTAAGGCTGAGTCCATAATATTCAAACTAGACCAAGATTTTTTTATCCATAGTTTTTGTGTCTTCAAAACATTTTGTCTTTGGTAATGAACAAGTTTTTTCTTTCCTGATTTCCACTGTCATCTTTTTGTCACAGCAGAGGAGGCAAAACCCCAAAGGCACAGAGTTGATGTAAATAAGAGAAGTGTAGACACTTGTACAGAAAAATAGGAAGGTAAATACATATATGATAACCTATATCTTATATAGTGTTCTTAGACCACAGTTTTTAAGGATAGTGGTAAATGTTATTAGGTGCATAGTGTGGCAGAATATTAGCAGGCATAAATGTCTGTGTATAATATCCACACTCTGAAAAGAGAAACAGGCATATGGCAGAGTTAGATCTATCTGTAGTCTGCGTGATGCACGAATACACATATGATAAGTATTAATGAGACATGCCACATGTGCACATCACTTTTCTGCCCATTTTGAGGATTAAAAAAAAAGTACAGGACAGCTGGCTGCGTTTTTTATCTCAACTCTGCTTACTGGCATGAGGCCCTTAGGGCCACAGACATGTGACGATAAAGCTGGGTTTGTTGGCTGCACCTCTCCTCATTTTTTCATTATTCCTCTGAAAGTCAGATTGCAGATCACCTTGATGCTCATCAGCTTCTGCTGGAAGTGGTTGTAGCACAGTACTTGCCTAGAATCAGAGGATGTTTTTACATGTTTCTATTTTCCTCTGCCTTCTTCCTTACGGTTCTTTCTGTGGTTCATTTTATGAGCTGTGGATTGCTACGTGGTGCACAAATGAACAGCTTTTCTGAGCCCTTGGTAGCTGGGAGCTCTGGATGCAGGGTCATTACCTCCATGTTCCGTATCAGAGGAAATGGCATATTTTCCCTTTCCTACAAGGTAATGGCTTATGTTAGCCTTGATCCTGCCTCTGCTGACAGCAGTTTCCCAGTGCTGAGAGCCACATTTAGTGTTATGGAGGTGCTTTGCTTCTGGAATGTGTCAGGCTGCTGCACCTTTTAATGAGGAGTTAAACAGTAAAAACTACTGTGAAGGAAAACAATGCAATGAAGTACCAAATCTGTGTGGCCAAATAGACTTCAACAGCTGCTAGAGAGAGTTGGGTGGGGGAGCAGTGCACAGCAGCAGAACGTAGTACAAAGCAGATGCCTTGGACTAGGCTATGAGGTTAAACCTCATTTAAAATTGGAATTGCTGGGGGAAAAATAAGTTTTTAAGTGGTTTGTTCTTTAGACTTTTAAAAAAATGGAAAGTAGTGCCAAAGCCCACTAACAGCCTGATAGATTTGTCGGCAAATGGCATCTAATGGATTGCAGTTAATGCTAACAGTTTGTACAGATGGATGATCACTTCCCTGCATTCTCTCACCTTCCCTACACAGTTAATATGTGCTAAAAATAAAGGGTTGCCATTCTGTGTAAAAGGGCTGCCAGTAATTCTGCAGAATATCAACTACTATTAACATTGTAGTATGTTCATGATGTCAGAAGTTTTTACTTTGCTTGCTAATTTTCTTTTACCTTGTAATTTAAGATGTAAGTAGCATGAAAATAGCTTATTTTATTCCCACAGTGACACAGATGACAGTGGAAAGTTTTTATACTTCCAAGAGAATATCTCAGCGTGAGGTACCTTGGTCAGATTTCTGAAAAGAGTAGGGAGTGCTGCTGAAACCCATGTTTTGCCTCACAGTAAATGGTAGTGGGGATAAATATCTCTGTTCTTAAGAAACTGTGCTCTTTGTCTCAGTTGCGTTCAGACCTGATTAAGTGTAGGTGAATTCAAACCTAGGAGGTTTGAATTGGTTGAATTGGTTCAAGTTTCAAACCAATATCACCTTTTTAACCTCAATGAAAACAGAGGAATGCCTCTTAAACTGCTTCCTTTTCATCTGAAGCCTGAGAAATAGTAAGAACAGAGATTATTCTAGCATTTCAAAATGCAGTCAGGAGATCTTTTGCTTCAGAGCTCAGCAACTTGATATTTGTTGTAGAGAGTTTCTTTTGCCCCATTGGTTGTCATGCTGGCTTTTTCTCAGAGGAAAATATTAGGCACTTCTGATTTTTTTTATTTTGTTACCAGAAAAAAAAAAAATTTGTAGTCCAGTCCAAAGCCTGTATAAAGAATATAGGTCCCAAGTGTATTTTTCTGGACAGTGAATTCTGTCTAGCTGCAGAAGAGTTGAAAACCTCATTCCTTTGGAAGCTGGAGTACTAGCACAAATGCATGGGAGTCCAGTGCTAGCAAGAATAATGCTGTATACTTTCAAATTTGTTTATTTCTGTTTTTCTTATTATTGCAGAGATCAAGATAGGGCCAATTAAAAAAACAAAAAGACTGGTGTGATTTTTTTTTTTTTAGGGTTTTTACTATGTTAGTGAGTGATGGTGTTGCACATTGAAACTTTGAGGCTATGAGTTATTTAGTAAAAGGCAGTGTTTGTAGGTGTATTTTGTAATACTGGAGTTGTATAAGCTTTAAAACTCAAGTGTTTTTAATGTGTAGTTCTGTCTCTGTGTGTGGAAACAATTCAGTCCTTTCCTTCTACAATTAAGGATGTAGTTTCCAGCTTGGTTGGGCTTTTAAGACAAGATCATTTTGAGCTGAAGTTCAAGCTTTATTCAGATTTTAAATAGATTCTTGAAACTCAGTAATAAGAGTCCAGTGATTTGTAATGTCTCGTTCAGTGACTGTGTTGCTGTAGCTGTGTTAAGCACGTAGCTGCGAAGCACACACCTAGGACTTGAGAGAGCAGATACTAGGACTCTGTGACCAAGTCAACAGGATGAAACCACAGCAGTCTTGATGTTGTACCATAACATTTGCATAATCTTAAGTGTGGTCTGCACTTTCCTTCTCTTTGTGCTAATAAAGGTCACTGTCTTTAGAGAGAGGCACTTGGACATAACGAGATGCAGAGTGCTGTTTATTCAAATGAATTTGCCCTTTCAGGTCTCTGTAGTGAACTCATGATAGGCACTACTGGTGTTTTTAGGTAGAAGTGATGGGGGGTTTTTTGTATGTTTTGCTGTCACTTTCCCCTCTGATAACCTGATCTTTTAGTATACAATTTATATTAAAATGAGATGCTGAACTGAGGATCTCAATTGCTGAATTGCATGTTTTAAAAGATTATATTGGGTAATGAATATTTGGTCAGAGTGAGAATGTCGCAAGTAAGATGGAATTGTTTAAAGTGCTAAAAAATAGGAAAATCTACTGTCTTTCCACTTTGCCTTCCAGAATTTTGGATCTCACTTCTAAAAACCAATCTCCCTGGCTTCTTGCTGTCACACCACCCTGAGGACTGTAGGCTGTCTTTGGCACTCAGTAATTTGCCACATGTCGTGTAAAATTAAGGTCCCCCTCTTTTGGGGCCTCATTAGGTTGGTAGCAGAAACGATGTAGAGTCCTCAAGGCTTACCGAGTAGAGTCAGAGGAATATTACAGATGGAACATTGCTTGATTTATATCTAAACTTGTAAAAAATTATTAGCCTATAAAAGACTGTCTCTGTGTAAATATAATATACAGAAGGAGAGAGTGAATGAATGGGTATGTTACCAAACAGAGCAGTTCCCTCTTTGCACTGGAGGCACAGTGACTTACTGTGTAGCTGTAAAGTCTGTGTTCAAGCTGTTGTGACTGGAATCCTTTTTCAATGTTTATGAGTTCTCTTTGAAAAGAACTGAATGATTAATAAAAGTTTGACAGCTTCTATTTCATGATCCACGGGATCCAAAAGGACTGATCTGTGCTTTGGTCCCACTTAGAATAGCAAGCTGGGACAGCAAAGGGAAAAGCAAATGTGTTTGTGATGAAGGGTGGCTGCTGCCTGCTGTAAAAAACCCTTGCTTTTGGGAAAGGGAAAAAGTAAATGCAACAAAGAATTAAAGAGGAAAGCAGAAGAACTGCCTTAATAGGGACAGCTGTTGGTCTGCATCTGTGATCACTGAGCCACTTTGATTAAAGATAAATTTGGGGGGGTGGGAATAGAAACAATTTTGGAAAAATTTGTAACAGAAAGGTAGAACTTGATTTTCGCTAGGAAGGCTTTCTGCCTAAATGGTAACTCTTTCTCAAAGGCACTTCCAATGCCTTCCCCCCACCCCTGCACAGCAAGAGAAGTTCTCAGCCTTGCATTCTGGTACGTGAGAAGAGAGATATAGCCCTAACAGACATACAGCGAGGCCTTGGGAAGGCGGAGGAGAAACCGAGAGGATAAAAAGGGCCCTGAGGGGGTGGGAACTTGCCTGTCACTCCCTGAGGCCCAGTGTGCAAACTGCACTGTAGGTTTTTGTGTTCTGGCCTTCTAAATAAACTTTTTTTGAATTCTATCCACTGCCTTGGCATTTCTGGGGATACTTGTGTACCTTACCATGCAGTGTGCCAGGAGTTCCCTTTGGGCATGTGGGAGCAGCCGCTCAGCTCTCCTGGGGCAGTCCTGCATAAGGTGTGGAACATGGGAGAAAGATGGGAGAGAAATAAACTATGTCCTGTAGTCCTTGTTTGTCTTGCAGTGCCCTCCGGGATGTTTCGCTGGAAACTTCTAACAAAGTGTTATTGTCAAGTGAGTGACTTTGGCAACATCTGCGTTGCCAGAGGCGGCACTCCAGACTGCATCCAAGTCACTTGGGGCCAGCTTCCTCCAGGGCAGGCTGCCTAGTGCTCAGTCCCTGGTTTTCTTTCTGGGCCCTCTGGAGCCTCTCTAGTCCCAGGATATGAATGTAACAGTTTGTGCAGGTTTTGTTTCAACTTGTCTGAAATAAGAGGAAGCCAGGCAGGGGCACACCAGGGTAGCATAATACCATCTCAGATGGAGGGGATGTGCCTGGGGGTGACAGGAGACCTTAGGCATGACAGGGGATTGGACTTGGAGTTGTGAGGGGGCATGACAGTGTAGGGCAGAGGGAGTCCAACGGGCAGCATTTTCTTGCTTATAATAGCCTCTTGGGAAGGTTCCTTGGAACAGTTTTATCCTTGGAAATACAACTGAGATTTGGTTTTTGTTGGATCTCCTTGGCTTGGTTTGTTAGCTAGGCTGGAAGGGACCTAATACATATGTAGTGGGTAGTCAGGGACCCAGGAGTGAAATATGAAACCCAAATGTTAGACAGAATGGATAGATGTACTCCTTACACTCTCCTCCACTTAGAGTTGGTGATGTGCATGTTTATGTAAAATACTCATCTTCTGTTAGTTTGGGAGGGTGTGTCCCTCCTATTTCAGAGGGTTATGATTTGTTTGTTTTGTTGATGTTTGAAGTAAATTAGTTTATATCAAAGTATGTTTTTGTGTTATGTAAACAAGAAAAACAATGGCTGGTTTGTTCATTGAGAGGAGAGGAAAAGGCAGATTTCCATGTGAGCGGAACAGCCCATCCCTGTTGTGTGAGCTGCTCTTGAGAATCATAATGAAATAGGAAGCAGCCTGCATGGGTATCAAGGCCACTGCTTTTTCCTTTGCTCATTATTTACACTGCAAAGAAAATTAAATTGATGTGGCATGGGAAGAAAATACATTGTCCCAAAACTTGACAGGGCCAGAATTTGCAGCTATCCTAACTGTTCTCCCCCTTTCCCACCTGGTAGTGTGATCATGGGGAAATCATATCTGCCTTTGTCTGCTTTGCATACAGGTAGTGCTTCCAACATTTATTTTGGAGAAAAGATCCCTGCTGGAGATGTATGCAAATTTCATGGCCCATCCAGACCTGTTTTTGTCAATTGCAGCTGGAGCCACTCCCGAGGAAAGAATTATCTGCTTTGTGGAGTATTATCTAACAGCTTTTCACGAAGGCCGAAAGGGAGCAGTTGCCAAGAAGCCCTATAACCCTATAATTGGTGAAACCTTTCATTGCTCATGGGATGTGCCTAAAGATAAAGTGAAAGCATTCAGAACTAATGGTGCCTCCACAGTTTCTAAGGACCCAGCCAAGGAGTTTGGCCAGGACCAGTCCACGTGCTACAAGCTGAGGTTTGTAGCTGAACAAGTGTCCCACCATCCACCGGTATCTTGCTTTTACTGTGAATGCAAAGAGAAGAAAATGTGTGTGAACACTCACGTATGGACCAAAAGCAAGTTTATGGGCATGTCAATAGGTGTTTCTATGGTAGGTGAAGGTAAGAAATATGCTTTTATTTTTTTTTTTTTGTTTTTTTTTTTTGAGCTAATATTATGGACACCACAGAAGTCCATATGTTTTCCTACTTCCTCTCCCTCTGACCTTTCATTCTAATCTTATGACTGTTTGCTTTTGTGAAGTTTGGAATTAAAACTGTAGGGTTCATATCACCTTTTTCTATCCAGACAGAATGTGAACTGCCCATTACATGTATAAATGTATGCTTATATTGATGAGAGTCTGTTAATAGATTTTTATATATATATGGCTGTACTAAGTTACAGTATCAAATGGCTACTGACAGTGTATTCTGTAAGAATATTTTTATTTGTCTTGCTTCTAAAATAACATGGGATTTGATATTCCCAACTGGAACAAAACAATGGGAAAACCTCACGTTCTTACATAAGCCTAACATTAATTTTCATAGTTTCAGCAAAGAATCATGATTGCTGTAGTGTTTGCAAGGTTAGGATATTCTTTCAAGCTTTCTAGAAAGTCATGTAGTAGCTGTCCAAGTTGTGATTTTCTACATCCCGCATATTCATTCTGCTTTGTGACAAGTCGTTGTTCAACTTGAATTCAACAATACAGGGAATCAGCAAGTACTTAATGGATGATGTGAACTGATAAACACACCTGTACTAGTGTCCTTGCTGACTATTAATGCATCAGCAGGAATGTGTTTCAAGGCAATTTAGTCTCTGGCCATTTAAGGGTAAGATCCTATGTGTGGGTTTTTTGTGTTTTGTCTTAACCAGTTTTTAGACTGTGGTCTCAGAAGTACAAGGACAGCTTACAGTAAATGCTTCTTTTTGCCACCATTATGTTAAATACTATGATATTAAAAGGTAGTAAAAAAGTGAGTAGGAAATGCAGTGATTTGGTTTTGCATATTCATAACAACAAAACAATTCTGGTGAAAACATACAGGTATGTTCTGCTATTTCTACCAGCTATACCTAATGAAAAAACTCAACCAGGAAAAAGAACTACAGTAGTTTCAGTCCTGATGGCAATATACTCCCCTTTTTTGTAGAAGAGATATGAAACTTCCCTATTACTGGATTTGATGCAATTGTGATAAAGTCTGTAATAGCATGGCTGTTTCCTTCTTCCCGTGATTTAGGTGGTTTGCATTTAATGCAGAGTTAGAGGGAGTGTCAGAAGGGAAATTTGTCTTTCTGTCAGTCTCCTATCTGTACTACTGCCAGCCTGAGTCATTGGCTTAGCTTGCTCCATTTTTCTGGTACATGTTCGTTTCTAGTACTCTTTTGCTCAGTGAAGGGAACTATTTAATGGAAATAAAATTAAACCTAAAGTCACTTATGATTATGTAGGAGTAGGGAAATTTCTTTCTCTTGCTGCTAGCGCACACAGTTCCCTGGGATTGAGGGTGTCTACTGTGGGGATTATTTAAGACTTCAAAGTCCTGATGTGTCCCAGTTTTGAGAGAAAAGGGGTCTAAGAATTAACTACTTTGCTACACCAAGGATTATTTAATGTGTGCTTGTGAGAATAAGTTCTTCCCTGTCCCCCCCCTTTTTTTTTTTTTTTTTTTTCCTCCCGTGATCCTGGAGATATCCCAGGAGTGGAGGCAGGGTTTGGGGAACATCTACAATGGTGAGCTCTTTTATTGTGAGGTTTGCTGCTGTCTTTATGGTGGGTGTTCTGGGAGGAAGTTTGGGTTCACTGATTTATAGTTATCATTCATCTTTTTTGCTCATGTAAGCAGTGCAGAAGTGTGCAGCTCCACAGTGACAGCATTTCTGGGAAGTGATGGAGACACTGCAGTGCAGCCCAAGCATTTTTGTTGTGTGTTCAGGACTGGCAGTGGGCAACAAGAAGTGGTAATGCTGAAGCTCTTCTGTAATTTGAAAACAGCCAGCCTAAGCCTGACAGCCTCAGTTTAAAATGCTTGCTTTGCAGTGCAGTTTCTTCAATTGAAACTGCACTTTCTTGAATTTTTTTTTTGGTTTGTTTATTTTAGTCCCACAGAAGTCTTCCTAATTAAGTTGATGTGTAGATTTGTCGAGCTGTGCAAAAATTAGGCTCTGCTGCAGATGCTTCTTTTTCATGTGCTGCATAAGTATAAATTCTGTAGTAGACTGAGGTCAGCGTAAGTACTGGAGAATAGATTGCAGACCTGAAAAAAAGTAGCTGCTGGACTAAAAATGTGGAAAACCTCTGTATTACAAGGCCTAATAATTTTTTAATATGGAATATAATTTGGAGATTTTTCCTTGTATTTAGGGAGACTTTAGGCTTGCAGCATTTCATGTAGGGTGAGTTAGTCTATCAGAGTTAGTGATTTAGACTGTGGGAAAACACGTTGTTAGTCAGAAGGTGTATGATGCTGGTTAAGGTAGGTAAAAACTAAAGTTAGCCCTTAGGAGAAGCCTTCTTATACCAAGGTAGGCTGGTAAACTTATAGAATCTTACTTTAAAGTGTTAGAAGAAGACTGAGTTTTTTGGGAATAAATCCTGCTTTTGATAAGAGACAAAGTATCATCTCATGAATCATAGAAAACCCTGGGTTTTGTTGGTTTCTTTTTTTAACTCCCTCTAGTGTGCATTGGATGGCCAAACTAGTCATATGCTGTTGTTGGGTAAATTCCTTCCAACCAGAGCTGCAACTAATGTTTTGGATAATTCAGTGTTAGAGAGTGACCATATTGTTCTAATCAGATATGTATCAGAACAATTTTGTTTGACTAGATTGCCCAGAGAGGCAAACCCACGACAGGCACCCACAACCTCTCTGGGTTCATTGCCTCATCCCTGGAAGTGGTCAAGGCCAGGTTGGATGAAGCTCTGAGCAACCTGCTCTAGTAGGAGGTGTCCCTGCCCATGGCAGCAGGGTTGGAACGAGATCATCTTTAAGGTCCTTTCCAACCCAAACCGTTCTATGACGATTCTGTGATGATGACCTGAAACTTCATTGTGGCCTTAATGTTGAGTGCAAGCAACTCCCTACCGAATAATGTATGCGTGTGTCCTTCAAACATTTAAATGAAGCTTTTTCTGCTGCAGGTGGTTATTGAAAGAAATAAAGTGGTACTGAATTTTTGGACCTATAGTGTGTAAGGAAGATGCTGGTAATGTTTCTGTGGTGGTTTTGAATTGTATTTTTTTTAGAATGTCCTTAGATGTATAGAGCAAGTTGCTTTTTGTGCTTTGTTATTGGAAGCTGACACAGGGAGTCATGGCAGTACAAAGACTCCTAAAGGAGTTTAAAGAATTTGGGGATTTAAGGACAGTATGGCCTTGTCATACAAAGGGTACAGCTCAGTATCTTATCCATATGATTTTTTGTGTATATTGCACCTCAAAGTGACTCACATTTTTTTTCTTTCTGTGTTTTTTGTTGTTGATTCAAAATAAGTATCAGTTGCAGAGATGCAGAATGAGTAGGAGAGCACTGCTGGAAATCCATTTGAAAAGCTATTTTATATGCTAGCCCTTCTTCATCTCTGGTTATGAGGGGTCTAAATCTGGCTTGCTAATGAAATGTCTCAACTTCTTCTTCACTATATAACAAAACCCCCATTCTTCAGAGCAGTCAGCCTTGCGTTTCCTCATGAGAAAGCTACCCTGAATAGAAAAGTGGGTATTTTGCATAAAAGACTTCATATTGCCTGCACAGTCCCTAATTCTGGTTAATGTTAATTATGTACTAATGAGAGTGTGAGGGGGGGAGAAGAGGCTGTAATGAATAGGATCACATTAAGATTTAAATTAGCAAGGGATAGGAGAGTCAGTGTAAATATTTAATTTTTTTTTTTTTTTATGTGTTCCATAGAATCTTCAAACAGGTGCTGGTTGTAGGGCAAGGATGCTTTACTGGAAACAACCATGGTGAGCACACCTCAGTGTGGGCTGTGCCTGTTCCTTTTCTGCTATTGGGTCTTGTTCCAAAGCAGCAAAATCCAGCAAAAAGTGTCATCTTTGATTCATGGATTAATTTTGCAGAGAGCATAAAGTACATTTAAGTGGATTGCTCTGTATTATCAAGTGGCTAGTTATGTCTGATGTTTTCACTCCTGCTATTTTAAATGTTTGAAAAACTAGTGAGGTTTAGGCTTCCAAAAATTATTTTCTAAATTGAAATCAAGCCTGAAAAGATTTGATGAATAGGGAAAAGGTTCAGTGCTCTTCACAGGGCTGATCTAAAACAAAGCAATGTATGGGGTTTTATCTCTTTTTTTTTTTTCCCCCCTTCTGTTCAAATATATGGATGTGTATATATTCATAGATGTACAGGTCTATAATTTCTAGTCCTGAGAAATTAGTGGCTTTTTAATTTACCAGTCCCAAAGATTGATTGCTCCATGCAACTAGAGCCATTTCCCTAAGTACTAATTTTTGAGTTAATATTTTTTAGGCCAGTGGTTTCAGAACAGTTTCCATATAGCATGGCCCTCATTACTTAATTTAGAAAATGGCCCCAGTCTTTGACAAATAAGCATTGCAACACAGCTGGCTGGAATGTTTATGAGATGATAAGAGCCCAGTCCTGGCATCTCCTGTTTTCCTGTGTGACTCTGCATGTTTGGTGATGCACTGCTCCCATGTGGGGCTCATCCCAAATGGAACTTACTCCTCTTAGTGCCCTGCTATGAATAGTGCAGAGAGAGTGAAGAGCTTCTTAAATCAGGAAACTGCCCTAGGCCGTTTGTGTCCCACGTACCATTTGTTGTTTGGATTGATCTCCATACAGTCAATGGGAAGCATTAAATTTCACATGCCTCTTCTGCAGCTTATTGACCCAGAGCCTCCTCGGGGTTTTTTGTCGATATGTGTTACTGGAAAATCAATTCACAAAGCTGCAGCATCACTGAGGGACATGTAAGAGTCAAAGTGGGAAGTTGATACGCTGGGATCATCACTTCCTCTTAACGCAGGCTGAGGAGTCATGGAAAGGAGTGTCACTCTGAATACACTGCCGTGGTCAAAAGGAGGAGTAAATAGTGTTGAGGACATATCAAGGGGGAAATGCAAAATCTGCACTTGTTTATAAAAAATTCACTCTTCTCTGTGGCATTTATTTCTAATAAACTGGATTATGAAATCCACTGTTCCTCCCAGAGTACTGATCTGGTGCATTCTTCCATGAATAATAGCTGCCTATAAACTCTTCAGATTTTTTAAAAAGAATTTGCAGATTTCCAAAGAATTCTTCGATGTCAGAGGAGAAAGCTGAAAATGGGATAATCTTCTACAACTTTTCCCATGTATTTACTTACAGCCAATTTTAAACTAAACGCGAGTAATCCCTTACCGCAGGGGAGCAAAGGAAATAAAAAGAGCCTGTGTATTTTCCAGCAGATACTTTTAAAGATCAGTCTCAGTGTAGTGATACTTAGAAGCAGATGATAAAATTAGACAACATTTTTTAAAAAGGTTTTAGTTTTTCTGCTTTTAAATTCTAAAGATTAAAATCCAGCAGGGTAGGGTGTGAATTCTTGTGGCACTGGTTACAAGTGTTGCCTCTCAGTGAGATTTTGGCTTCCTCTTCCCTTAGAGAGCACAGGTGTCCATTCAGACAAGGTGGTGCAGCCACAGTGTTCATGGTGCTTCAGTTAAACAAGGTTTTGCATGTGAACTCTGCAAACAGTGGAATGCAAAACTAACAGTCAGGTTAATACTAGAAGTATTAGCGAGTTGTGGGTATTTGAGATCTGCCCTTTAATCTCTTTTAGATTAGAATTATTGAGCTGGAGTCATATTTCAAGTGAGATAGCACTCGATTTAAAAATGTATGTGTTCAGGTGTTTAAGGAATTAAAAAAATATGCTACCAGGTGCTAAAAATAGTGCCAAGAGAGCTGGGTTCAGTTTTTAATATCCAACCTGCTGTGGTGGTTAAATATTTACATTGAAGGTCACTGCTGCTGTTTGCTCTTCACTTTTAACGTGCTTGGCAGTGTGCATTACAGCTCTGCATCCCTCCCACTCAAGTAGGGAGGAAAAAGCTATTGATCCCATCAGAGGGACAAAAGCAAACCTATGCTCACCCAAAAGGAAATCTGTGTTTGTCATACCAGTGTCCGCTCACGTGGGGACATGCAGTGACGGTCAGAGGAGGATGGCAGGGCCCAAGGAAGTAGGAGGCTCTGGAGAAGTTCCTATGAAAGTCTGGTTCATAAATGCAGTGAGGTTCTCCCCCAGAAGTGAGCACCACGTTTGCCCACAGCACTGCTATTAGAACTTTTGTCTTTTAAAAAAACCCAAACACAAACCTCACAACAACAGAACCATCATGTCGGAAGCTGATACTTTCAGGCAGACAGTGCTTTTTCACTGTGTGAGGACTTTTTTGTGCTCAAACCATTAATACTGGGGAAACAGGATCCTATGGATGGCACCAGAGGCACTACCTGAAAGGAGCCTGTAAGAAAGATGAGAAGATGTAGTGACGGGACAAGGGGGAATGGCTTTAAACGGAAAAAAAGGGGTTAGATTGGATATTAGGAAAACATTCTTTACTGTGAGGGTGGTGAGGCACTGGAACCAGGTTGCCCAGAGAGGTTGTGAATGCTATGTCCCTGGAAGTGTCCAAGTCCAAGTGTCCAAGTCTAGGTTGGATGTGGCTCTGAGTGACCTGATCAGTGAAAGGTGTCTCTGGCAGGCTGACGGGAATTACATGATCTCTGAGGTCCCTTCTAATCCAGGCCATTCGATGGTTCTGTGATTATTCTTTATTAACTCAGTGTTATTGTAGCATCCATACCAGAGCTGGTTTTTGAGTAAACATTCTTCCTGGCTGCCTGTCCAGGTTGAGTTGTGTGGTTCAGCCTTCCTGCATTGTGTTCAGCTTGTATTTGCCTGCAGATATGAAGCCAAGGAAGCTTGAGACAAAATGTATGTGTGTGTTCCAGCTGTGTCCTCCTGACTGTTCCCTGCTGGTGAGGGTTCAGCACACGATATGAGGAACTTGTAACCTGCCAAGGTGAAATGATTCAAGGTCCTTCTAAGACACGACTTTTCTGTGTTTGTGCTTTTGCACTCCCCAGCTCATCTGTGTCAGACTTGCTGGGGTAGGAGCACTGGCTGTGTCATTGCTGGCAGGCTGAGGTTGCAAAAGTTCTGAGAACAACTGCATAAAGCTATTCTAGTTTGCAAATATTTTCCTGTGGAGCCATTTCAGAAGGCAGAAGTGACAAGTTGCAGAGCTTCATGTGCCTGCCTGCATTAAGTTTTGTGAGCAGAAGCCAGTATTTAAGATCATGGTTCTGTCAGAGCTCTGTGCTTTTACATTTGGAATGTCTTGTTTAGGTTTGTGTTTTCATACATTTTAAAGGCATATTTTCATGTGGGCAGTAGTAGTGTTGTGTTCCTATTTAGTGCTTTTTCATCGTTAAATGTGAGATCACTTTGAAAATAGTACCATTATTCCCTCAAAGAGATAGATTAATCAATACCACTACCAATGTGTTTTTCCCGTCTGCCCCAGGGTCAAGGCAAATGGGCTCAAACTCACCCTGTTTCTAAAACAGATACTCTGTCAAGCTAAATTTCCTACTCTTCTTTTTCAAATATTTCTGGGTTCTGAGTGCTTCCTGTGATGGGTTATTTTCAGTCCCTGTTGTGAAAAAATATTATCAAAGCTGTCATTTTTGCCTTTAAGCACTTAATAAATGGGACACAAAAGACTGTTAAACTCTAATAAAAAATACACTAAAGACATTTGGCATGATCTAATTCCCGGTGCAAGGTTTATGGTGCTCTTTACTTGGTCTAGTGTCCTGTCCTCATAAAGACCAAACTACACTTATGGCAGGGGATAGAGTTGTATCCTTAACCCCAGGGGAAGCTATGATCAGGTATGCAGCTTTCTTTGTGGTTCCAAATAATGTTGAAAAATTATTGCTATTGCATGTTGGTTTTAGTTACAGTTTCATAGTGCTGAGGATGGAGGAGCCTTTACAGAATGAGATAGAATTGCCAGTAATTTTCTCTGCCTGGTGGAGACATTGGTGGTAGTAGAGCAGTGGCCCTGCTGTGGGCCCCTCTTTGGTTATGAAAGATTTTTGCAAAGGCTGTGTGGGAGGCCAGACATTTGAAAATTAGGGAGCAACCTTAATGGGAAATTGCTAGATGGCATGTTTCCCACGCAGACCGAGAGAGAGCCTTTCACTCCCACCTACAAGTGCATCAGTAGGAAATTAATGGAGAGGACACCATCATTCTAACTGAATGGAGAAGTGAAAAGTCCTTTGGGCATGCCCATATTTTTTCTGGAGGGAGATTATGATGTGACACTGAGTGAGGATCTGAATTTTCAGTATGACTTTTGGCATGAAAATGCTACGTTTTTGCAGCTTTTAACAATTTATTGGTTGCCTGTAATACAAAGTGAGTGATCAAGTCAGATTTCCTGATAAGCTGTTTGGTACCACATGGGACCCCCAGGCACACATTCAAATAGGACGCTTTTGAAAATGTTTGTTGGAAAAAGTTTGTTCCAGAAGGCAGACTTTCCTTCTTAGCAGAGAGTATCCTCCTCCAAGGAGAGCTGCACGTTGTGCTCTTTGTGGATGGGCATTTTGTCACTTCACTTTCAACCTCTTCCCACACAGGTGTTCTTTACTTGCTGGAACACGAGGAAGAGTATGTTTTCACCCTGCCCAGTGCCTATGCTCGTTCAATACTTACCATCCCATGGGTGGAGCTTGGAGGGAAAGTCAACATCAATTGTGCCAGAACAGGCTATTCTGCCACAGTCACGTTCCACACCAAGCCATTCTATGGAGGCAAGGTCCACAGGTATGGGAATTACTGTCTTACTCTTGTTTACCTGCTGCTGGATTTCAATGGGAAGACTCTAAGGCATCTGTTCAGCTGCTTGTAACCTTAGCTGTGGTAGCGCTTTCATGTGCTGATAATAAATGGTACCAGTTATTTCTGTGGTCTTTTTTCCTTCCCTCTTGAATTAGGGTTACAGCTGAAGTGAAACACAATCCCACGAACACCATTGTGTGCAAGGCACAGGGAGAATGGAATGGTACACTGGAATTTACTTACAGCAACGGAGACACCAAAGTGATCGACACCAACAAACTGCCTGTTATCAGGAAAAAGATCAGGCCGATCGCGAAGCAAGGCCCGCTGGAATCAAGGTAAGGGGAGGGGCCCTGCAGTGTTCTGCCTCTGAACCTTGGGAAGGAACAGAGCAGGGAAGCAAACTGCAGTTATAAATGGTGTGGTTCAAAAATGCCTCCCTTCCCACAGCACGGCACTCTGGGCACAGAGAGCTGGAGCTGTGTGTTGATTCCTCGGAGCATAAATTACATTGCAGTGATGAGCACATCAATTTTGTAGATGGGGAAAATGCACGGATGTGTTAATGAGCATCTGGAAAGTGGTAATGCAGTGTTTTCACCTGCTTCTTTGGGTAATTGCAACATGCTAGGCAAATTAGTTTCTTGCAAATAATGTTGCATCATATAATTTAAACTGGTATTTAATGTTTTATGTATTTTAGAATATGTGTATATATATATATGTATAAAAGTGTGTAAAATGTGGTGCAATGTGAGCTATAAATACACATACAAACTCATGGTTTTAAAGCTCTTGGCACCCACATCATGTGCCTAACTCTGACTAGGTATGTTAGGAAAAAACATACTCTGTTATTCACTGTTAATGTTTATCTTCAGAAAAATCAATACTTTTATTGAATTTAGGAACATTTTATTGGAGGATTTAAAAACATGAGTTACACTTATTGTTTGTAAATATTTTCTTTATTGTACAAAGGTGTCTTCAGTCACTGTGCAGGGTCAGATCGTTTTTCTACTTTTAAGACCGCTTGCTTATCCGCAAACTCGTTTTCCCCCTGTAGTTTGGAACACAGAGATTGTAGTAGATAAGGAACTCAGTACCTCTTCCATGTATTTATTGTAATTTTTAGATGCTACTAAGCAAATTGCAACCATGCAGTGTTTCTGCAGGATTTGCAGTTTATCAGACTGTAAACAGAAACTCATTTAAACACTCCTAGAACGTTGTGAAAGCTGTGGTTGGTTTCAGAAAGAGAGCAGGTTTAGATTAGATATTAGGAAAAAATTATTTACTGTGAGGGTGGTGAGGCACTGGAACAGATTGCCCAGAGAAGTTGTGGATGCCCCATCCCTGAAAGTGTTCAAGGCCAGGTTGGATGGGGCTCTGAGCAGCCTGGTCCAGTGAAAGGAGTCCTTGCCCAAGGTAGAGGGGTTGGAACTGGATGATCTTTAAGGCCTCTTCCAACCCAGGCCATTCTATGATTCTGTGATTCTTTTCAGTGTTTTTCTGGGCAAAGTTTCTGCTAGGCTGATAGAAGGCATTGCATTCAAACGTGGTCAGTCGTGTCAGAAACAAGTTTGGCTGTGTGCTGATAATTATTGTAACTGGGAATGTAGAGCAAGACCTAGAAGGGCTCCCTGGAATCAGTGCATCAGTTCCTCTGTTAGTGGCCTGGTGGAAACAGTCAGTGTCCCAATTGAATGCACTCTTGGTTTTTGGCTGACACTCCCTTAAACTGAAAAATGTAACCACAAATAAACACAGGATAAATGCCTGTCATTTGGGGGTGGATCATCAGTAAAGAATGTGAACCGGAAACGATAAAATAAATCCAACTTTTTGAGAAAAAAAGCTCAGGTGGTCAAGAGTCAGGAACATGAACAGAAGCTGGTGAGAAAATTAGGTTGCATGGCAAAATACCAGGAGTTGAGCAAATCTGAAAATCTGCTCCACAAACGTGATGAATGTCCTGGGACAGTGAAGGTTCCCAAGCTGCGTGACCTGAAAGAAGAGCATGGAGAGCACGGCAGCAGCTCACCAGACTGGTGTCCAGTGGCACTAGGCTGTGGCAGAGGTGTTCTCACTCTGTGCCTTGTGCTCCTCCATCACCAGGCGCCTGTGGCAGAACGTCACCAACTCCCTGAAGGAAGGGAACATTGATGCAGCCACGGAACACAAGCACCGCCTGGAAGAGAGGCAGCGGGCAGAGGAGAGGCAGCGTGCGGCTCTCACCACGCCCTGGAAACCCAAGTATTTTGTCAAAGAGGTACTTTGAGTCTCTTGTTTTAGGGACCCTTTAGTGTGTTTCTGCACAGGGGAGGGTGCTGGTACAAGTGAACGAATGTCTGTGGGTTTTACCGTGGGCTAGCGTTGTTGTGTACCCCTCAGCATTTTAAATTCTCTTTTTGACAGAGTCTGGCTCTTGAAGGAGAGCAATGGATTTTTCCATGTCTGTATTGTAAACTTGTTCACTTTTCTTCAGTTACATTTATTTTGATGTGGATTTTTGTTACCTAATGTTAGGCACTTAAAGCAATGTGTTTTTCTGTAAATTCCAGCCCGTACTTTACAAATGCTGCATACTTACATCCCTACTAATCCTCATCTCAGCACACTAAAGCGAGCACAATCTAGGGATATATATCCAGTGTAACTCAGCATGGGCATCCTAAACATGGTCTTGGATTTCATCTGTATGAAAGGAAACAGATTTTACTAAGTTCATCTTTGCACTTTCTTCAGGAAAGGCAGAAGGGAAGTAACACTGACTGGGGGAATTGTTACCTTAGCCAGTATGTGCAGCTATTTAAACCAGCAGTTCATCTGTTATACCTTTGCATCTCTTTCCCCCTGGTAGTTTTTTCCCTCCCACCCAGATTACTTGTCAATTCATTAAACACTGAATTTTCAGATGTCAGGGATGGCTTCTTGTTGTTTAGTCTTATTTCAGCTTTTATATGGGCATATACAGATCCAGTATTTATAAATCTTGTTTGTAAACTCTCCTTAATTTTCTTGCAGGGCGATGGTTGGCTGTACATGAATCCTCTCTGGAAGACCCATTGATGGCAGAGAGCAGTTGCTCATAACTTTACCTGAAAGGCATTAAAACGACACAGTATGTAGCTTCAGGATGTCATTGGATAGTAGGCCCTGTTACCAGAAGATCCCCACGGGAAGCTATGTACTGTGAATGATGCATCTCAAAATAACCACGAGCTCGAGTTTATTCAGGAGCCATTTTGTGTGTACGGATACACAGACACACACGCACACATCCACGAATACACACGTATGTACACACGGCGTGTATGTTTGTGTGTGTGTTATTTACACTACATGTAAACAGGTATAAACACTAACAGCAATTCAAAGACCTTTTCCTCTAAGTGTCAGGGCACAGAACTCTGGCTGGACTCAGCTGGGGTTCCCCGAGTTGTGTGCTTGCAGGATCAGGCCCTATGCTAGTATTTAAGAAAATACTTTTTTAGTACTGGTTAAGGTTTTTCTATTTTTCACTTTTGCCAAAAATGTTTTGCACTTAAAATGTGACGTGTCTCTTACTGGCAGTTGTTCTGTCTGAAGTCACCGAGTAACTCACATTGACGTAAGAATGACCCACCAACCGCGCGCTCGCTCCCCGGGATGCCGATTTAAGGGCATGTTTCCTGTCGCTTTACCGGTGTGAATTTTCTGCCATCCTGTAAGAAGTAGCAATACCTTCTCAAGAACGTTGTTCGCACTAACCTGTTGTGTCCTCGCTCTTTTGTCTGTTCATATTTCAGCTGTTGAACTGACCTCTGGTCACCTGTGACCAGCTGCTCTGGTAACTTTGATCTTGCTGTGTAATGTTTTCTGGCCACTGTCATGCCGGCACTTCTGGCCTACACGTTCTGCTAAATCCCTTCTGGCAGACGTAGCTGCTGTGTTCCAGCTCCCTCTTGCCTCAGCTCTCCTCCACCCCCTGTAAGAGAGGCTTGGCACACCACTGGGCTCTGCTGGGGACAGCCTGGTCACAGCCTTTGCCTTTCCAGTGGAACCACTGCTGATGTTTGGGCTGTGCAGGCCGGAGCCCTGTCCCGGTGTGTCGCTGTGATGGGTGTGAGCTTTCCCCACCAGCCCCAAGGTGGGTTCTGTTCACTGCTCTGGAAGAACAGAGCTGGTCTGCTCAGAGCCCTTAAACCCTCTTAGGGCTCCAAGCAGCCCTATATTTCAGTTTCTTTGGCTTTTGACCCAGGGGATTGCTTCTGGATGAAACATTCGGATGAGTAGAGATGAGATAACTAGCTTTCTCAGAGAAATGATTTTCTGATGTAAAAGGAACAGTTTAGTACATTCTTACACTGAGACAATAACTTTATTAATTAAAAAAATGGGATACAATTTGTTTTGTAGATCAAAAAAGTAAAAAAATCCCGTAGCTTGATCTTGCTTTGTAAGGTAACCACTGTGACACTGAGAAAGTGGATTATAAAAGTTTGTTAAGGCTTTGTTGATTTTTAGTTCATATTTGTTGAAAGTGAAGATGTTTTTGAGAGAGGTGGCAGCAAAATGCACATGTAAAATGTGCTAACTTCTGCTCAGTGCTTCTTTCCACAGTGCCCCTACAGAAACCACTGTATTTCTAACACACAGTAGAATGGATGCCTACCTGTCTGTAGTACTGATTGATTTTGTGCCTTTTGTCTGCTTTCTTAATACACTAACTTATGCTTTATAGGTGTTACACAAAGATACTTAGGTCAAAGCACTGCTCACATCTGTCCTTGTGCATCTTGCATTTTGTTTTTTTGGTAGATGTCGAAATCTCTTGAGCAACTCAAAAGGCTGAGCGGAGGTGTGTACACAAGGAAACATGCCATTAATTGTTCCTTTGGACATAATATGTAATAGATCTTTACATTTGAGCTTCAGATCCCTGTTTAATGAAGGTGTGGCTCCTTTTTCCTCCTAAATCCTATTTTGTCTGCTTGTCTATCCTTGTTTGTTTTTTTTTTTTTTTTGCACATTAGAAAGATTCATGTTCTAAATTATTTAAATCCTGTTTTTAAAAGAAGTGGACTGTATGAGCTTGGTTTTGTAACTGACACTTTTTTTTTTAAAGGAAAAAAAAATTATTTTTTAGGAATAGTTGATGTAATAGTTTTCTGTAACAAAACCAAAATGATGCTGTCATAGTATTTACTGAACCAAGTATCATCAGGAAAATGTGTACTTTATCACCTGCAGGAATTCACTTTATAATGGATCCACTCATTTTCTAGAGGTTAGTCTGATAAGTACCTAGAAGTATTCCTACAGTTTGTAATATCATCACAATCGAAAAAGCAGAATTAAACACATGGAACATCCTCCCACAACTCTTTCACACACCAAAGAACAAGACACATACTCACTACAATAGCCATTGCAAACCTCTATGTGTCAGGCATGCAGGCCTGTGCCACTGAAGGAGTAACCTCTTTCAGCTTTGATGGTGTGACTGTCGAGGCTACAGAGATGCTGTAGCCTTTCTTTTAAGGAGAAATCTGAATAATTTTCTGCTTGTAATTTATTGAAGATTTTTTCTGTCTGCATGGTTGGTTGTTTCTGCATGCCAAGAACATTCCACTTGTGCTCTGATCAATGTTTTGTTCCGTTCTGATGCTGTGAAGAGTCCCCTGATGCCATTACCACTGTTTCTTTCCCAGAGAAAGAACTTGGGAGACACAAACATAAAGACAGTCCTTTCTGAAAAGATCCCATCAGCGAGAGATTCCAGAATGGGATTCACAAATGTCATTTTATTTTTCTGATAGTTACGTGTTTGGTATATTTTACAGGACTGAAAAATAAATATTCATAAGCCTTATTCTGTAGGTCGTTCCAATAGCTGTCTTGGAATTGCAAGTAAATACTTTCCTTTTCAAGTAGCCAATGTACACTGAATTGTAATGTAAAAACCTCCATGTACTTCAATTTTTTTTGTGTGCACACCTGTAGAAAGCCTATGCAACCTTTTTCTTTCTTAAATTAGAAATGTTCAGAAGGAAAATTTATACCTTTATCATTTAAAAGATGCTCTGGCAGTCTCTTCTGATTTGCCTTCCTTTCATAATTTGTGAATTTAAAATGAGAATGCTCATGAATAAAAGATTTGTTTCATTTAGTAGTGGGATGCCCTTTCTCTTTCCATGGAAGCAGAAGTTAACAAATACCAGTTACTGAGCTCAGTACAGCACTCAGGCCCCTGTGAGCTGGGTGCAGGGTTCTCAGAGAAGCGATTTGCCAGCTGAATCCTGGCGTGTTCTGGGGGTTTTCTGCCCTTTTCATTCTGCCAGACACTCTGTAGGTAAGTTTTTGTTTAAACTGGATGGCTCTACCCAGGGAAAACAGGGCTGGGCAGCATCACAGCTTTAGGAAAGGCCGGGGAACATACGCCTTACTTTGACAAGTAGAAAGTAAAAACATTAAGGTGTCCCTTTGTTTCTGAAAATCCTATTTCATTTAATCTTTGTCACGGACAGAGATTCTTGACTAGATACCTCTTAAACCACAACTCTACATTATTGCAGTGTTGGACACTTGCAAGGGGAGGAAAACTGTGCTTAGAGGCTTCACGTGGGTGCTGGTCAGCATTTTTCGAGTGTTAGATAACGCCCTCCTGGTTTTCTTTAAACATTCATCCAATGTTGGAAACTCCTGTGCTGGAACATTTTGTTTTTATGCAAAATGGAAAACAACACTGGCTGTAAATAGGGCAGGAAACACTACCCAGTCGTGTTCCTTGCCTTCCCGTGGCATTGCTTCAAGGCCACATCTTGGAGCAGTTTATACACTTGGATTAAGTCACAGCCAAATATGATTTGTTTTCGGTGGGATTGATATGTACAGAAGGCTCAGTCAAAGCATTCAACTGTGTTTTCAAGAGTAAATCTATCAAGATGTTTAATTGATGACTTTTCTCCCCCTCTGTTACAAAATTACTTCTACAAGTCAAAATATTTCTTCTGGGATTACCAACAGCACTGTCTGCCTCACTGCTCTCAACAGTAATGATTAAGAGATACAGAACTTATGCAACACTGGCTTCTAGACACTTGTAGTTTTAGTTCCTTAGCAACTCAAGCCTGGCTTAAGTGTTTTGTTTTTTATTTAATTGAGATTTTAGCAGTTTATGGTAATTATGCTTTAAAATTTGACCTAGCAGAGCAACAAAAGGATGGCTGTAGCTAAGGAAATAAACTGTGGAGCAGTGGATGACGATAATGCAAAATGGTGGTAGTCTTTGCTGGTAAAAGGGCTTAGTTCTCCTACAGAAGAGGTAGGAGTTAACTGCTGTAGTTCTCTGATGCAGGTGTAAAACTACCTGAGGAACCAAGGAAGGTGAGACAATGCCTGCCCGTTCTTCTTTGTAATGCTGTTTGTCCCAAGTGGCTGCCTCAATGACTCCAACCTTTCATTTCATTTCATTTTAACTGCTGAACATTGGCAGAAGCCTTGAAGTCAAGTTAGATTTAAGAAAGCTCAGGTAAGTGGTAGGCAACTGTAGGCCCAGGCTGGCTGGGATTCCTGCAGTTGGCTTATTTTTATTTCACATAACTTCGATTCACTTATTTGTGCTGTTAAAGAGAATGCTGTCAGCTAAGGTGGAAAACAATCTGATGAACTGTAAAGATCCCTAAAGATGGGAGGGCTGTCTTGTATTTTATTTTAACACAAGGCTGAGTTACTGCCAAGCCAGAGCCTGACTGGCAGGATCTGTTCTGCTCCCTTTCAGGTGTTCTTCCAAATGTTAGATTCCTTTATTTCTTGACCAGTGGTGACTGGGCAGGATCCAGATTTGCTTGGAAGCAGCATCATGTAATCACCTCTTCTGCTGGTGTAAGCAGCTGTAACAGCTGGAGCTTCTCCAGATGCTGGGATATGTGTGGTTGGGAAGGATGGCTGCTGTTTCCTGAAAATACAACAGCCACCTTAAATTCATCACAGCAGAGGCCCTACATTTGTCTTAGTAAATTTAAGCTGGAGGGATATTAAGGACCTGTTGTGGCTTCATTCAGGAGCTTCATGAGGTCAGGAGATTTGCATTATGGAGTTCCAATGAATTAATTTATGACTAGGACTACAAGCAAAAACAAACAAAAGTTAATCACAACAAAACTGACACAACAGCCTTAACACAAAACTTGAATTAACTTTATTTTCCCCTACAGTCAACAACTGGTCTGCATTGAGCTTTAAAGCAACAAAATAAAATGAAATCTCCAAACGACAGGGGGCCAGAAATCCAGATTTAATTACCTTTGTGAAAATGTTGCAGCTGTGGTATTGGTCTGTATAAACCATCAGAGTCAAAAATGAGTTCATAAATCAAAAAAATATTCTACACCTTGAGAAAGAAGTCAGCAGTAACATTCTCACAGAACACTTTAAATTTACATTTTCTTCATGAAAGGTACATACTATTCTGCATTTTACATCAAGTTATTGATGCAAGTTTTGTTTCTATAAAAAGTTACAACCTGTGGCAGGAAAACAAACCGCAAAACCCTTTCATTTTAATTAAAGAAAATTTTCAAGTCTGTATAAAGTTCTCCGAGAGCTGGAAAGTGAACATGTTCAGCCTCCATTTATATTTTAGTGCATTTAATCTGACAGTTTTCACCACTTTAAAAAAAACCAAAACAAAACAAAAAAAACCAAAACAAAAAACCAACAAAAAAACCCAGTATAAAAGACAGACAAAGCAAATAGCACTATAGCAGGAATTTCTTCAGTTGATGTAAGCATTCTAAATAAAAATGCAGAGAAACAGATTTCCAGAAAAACTTCTACCCTCACAAGAAAGACAGTGAGGGGGGGGGGAAGAGGTTTGCAAATCTTCTAACTCCAATAGCCACAGAAAAGGGGTTTTGTATACCTGTCAACCTTCTTTTCCCCAATAAACAGGCTGTACTTCTTTTACCAATGTAAACATTCACCTCAAATAGTTTAATTTCTGTTCTGAAGCACCAGCTGCTACACGGTGCTCGGTTGTATGTTACTATAGCATTCATTACTGTCGTTTCGGATCGTTCAGGAGGTTACAAATTTAGCCCTTGTATCTATGGTGTGCAAGATTTGCCTTGTCTACCTTGTGAAATGACAGTGTAAGGCAGCAATACTGCAATCCCGTGTTGAACAAAAGCAGCTTGTCCAATTAATCTGTCCTGTCTCCTCTTGTGAAAACTGCAGCTTTGCTTCTTACACTCCAGCTCAAAACCAGCCTGCAGCAAGAGTAAAAGGACATCGAAAGAAACCACTGAAAAATAACCATGGGAGTAACTTGTTTTGAAAGTTGAATTTGAGAGAGCTCTGCCACCTCTTTTTTGTTGAAAAAGAGTCATTGTCAGATGTCACCATTCCAGTTTTACATACTGCTGCTATTCAGCTGAACAGTGTTGTCCAAAAAAGATTGACAAGTATGCATGTGCCAAGGACCAAATTACAGGGTTCTTTGGTAAAGTCAGTCCAAATTCTCAACAGATTTGAAGGATAATATGTACCAATAAAAAAAAAATGCTGCTAGACTTGGATAGCAGCTCTGTCTTGCTTCACATTACAAATCTAAAACAGCTGTTCTCAATAAGCCAATATTTTTAATCAGACATTGCCTGAAAATTTTGTACAATAATCTGGACCAATGATGGTTCTGTACCCTCATGTTGCTGTGAAACATGATTTGAGCTAAAGGCAAAGACTGGTTATCTCAAGGACAACTGCTTCGTATTAGCAATCAGAACAGTGTATTTAAACTGTCTTCCTGTTGGGTCTCTTGCCTTTCTTTAAAATTAGTTTATTCTTAATGTAGCCACGCTTCCTTTTGGAGGTCTAAAAAGAAAAACAGAATAACATGTATTAGTTAATGATTTAGTCTTGACCGCGGTTTAATGATGTGCATTTCAGCGCCTGATCTTTAGACTGATTTTAAAGAGCTTAAAGGCTAAGTCCTCAACTAGGCGTTATCCAGTTATTATTTTTGATGCTGGGATTGTTAATTCCTGCCCAACAGTTGCTTTTGCACAAGATGTGCTTTTGCAAACCCTGTCTACCAGATCTGTAAAATTGTTTTCAAAGCTTGTGCTGAGGCAGAATTAATAATTAACCAACATCATAAAACTCTAATATGCCCAAAGAGCACAACTGGTGCAGAGTGTTAGTTTTGTTTGGAAATACCATTGTGCAACTTTTGCATTATTTGATTCTCTTAGAAGTTAGGTAGAAATATTTACTCAAAGCAGCATTTTTAAAAAGAAAAAACCCTGAATAATCTCATTTTAGTCTTCAGTGTTCTGCTGCTGGTTTACAAGCTACTTAGTAAGCAAGTTTTAGATATTTTTTAAGGTAATGATGGGGGGAAGCATTAATGTTGTTCATAGGTAAAATTAACTTCAACATTGTATACATGGTTAGGTTTGCAACAGGTAGAATTGTACACTGAATGTGCCTGCCAGGAGGCAGCTCCCACACCTGCTGCACTTTGCTGTGCTTTCCAGCAGGCTCTATTATGTCAATTAAATACAATTTTTAAAAATAACAACAACATTACTATAATAAGGTGAGATAGATACATGTCTGAGAATTGCATATTAGTTTGTATCTCTCAGCAATGTCATTCCTAGCGTGACAGGAGATGGATGGAATTTCCAGTAAGGAAGCAACTGCTGAAAAACTGTGGCTACTAAGGAGCCCTCAGAATGCATTTAAGAAATCCTAGTTTAGACATTTGCTCCATGCTCTCCCCCCCTGGTTCTCTGATTTCTTAGTGGGAAGTAGAGCCTGCCTGTACTGCGAGAGTTGGTGATGGATCAGAAATTGCATCAGCTTTTATCATCATCTTTAGACAGAGAATCGACCCATCCATGGCTTAAGTGGGGTCAGTGCATCTATCATAGATAAATATAGCCTTGCTTGTCACTAACATCAAAAGTTAGTGTTAAGTGTATGATAGGCACAATAAAGCTTATAATTTCCTTTCAACATGTCTAGCTTTAGTGGCAACTCCCAAATGCCTTATTTTATGTACTTCCATCAAATCAGAAAAATAAACATCTTGACATTTAACATCCTCTACTTGTAGAGAATATTCTTTACTTGTATCTCCATGAGACACCAAGTTTACTGCCTATACTAATTTAGTTTGTTAGACTGACTTCTTGAATTCTTTTCGCAACATCTATTTGAACATGTAGGAAACAGATGTTGTGAAGGAGAGGGCTGTAAGAGTCTCCCCAGCTCCCCTGGTACCAGATCTTTCTTAACAGGCTGAAGTAGCACAACAAAGACTTTTAAGACCATGAAGATGACTTCAAACAGTAAGCAGACAG
>JAWWES010000081.1:40796316-40832457 GCA_035583135.1 Lophotriccus pileatus | reverse complement strand
ATCTTTCTTAACAGGCTGAAGTAGCACAACAAAGACTTTTAAGACCATGAAGATGACTTCAAACAGTAAGCAGACAGACACTAAAGTTCCATCAACAAAAGTTTCATATTTAATTTATTTCATACAAAATCGCCATTTTTAAACTTCTAGGCATCACTACTTTCAAACAAAGTCAGAAAGCAACTTCCACATTATTTACTTAGTGAGCCAGTTACTGAAACATGAATTGATGTACTTTAGAGATTATACTTCCAATTACATAAGACTTAAGAGTTGTAACAGCCAGTGTGACACACTCTATTTCCAGTTAGCATTCTGCCTAAAAATAATCTAGCCTTGTGTCTTCACATGCTTTTAAGTTAAGCAGACAGTAAATAAACAATTATTACCAGCAGGCAGGTCTGATATTGGACACTAACATGAACAGTATCCGTAACATTCTGGCTAATGGAAATACATAATTCACCAGCTATGTGATTGACTTTTAAAAATAAACTCCAACCCCCTTTCAGTTACTTCACTCGGAACCCACCTTCTTTGACAAATACTTCTGTTTCGGTACAATGTTGGTTACTCTAGGTTTATGATCCAGTGTCTCTCTGTTGTCTAGTTGTTTGACCTTGTATATTCTAACAAGCCAGTGCTCTGAGGTAAAGGCTTCCTCCAGATGTTTAAATTTAATGTCTTTGTTGCCTATCTCCGCATTGCGTGTACGATCGAATCCTGGGGGCGTCCGAAAATCCAGCTATAAAAATTAAAGCTGCATATTAGTTCAAGACAAAACCCAAAACACTGGTCACTGCAAACTGTGGAATTTTGTACTGCAAGGCCACTCCTTCAGTTGGCCCCAGTCAAAGGACAACACTTCTCTTGCACTGGTTATTGCTAAACAGAAAAAACTCTCAGATCCTTTTTACAACTGTGAAAGGGAAAAGTTCATTCTGACTCCTACAAATGTCATGGGAGACAGCACTTAATATCTCAACAAAAATACCCTGTCTGCATTCAGAGATGAAACAACTCAAGTGACAGCCAGAGGTGTGGCAGCCTACAGTGGCTTTTCAGCATAGTGCTCTCTCCTATAGTGCAATAATTTGCACTTTCATGGTTCTCCATACAATTTGGAAATCGTCGACAATTATCAGTTAAATTTAGCCCCCCTGTGTTACAAATAAGATTTGCTGAATAAAGGATTCCTGTGCTAACACATCAGAAAGAAGGGCCCTTGTTGGAGGGAGCAGGGAGGGAAGAAAGGGAAGCTAAAAAACCAAACAGGTTTCTGATGCTCCCAAAGCAGAGTGACAACTGCTGCCCTTACTATAAAAGCGTAGTGTTGCTTAATGTACTGATGTGACTTGGATAGAAATCGGGTAGTTTCTGATTAAACAGTGAACAGTTCCACCTGAGTGTTGCTATTACAAGAAACAAATCTAAAGCTCTCCACAATGTGACAGTTAATGCGAGTGCACAGCGCAGTGGAATCAGGATACTCATCTGAGGCAATGTGAAGGACAGCAAAAAAACTAAGCACAGGTGTAGGTTGGCAGCAAAGTACAAATGTAGGTGAGCAGCAGAAATGCTTTCTGCCAAGTTATATAGACCATGCCTGAATGTGTTTTAATTTGTAAAGCTGACTCTTACTGCTGATTCTGCCACTACAAGCAATGCTTAATCTAAGAGATAGAAAATACATCGAAATAACATTTGCTTTTTCACATTTCAATTATGATTCAGTAGAAATTGCAGCACTAACCTGCATCTCTCCAAATCTGTAATAGGACATTTTATACATGAGGCAGTTCAGCAAAGTTGGAGAACCTGCCTTGTCTACTCGGAATTCTCCCTGAGGGGTGAAGTAATCACTTTCCTTTAAAAAGAAAAGAAGATACAAAGAGTCAACATAAACTAAAATCTCAAGGGGTGAAGTAATCACTTTCCTTTAAAAAGAAAAGAAGATACAAAGAGTCAACATAAACCAAAATCTCAAGGTAACTTCTCATTCCTTTCTCCACAAAAACCCCCTAAGAATCTCAACTGACTTTTACAGTTTAAAAGCTGATTTAAGGCAACTGTAAAATGAAAATGATGGTGCTCATTAAAGGTAAAATAGCTACAAACGACCTGCTTGCAACCCAGACCCCAAAGGATCAGTCTCCTTAAATCCTATTATTGTGCTGCTACAAGTTTTGTCACTTCACAATAAGTGGTGCTGGAAAACTGATCTCAAACTGTAAAAGTTAGTTGGGCATCTGTCAAAGTTATTTTTCAGAAAGGTAAAAAGCCCTGTATTGATAATATACGAGGTCTGCGGGGTTACCACAAACTTCAGATGTGCACAATGTTTAAACAAATAATTTTCATCTCCAGTACAAGATGAAACTATGCCATGGACTACTCCCTTAAGCCTGTGCTCAATATCTGAAAGTTTTTGTTAGGCTTAAGAAAATATTACTACAGACTTCTGCAATCTCGGAGGTGTTTGAACAGCTTAAACTCTACATGAGTCAATATTAACACTTTCACTTGTCTCCTACTATTACAGAGTTTGAAGAAATTTGTAAAGCTGACTATTTAAACAGGCTGAACACTTTTTTTTTTTAAGTATGTGATGGAGCACAGTGAGACACACACACAAGAACTACAAAAGAGATCCTGTACTTTCAGCATCATGCAAAAAAAAATTAAAAGCTTTTGAGGTTATTGACCTTTCAAAATCATAAATATTGAAAGAAACCAGGCTACAGGCCTCTGCACTCCTGCTGTTCTAGGAAAACAACCTTAGCGCATTTTTCAAATAAATTTGCAATAAGCAGTAAAGATTTCTCTCCACTGTACTGAGCAATACCAGAAAAGTAATAACAAATAAAAGGGTAAAAAAAAAAAAAGTAGCGGTTCCACTTACCCGAATATCTTTGGGATGTTCCCCCTCTGCTATTCTCACCATCCACAAGAACTTATTAATATCATCACCAGAGTAGCCAATCACACCACCAAAAATAATCAAAACATAATCCACATCCAGGCTCCTCATGATCTCATACGCTGCTGACTCATTTGATGACATGGCCTTTCCCACCTGTATCATGGCAAAAATATCTTAAATATCAGCATAGCTGCCTATAAAACATCTCCACAGATCAATATCGACAGACCAAAGCCCAAGAATCCTGTGCAATGTGCTCTAGGATGACCCTGCTTGAGCAAGGAGTTTGGTCCAGATGACCCATTCTGTGATTCTGTAATACATACTTGCCAACCAAAGCCGACATTTTCATTCTAGTTAAATAAAATCCATTGTGAATATTTAGAAACTCAAAAGCACGACCTAAATCGTACTATTTTTTGCTCTGTAAGAGGAGTGCTGCCTGTTGAAATGAGTGTTTTGAGTATAAAATGTAGCAACAAGAGTTTTCCTTTTGTGGCACCTACAGATTTTTCCAGTCATAGCTGTATTGCCAAAAACTTAGTGTTGCAGAAAATACCTCCTTACAAATAATTTTCAGAGCTTTAGACCCAAGCCAAAGTGTATAAATTATTTGAAATGCTAGTGATTTCTTCTTTTTTTTTCCTTGAGCTCTGTCCTTCATTAATGAAGCAGCCATGCTTCATTGCACTCAGTAGCACACAGGCACTCTTAGCATTGAAGTCAAGGTAAATTTACAGAGAAAATGTCAGAATAAAACTTTTTAAAGCTGTATCCAGCACCTCTTCCATCCTGGTCACTTCTCACACTTAAAAGAATTCCCTTTGGTCAGCAAGTGGCATTCAGTTTAGAAGCTTTGTCTGCTGCTGAAGCTCCTGTACTTAGGACATAATAACATATTGTCGTAGTAAAAGGGAGTAACTACAATATAAATAATATTGCATCCAAACTGGTAACATTCAGCTAAGAATGTAATTAGAGAAGGCTAAGCTTTGGCTGCAAGCTGTCAAAAAGATCAAGAACCTCAGCTTCTTGGCCGTTATCCTAATTAATGTGAAGATATTTGGCAGATTTCCATCTCTGTGCAGGAGGAAATCATCTGGACACGTCTCCAGGGCATGCCTCGTTTACAGCACAAGATCAGGTATTCACCACAATGCACATTTATTGCTTGGGTCCCCCTTTATGCAGCACTCATTCCGAAATGGAACTTGACAGCACCAGCAGCTGTACTGCAGAGAATTCTTTATTGAAAACCATCATTGCTAATTGCTGCAATGTGTATGGTTACTGTGCTCAGGCAATAGAGATGACTTCCACAGTCTCTCTATTCACATGATGCACCTTGTCTGCAAGGATCTGTGGGTTTAGATACAGTACCTTCACCTCTACCTCCTGTAGAAGAGGGAGGCACATGGAGTTACCAGAGGTGAATATCCATCAAAATACACTAATGCTCTCAGGTCAACAACCAAATTAAAAGTGCCTCAGAGTACACGGCAATGCTTGTTGGCTGATATTAGCACCAACAGTGCAATTTCCCAAGCTTGCTTTCAGCTGATGTGACTTTCCTGTCCCTGTCAAAAGCACGTACATGTGATTCTCCCCTTCCCCAATACACATTTTTTCAGGGCTCTGTAAGCTCAGAGCACAACTTGTTGCCTTTGTACACTGCTTATTGGCAGATCTGGTCCAACTGCTGTACTCGCTACCGAGACAAGACAAGAAACTATCCTAATACATTCCTCAAGCCATTCCTCCACTCTGTCTCTGTAGCATGACATTCTGGGAAGAAACAGGCACTGAGTGATGACTGATGTCATCACAGAGTGATGATGAGTCGTTACACAGCACCTAGTAAGGCTGCAACCCAGTTACAATGTGGAGCTTTCTTGGGTTTCTGAAAACAGTGTAAGCTGCCCAAAATGGTGCGCCTGCAACCACAAGCAGTGCTAACACCCTGCCTTAAGCTCATGTACGTACAAAACTTAAGCTTACTCTTCAGAAGTGAAAGAAATTAAATGTGCAGATGTTTTGGTCTAACTGCAAATTTGAGAAGATAGAATTGCATCAAATCTGCTGCACTTCCATTGCTTGTCAAACTTTCTTGAATTTCCCAGATGCCTGAAAATTTGTTAATCCTTGTGGTCAGTCTTCCCATGCCATTCAAAAATCCACTCAGCAATGACACGGCTGAACTGAAAAGACCCCCTTACCTGGACAGGCCAGTAAAGCAGCAGTACCAGGTAAGCTGTTGTAGCACTAATCCCAAAGAAAATGGTTACATTAGGTTTTGTCTATCCTCCCACGAAAAAAAAAGAAAAACTGAAAAGGAATTTTTGGAAGCACCAAGTAAACAAAACAAACTCCAAAGCAAAAAGTGATCCCTAGACTTGAGTTCTAATAAATGGAAAAGAAATACGTTCCTTCCACCTTTGTGTTTCCCACTCTATGGAATTTCTCCTTAGTATTACACTGCCTATAAAGAGACATTTACAATTTCCCACTGGACTGCAATGGAAACATTTTCGTGTTTCTACTCCACAGAAAACTGCCACTCTTACCAGGGCGATGTGGCTGTTGTTCCAAGTATTGTTGTCAACCAAGGTTGTTCGGTTGGCCATTCCTGCTATCTGATAACCGTAATCCCACCACGACATCACTCTGGCATGCTCGTCTGTGTTTTGCCTGAGCCAGTAATAGGCTTCTCTGAAGTCATCTAGGATATTTCGGGTGCTGCAAAACAGTTCATTTTATTCTCATCAGAGCAAATACTAACAACAAACCAACTGAACCACGATACATCTCGGCTGACATATAAGGGTTTTCTTATGAGTTCAACTCTCTTTGAGGGATTTGGTCACCAGCAGTCTTAAGTTTGAACCCTCTGCCAGCTGAATGGCCAGAAGCTGAACTGCTCTTGAAGACATGACTAGTGCATTTCCAGTCAAATATATATTCTTAAACAGGTTTTCCCAGTTGACTTGAAAGTTGTTGGGTTTGGGTTTTTTTTTTTAGCCATCATCTTTATTGGCTTTGGGTAGGATTATTTTTATATATTGAGATTAAATACTTCAGAACATATCTTTTTGAAAATTAGAGTATTAAGAATTTTTTATTCAGGTGACAATTCTGCCTTAATACAATAAGAAGTGATTAAAGAAAGTAAAGCAAATTGTTAATGCAACGGCAGTAGAAAGGCTTTTGCCCTTTAATCACTTTCAGACCCACAGACCTTACTTACCCATCATGGTTATAGGAAGCAAGAACCACGCTGGGGCTGGAGTATGCATTGCTGGTTACCCAGGTACAGTGAACAGCAAACATCATCAACAACATCAGCATCAGCATAGTCACAATGTTTTTGATATTGGGACCCAGTCCTTCTTCTGTTTTTTCCTGTTCAGATACATGTTTCCTCACTTTGCCTGCCTAAACAAACACAAATTTATCTGTTATGGCAACTTGTATCACCCTTGACAATGGAACCCATGCTTTCTGACTTCTAACTCTTGCTTCCTCCCCTCACCTTATCATACAGGTTGCCAGGGTTCCTTTTATCATCCTCATCACTGCTGTCCTCTATTGGTGGGTTTTCCCTCTTCATATCATCACCCAAATAACGCTCAAAGACATTGGAGAAAGCAATTGCTGACAGCATACAGACCACTGGAGTCAAAGTGAGCATCAGCCGAACCATCACTCCAGCAAAGTAAACGGCGCTGATTGCATACAGAGCAACTGCAAAGAAACAAACCGACTGATGACATTTAGAAAATAATACTCACTGACTGCACACGTACATGCTCTCCATAAAACTGCTTCTAGAAGTGAGTTGAGCATCTGTGTATATAAAGACTCAAGTGTGCATCTTGCATTTCATCGCTTTTTAATTTACAACATACGGTTGAATTAACACTTATCCCCGTTAAGCCTCAAATATTTCCCGAGGTTCACCTTGGTAACTGTTAACAATAACACCCCCCCATTTTCATATTCATTAATAATGTGTCAGAATATACATCATTAGTGAAATTTAATATTACACACCAAAAATGCTACTACAGTAATAGGTAGCTTCATTTGATTAAAAATGTCAAACAGCCCTAGATCAAAGAAGTTACTGGAACTGAAAAAGCAAAAGGAAGTGTTACAATTTAATGCAAATATTAAATTCTAGTTTAAGCTAGATATCTGTGGACAAATTGGGGGCTTGTCTACATTATAATTCCATACAGATGAATAACATGATATTGTGAGCCCTACTCTGAAGGAAGTTTTCCTGAACAGTACTATCTCCACTTTGTCTCCACAAAACCAACATTTTCAGAACAGTAAGGAATATTCAGAACACTTTTCTTGGAAGAAAAAAAACCCCACACAATGCTGTATACACTGCTTAGGAACATCTCATAGTGGTTTCCTCCTGATGGATTCCTTGTCTGCTACAGTTTAACAACATCCTCCTGTGAAAGATTTGCCACAGAAATCATCAAGGGACACCAATTTATCAGATTATTTATGTAAATATCTTCTACTTTCTACTGAGGCAGTACGACTCTCCACCCTCACTCATAGGTCTCTCTAAGCTCTCCTAAATGGATGATGCAGCAGTAGGAGGCTGAAAGCAAGTTGCCCAGCACTGGTCTTGACAAGAATTAATTGTAAGCCACGGAGCACAGAATACTCCAGAGTCACTGGATTTAACCCAGTAAACGTTGCCAATGCCCCACACACTCTTAGGTAATCTTAAGAGGCAGCTATAATAGTCTGGAGTCTCCTGTCCCTGTAAAACTCCAAGACCTGAGTGATCTTCACTCCTCCATATGGGTTAAAACTCCAAACCACATTTACAAGCCTCCTTCATAATCTCAGAAGTTTGCTTTCATAGTACAGCTCCATACAAATAAGAAATTTGTTGTCACTGACACAGGGACGCTGAGCTGTTCCCATGGCTGATCCGCACTGCGGAACCGCACCCCGACGCAGGGCGTGAAACGTCAGCCTGGAGAACAGCTCGGAACTCCTGGTGCAGAACTGAACTGTAGCGACAAATAAGTCAGTCTCACCTCTTGGAACTACATTCCATCACCATTTCAGCAACCTCTGCAATTTTATAAACAGTTTTAAATACCGCTGGATGCAGGCAACTTTTAATAATCACGTTTAAACACATCACTTTTAAACCTTTTATTTAGAACAAGCCATATATCAGCTTTGAGCAAACAAAACCAAAACAGAATCAAGTTGAAGGCAAGATTTTTCAAAATAATTTTAAAATATTTTCTCTTACCAAAGACTCTTTCATCATTGATGTTTTTGATACAGAACCACAGCCCTGCTGGGAAAGTACACACGAGAATATGCAGATCAAAAAAGAAGGAAACCCATGTTGTAGGCTGATGCTCAGACACAGAGGCAATGATCGGGATGTGAATTTTCGCATACCTTTTTTAAAAAAAATTCAGTTCAAATTATTTTGAAAAGATAAAATTATTAAAACTTGTAAACATTAGGAATTCTGAACTTCATTTTAAAGGAAGCATTTCAATTTAAAATGGCAAGTGCTCTATTCAGCAGAAATCTGATGAAACCTTTACACCAAAAAAGCCACGAGGTCTTACTGCATCTAGGAAGCATTTAGAATAATTCAAACCAACAATATAAGGGATTATTTCCATACTATTTAAGGCAATGAAAATGATGATATTTTGTTTGTTTATGGCTACATATGAAGCCAAATTCACCAAAATGAAAACACACAGCTATGGAAGCTTCATTGTTACATTTTTGAAGAGTTTGTCATCACTGCCAACAAGTCTCCTAAATTTTCAACACTGTTTTTCAAAAACTCTTCTCTACACAGAACACCTTCATTTTCTTAGTAAAGAAAGTTACAGTATTAAATACCAGATCAGTTACTGATGCACTCAGGTTCTTTTAGATGCTGAAAAAAAAAATAAATCAGGCCTTGTCTACACTTGGAAATACGTGTCATCTAAACAACATGTCAAACACTCAGTGCAGACAAGGACAAAACCATGCTCTGTATTACAGACAGCTATACATATGGACCTAATCTCGGGTGCTATATGATTGAATGGTGAGGTATCAAACATATGTCCTTTTCTTCACTGAGATCTAGTTCTCATTCAAAACTGCACTGTGTGTTTTAACACAGTATGTTTTTCTAATGTAGACAAGCCCTCAAAAGTTTAATGCTTTGTATATATAGACTACTTCTTTATAGGCAAAGAAGAACATCTAGATGTTCTTTAAATAAATCTGAGGGTTCTTCACTGACATCTGTTCTACTGCTTTTATTACAGAGTTGGTACAGAACCCTGTAAGAGCTGGTCTTTGGAGCCTGAAAAAAACCCAAAGTGCACAAAGTTTGAAGTTCTCCTATTCCTGCTTTTAAACTTCAAAAAAATCTACCAGTTGAATTTCACCTTAAAATATTTACCTGAGAAAAACACTTTCCATTTTATTCGTATTCTCCTGGCTGACTAGAGAATCTAACATTGCATTTTTAAAGGTTAACTAAAACAGAAGATTAACAGGTTTTTTTAACCTGTGAAAACACATTAATAAACCAGGAATTGTTCAGAGTACACATCTGTATACACAAAACAGATGTATGAACATAATACAGAGGCAACATGCAAAATCATATCTGCAACATCTTTGTGATTTCGTGCAACGTTGCACAATGAAAATAGTCTAAGGCTCTTAGTAATTTTTAAATGTGCATTCAAGTGTTGGTACAGCTTCAGTTATTTTATGCTGACATACATGCTACAGTCTGGTATAGAAAAAACACACCATTACATATTCAAAGACTTCCAAAGCAGCAAGAAATTTAATAGACAAATTAGTGAAATGGTTGTAAAGCTCATGAGGCGGTTACTACAAATGCTCTCTTTAGATAACTGATTTAAGCCCACTACATTCTCCTTGACTAAAATACTAAATGGATTTGGGAGAGCAAATGATTATTTGTTTTCAGTAGAATGCTATTGATATCTAAATCTCATATCCTTACTTACCCAGTGTCCCACAATGAATAAAATCTGCCACTCCAAGGAGCAATATAACCTGAAAAAGAGAAGGGGAGGGGAAAAAAGCTTTTGCTGCCTGAGTATTTAAATGCAATAATTTTTCTATTCCCTCAAGTTATAGCTCAAAACCAAATGAATTTCACTGAACTTGTGATATATGTGAACCAGACCTACTGCATTAGGCAGGCTATAAAATCTACCAACCATGAAGCAAGCTAGTTTCAGAACACATTTACAGCACCACATTGTACTTGTTGAGTACAATGTGAGTATCAAGACCTGCACACCTCCAAAAGTCAAAGCAATGCAATAATAAATACTTCTCAAAGAATATGACAGATAGCAACCTATACTCTGTAAAGGTGTATAAGAAAAACAAAACATAACTGATAAGGAAGTATTTCATTTTTCTGAAATGCCAGAGGAAATGGGAACAATCTACAGCCAAAACACTAACTCTCAAGGAAATGCTGGTTTCCTATTATTTCTCTGCATAAGGCATGGAATATAAAAGCTGCTACTAGACATGCTGATAAGCTTTACATGTTGTTTTTTAAAACAAGGCCTTTAGATACTTGAATATCATAAGATGAAAAGAGACAGTATAATTATGAGATGAAAGATAAAAATTATTATTAAGAATTATGAGAAAGATTCTTCTTAAATTTTATTTCCACTTTCCTTGCAACTGTTTCAGCTCCTTCTGAAGACAGATACAGACCAGGTAAAAAAGAGAAAGTTAAACATAGAATATGCTGAGTTGGAAGGGAGCCATCAGGATCATCGAAATCCAACTCCTGGTCCTGCACAGGACACCCCAAGAAACACACCATGTGGCTGAGAGCATTGTCCAAACACTTCTTTAACTCTGTCAGGCTTGGTGCTGTGACCACTTCCCTGGGGGGCCTGTCACTGGTTACAAGAGTGCAGAGATCGGTACCTTCCACCGCCTCTCGTGAGGATGTTGCAGACCCCAATGAGGTCTCCCCTCAGTCTCCTCTTCTCCAGGCTGAACAAACCAAGTGATCTCAGCCACTCCTCATATAGCTTCCCCTCCAGACCCTGCACCATCTTTGTTGCCCTCCTCTGGACACTCTCTAAGAGCTTAGTATGTTTTTCATATTGTGTACCCCAACCTGCACACAGGACTCAATGTGAGGCTGCCCCAGTGCAGAGCAGAGCAGGACAATCCCCTCCCTTGACTGGCTGGAGATGCTTTGTCTGATGCCTCCCAGGACATTGCTGGCCCTCCTGGCTGCCACAGCACTGCTGACTCATACTCAACTTAGCCTTTTATTTATTACCTAAGTCTTTGTGTGTGACTCATTAAGTCTTCCTTCTATCTGATATTTAAAACTAGCATAATAATCTGACTGAAATGTTTAGTTTAGTATCTAGTTTAGACATTTAAATACTGCGCTTCATGTTCTATGACAAGACATATTTTTCCCTTCCATCTTCAGATGAAAAGCTTTTTCCCAATCCACTGCATGCACATGAAAGAGCTACCAGCTACCAGATAGGGAATTACTGATTGTGACCTTCTCTGCATGTATCCAAGAAATGGGATGAGACAGCACTCACATGAGGGTGCTGAAAGAGTTGGCCCACATGATAGCTACCCCCCATTTTCATCTGGGGGATAAAGGTGCCTGGTCCTTGAGAAATGGCTATTGCTGAACCTCTGGGCAAGGCAAGAAGTTCTGTGCTGGAAGCTGCAGGCCAGTAACCTGAGTTGCTGAAAGGATTGAGCAGCACAGCCTCTTGAAATATATTATGCCATGTTTTCTGAACCATTTTCCTCATTTCTCATTCACAGCTGAAGACGAATGGGCTGGACAAATGGACCATTTGATGGGTTGAAAATTGGCTGTCGTGACAAGCTCCAGGTAGTACTCAGTGGGTCAGGATCCAGCTGGTGGCTAACGAAAGTAAATATATCCCAGAGGCCAAAATGAACCGCGCTACATTGAAAAGAGCAGATGACATGCCTTATGGCAGGCAGGACTTCAAAACCTGAAGCCCCTTCTGTCAGTTGCTGCACCTGGGATATGGGGTCCATATGTAGGCACCCTTCTGCAAGAGGATTGTTAAGAGAGAGGGATTAGAGTGCTGTGAGGTGGTCATGAGCCTGGACTGCACACCACATCAGAAGCTGAGAGAATGAGGCTGGTTCCAACTGAAGAAGAACTGATACTAATCAGTGAATTTCAGAAGTTAAATTCAACACTTCCTAAGAATTGCAACAGAAAACATATTTTGCTGCACACTGAGATTAGAAGCCAAATTTTGTTTTGATACGCCAGTCAGAAAACTTTTGCTAAGGACCTGCTCATATGCCTTGAAAGGCAAATCAAACCATCAAGTTTTACAAGACTTTTAAACAAATAGAGATGTTAAGAATTCTTTTAGAATAACGGTATCATAATTAAAAATGACACTGCTATTAAATAGTCCAAAATGTTAAATAATTATACAAAAAAAAACCCCCCAAAAAACCCGCCAAAAACCTTGCTGAAGAGAAGTGCAAGAAAGAAGTCAGTTAAGACAAAAACAAGTTATCTCAAGAAAGTGTGGGATTTTTGCTTTGGTTTTTGAAATAAAACAAAAAAGACAAACTGTATTTGAGGAGTAATATTAAGATCATAGAATTTAAACCAAGCAGAAGTCCATTTTTGCCTGGGTAACATAATTAGCAGGAAAATAAGACTGCTTTTCTTCATCAGGGGAAGCAAGTATGGTGTCAGATCACCAAAGGAAGTGTGTCATGGAATCAAAAGGCTGCAGTGAGGCATCTGAGGATAGAAACCAAGCAAAGACATGCTTGGTCTTGTGAGATAAGGCAGAGCTGCCTTGAACAGGAATCAGACTCAAGTATTTCAGAAAGGAAGCAATTTGACCTTGACCTATCAATGTTACCCAGAACAGCTTAGCTGCATGTATCTTTATAACATGCTTTGGCTATAGTTATGTTCCTTATTCACACTGATTTCTTACATCATTATGTGTATGTAAGCCCGAAATATTGGCATGATGCTACAAAGTTGGGTTTTTTGTCCTGCAGCTCAGAAAGCAGCGTGAATTCCAACACAAAGAAACATACAGTAACATGAGCACTGGTTTGCTGTGGCAATGCCAACAACTACTTTAGGCTAAATCAAAACCATCTGGTTTACCTGCTCTAAAGGTAAATTTGTTTCACATTTATTTACCTGTGTATGTCAAATAGATGACACTCAGGAATACAGTACCAGCAGCTAGTGAGACACCCAAGAAGAACAATGTCTGAAATTCTTGCTTTGTTAATCTGTCTCTCAGATACTGCAAAAATGCATATGCCTGCAACAGTGCAAAAACACCTAAAGAGAGAGGAAAGTTTTTGTTTAAACACTCAAAAGCAGTAACAGCAACTGACATACTTTGGCTATACTTGAATTAGAAAAATAAACACAAGGTACACCCCTAACATCTAGATATTAGTATAAAATTACTTTCTGAGAAATAGCCTTTAATACTTAACAGAGACGACACTTGCACAGACAGAAACTTCCAATGAGAGAAAATACTCTCCAAAAACTTATTTGCTAATTATATCAAGAGATCAAACACCCTCTTTTAGCCTCCAATACTGCCTCAAACTGGGGTAAAGGAGAGAATCACCTAAAAACGATTTCATTGACTGTGACAAAAATGCAAGTTAGCACACCCAGATATGGTGAAAAATAAACACACAGACTCAAGTCAACACACAAATAAGGCTAATACAAAATTATATGGAAATTAGGTTACTGAACAAAACAGGAGGATTTAATGAAAGAAAAAAACAAACCGAACAAGTAGTAAGGGATAGACAATTGAATTCCATAAAATTAGTGTTGAAACAAGAAATCACTGGCAGAGCACCCCACACACTCAAAAAGGCTGTTTGGAATTTAACATTAAACCCACAACTTGGACACAATTTTTCTGTTAGTATTCATTTCAAGATATACAATCAGACCAATCCAGTGATGAGTCCATTCAAAAGTGAAAATTCACTGGTAGCTGGCAGAAGAATAAAATAGAGCTTAAGTGTCCACATATAATGGATACATAATGACATTTGCTAGTTCTAAACTCCTAGAGAAAGACAATTCTACTCACTAAATAAATGTAAAATTCTTCAGAAATAAAATGTCATTTGATAATTTTTTCTTTTTCCATAACACTCAGATTGTTGAAAAAGAAGTGTCAATTTTAAAAGTATTTTTATGTTAAATTTTAATGATATTCCAATCACTGTCCCAAATACATTTTGATAAGTGACTACACATGAGAAAAAACCCTAAGGAACTGAACAAACTGAACTGTATTACACAAACAGCACATGCAGTTAAGATGAGTGTTTCTCAAGAAATCACGATATCTGACTGTCAACAACTACTGAAAAAAATCAACATCAAGAAATTTAAAAAAAAAAAAACAAACAAGACTGAAATCAGTTATTTAAAAATCATCCTTGTGATTAGTAACTTAAGTAATTTGTATTTAACCCTCTTTGAAAAATTACAGAAGACTATCAACTCTAAACCCAAATTGCTCAGTAAAAACTGTGTTACCAGTAAGGAATGTTTCAATTGTACAATGCTTGAAGGCAACATTGTACTGCAAAACAGGAGAGATAATCAACGTGTGAAGTAAGTGCTTGTCAGAATGCTAATTGATCCAATGTTATAGAGGCATTTTACCTCCATTAGCTCACACAAAAAGAGGATAATGTGTCAGTTAGAAAGAAAACTTCCCTACAGACAGTAAATTGTACCTCTTTTTCTTTAACAATTTGGTTTGTTAGTATGTGCTCTTTCTAATACAAGGAAACAAAGCCGCGAGGATTTGGGGTTTTCTTGTGCTAAGAAGCCTCTTGGAAGCAAAAGTCTAATTGTCTTACCTGCAGCTGCCATGTGTTCACTTGTCCTAATTGGCTGAAATCCCACAAAAGGTATCTGCATCGATAATATTAAACCCACAATGTAGAAAGTGCTATATGCTAGGAAAGAAAAATGTGAGGAGAAGGGAAGAAGAGAAAGGCAAGAACAAAATTAATACGTTTGAAAAAAGAATTGGTTCTGTAGTAAAGTCCATCTTTCCCCCTAATTTCAGTGACACCGAAACAGAACTGTGTCATTCTAAATATTTCAGCCATACTAATTACTTTTCATCCTTTGACTAAAATAAACTTGTATTGCATCCAATTTTAGGGGAAATAGCAGAGTACTGTTATTCTGAATTGCACTGGTTTTTCTCCTCCTAGGGAATGAAGCCAACCACCTAAGATGTTCTAGCTTCCCTGTTTTTGAGGGTCATGGATGGGGAAAGAGCTCTCTCATAAAAAGTGACAAAAGAAGCTTTCTATATGAGAAGAAACTGAAGGGATCAGACCTCAAAAAAGCAAAACATGTAACAGTCCACTACATATTTAGAAAAATGCGAAGAGCCACGCTTGTTCTTTTTTTTAAACACAAGAGTAGAGAGATGCCAAGAAACTGAAATGTGAGGATTAAAAGAAATCTTGAGTGTATGTATTGATAGATCTGTATCAACCATGGGGGCTCCAGAAATTAGAGGACAAGATCATAATTAATATTTACAGTAGTATTAAAATAATATTATTACAAATGCACTACCATTCATATACTTTATTTTGAAAGGGATTTTGGTCCTCAGTATTACAGCATGAAGAAGAGATGGGAGGGGAAGAAAAAAATACCAACTCTGAACTGCTGTGAGTCTAATCAGACTCACGGCAATTCAGAGTTGGTATTTGAAGTAACCAGACAACTTAAAGTCCAAATGAAGTTCTGTTCCTTCAGTGGCAACAATCCACCTTTCAGATCTTTAAACACTCCTACAGATCCTAAACCACTGTCTCTGGTATGGCTTGGATCTTATGAAGAGATCCCTGTTCTCATATAATCCTTTACTAACCTGCATGAGATCAGTTTCGGGGAGTGCACCATTGACCAGTGGTATTGTTTCCACAGCCCCTGCGTGGTCTCAAGGAGGGATCATGCTCCCAGGGTACTGTATGTGTTCCAAAACTGTCAGAAGTGACAGTGATGGTATTTCCAAGCGCTTGGTGTATTCTTTTAAGCATCTGTCTTGCATGACTTGGCCTAGCTATCGATCTATGCCCTCTCAGGTCACGGAAATACATTTTTCCTGTAGGAAGCTCAATTTTTGAAGAATTCACTACAACATAAATCATTTACTCTACCAAGCAACTGTTACAACACTGCCATCCTGTGGAAGTTCAATGATTGGCATAAATCACCACATTTCACATTTGTTAGACCACTGTAAGTCATCATTTTTAAGTCCAGTCCTGCAACTGCTTTACTTTCTATATGCACTGCCCCCCATCCCTCAATCCCTCACTTTCCAGTTCTTCCAAAGAGCTACATATTGCCTGGTATTGAAAAGATTTTAAAAAAGTAATTTACACAACAACACGATTTTTCTAGGAACTTAGAAACATATGATCACAAACTTTCCATGTTCCTTTACAGTCTACCGTTTGCACAGTCTTTGCAAAAAGAAGTTAATTTTGATTCCTGCAGGGTACTCTCATGGCTATAACTTTGACCAAGTCCAGAACAAAAACATTCTGACCTACTGTGGATAAACTCATTTTACAAACAATTTAAGTTGCCATTGCCATACACCACAAACACTAGCAGAATCTGACTGAAAGGTACTGATCACTGTCAAGATGAAAAAATAAAAGCACAGCTTGAGCTTTCACCATTGATGCCAAGTGGGTCAGAAGCTATCTGGCTGATAAAGTCATCTGCCTGCAAGCCCTAAAATATTTTAAAATTGGCAAAACCCTCACAATCTGGGAACTTTTTTTACTCATTAAATGGTTCTGAATTACACTCCCAGGCATATCAGATCATGTCCCATTAATCTTTTCCTTGGTGTATGAACACCCATATGAAAAACATACCAGGAAGGAATCATTATTTCTAAAAGCTTGGTGCTGCCAAATATTGTCCTCTACATTTATGTTACTGTGTTTGATTGAACATTAAAATAACCTTTACCAAATAGCTCATGCTAGCTTAAAATAAACTTAACAACTGATCTAGAGATTAAACCCCTCAAAATTCTCAATAATAAGTAAAATGGATGCAGATTTTACTAGCTAGGGTCAGCTGACAATATTTTACAGAAGTACCAGTACACTGGTAGTTTTTTAAGAATTATGAGACTGCAGCAGGCACATTAGCAATTGCATTTCACAGAAGCTCCCCAAATATCTTTATTCTTCCTGTTTCAGTGAGCTTTTGTAAACTCTTTTCCCGCTCTGAATAGTTTGGAAGTAAAGCACACTTGAATTCCCTCTCAGAAGTGCTTGAACACTCTTACCTGTTTCACAAAAACATCCTGTTAAACAAACCTAGAAATGACATTGTAATGTGTGATGTACAGACTTCTCTAAGGCTTCCCATGAAAGCTTAAATTAAGCCAGCAGTTGCAATGAAACAGCAGAGCAGCGATCACATTTTCATTCTGACAGCTCCATGGCAGTATATATCCCTCACTGCTGAAGGGCAATAACATTTCAAAACACTGTAGCTATTTGCAAAACAAACATCTGCCAAAACCTTTAACTCATATGAACCTCCAGTATTATTTTCCCCACACAATTTCAAAGACTAGTTCATCGAAAGCAGAAGCAGCAAGAGTAGTTATGCTTTATTGTTTCTGGCTGCCACACTGCTTCAGGTTTTTATAATTAGTTGATTTAATTTTCCTCTGCATAACTCACAGAAATTGGAAAATGAAAATATTCAATAAAACAATTTTAAAAGCAAGATGAGATAAATTACTTTCCCCTTAAGTTATGAAGTAGTTAATGAAGAAGTTAAGTAATACAAACATTAAAAATTAAAAATGGGTTAGAGATTTTTTCTTCTCTTTTTTTTGGAAGAATTTCCAATTCTTTTACATATATATGATAACAGAGAAATATGAAACCAGTATTTATAGTTCTGATAACAAAAATTCAAAACTGAACTTGACTAAATTGAGTAATTATTGTAGCATACAATGGTTCATCTATACATGGACATACAGTAATTTCTTTAGCAGTCACTAAAGATGGCATTAAAATAATTAAAAAGACAAAGATAAAACAGTATTAAAATGGCTAACAAAACTATATTTACAAATAGGAAATGCCTTATGATTATGATGCCTTATGCAGCTCACATTATGTTCTCAAACTACCCTACTGTTAAAGCTAGAACCTTTTTAATGTGAAGCCAGATTAAACCTTTGAATACCTGAATGGCTTATCAATTCTTTCATTCACACACCTACATCATGGGCAACTGATTTTATTGGTGAAGTGTCTGTAAAAACAGTTTACAGAGTATTTAAATGTCAGGCAAATAAATTAAAAAGTCCCTATTCACTTTTTCCAGGAGCTGGAAGGAAGGTTGACTAATCCAATAAAAATTTTAAAAATTTACACGGAGCATCCAGTCCTAGTCTGTTATATAAAACATACATGGCTGCTTAAAATTTCCTAAGTCTTTTACTATATTTTTTCATAATTTCTGCTGTACAACTTTTAAAAATACCATTTTTTTTTGCATACTAGGAAAGGAGAAAAATATGAAACATTACTAAGGGCACACATGCAATTTATATTTAAAAATATTTCAAGAATTCTTCTATATCAAACCACCCAATTTTTTTTGCCGTGTACTAGAAAGGAAAAAAACTAATTAGCAGCTACATATACAAAATTTCAGAAGTGTATGTTTTAACTCCTTATTTCCATGTTGTAGAAAATAACTGACTATAATCAGTAATCAAATTAAGAAAGTTCAGTCTGATATGCAATTACTTAATACCACTTGATAACAAAACACATCAGTACAGGTAACTTTATACCTCATATTTAAGCATTTGACAATGACTGTTAATGAACAAAACTTACCAATGTAGACTCTCCTGCTGTATCTCTGCATCAGCAACAGAACAAACACATGCAGTGGAATAAGGTTGATGATGAAAACATAACCACCCCATGCAGAGACCTATGACAAATGGGAGAGGAAATTAGATCTGAAATTATCTGCAAATTCTTAGGATAGCCAATGCTGGATTTAAATACTGTGATGGTCTAACAAGAAACCACAAACTCCATCTAGACAGGCAGTGAACACTACTAGCAACACCACCAGGATCTTTCTCAATATTTATTATCATAGAAAAACAAACCACAACAAAAGCCCATATATCAAAGGGTTTGGAAATGGCCTGATGGATTTTCAAGGTCATCCTTCCTGAATCTCCTCCTTCCAAGCTAATCTGGTCTTACTTCCGAATATGAATGGGATTCTGGGGAAAAGCTTTTCCCCATGGTGAAGGCTGCAGCACAAGGCAGCAGTAGGATCCCAAGGGCCACAAGCTGGACTTTGATGATACTTGTAGGTCCCTTTCAACTCAGGATATTCTATGATCCCATGTAGGATCCAAAATTTTCTTTTGATCTACGAATTTAGCACTACGCTCTGCACATTTTGCTGAGGACAGGGAACACTGTCTCCTGGCAGAGGAGAGAAAGGGAACAACATACACCTCCAGGAGCAGAACTCCTGGAGCAGAGCAGCCAATGCAGGTTGCCGTGTATGGAAAGAAATAAAAGCAAGGCTGTGGATGCACACAAAAGTGGGACTGAGCACAATGGAATGGCAGACAACAATATCATGGATATTGCAAATCTGTGGCAACAAGAGCTCTTGAGAAGAACTCCTGTGGTGTACTCAGAACTGAAACACTACAATGGTATTAACACATCACTGATTGCTCATTCAGATAAGGATTTAATGAGCTATCATTACTATGTGTTATCTAAATTTCTAATGTATTTAGAACAGCTAATGCTGACTAGACAATCTGTATTGTAACGTGTCCTCTTGTCAAATTACAGTCTAGACTTCTCCCATATGCACCATTGCCTATCCTAGGTCCTCATTTTTAGAATGCAGTAGTTAATGTGGTTTTCACTTAAATTGTACTCTAGGGTTTAGATTCAAGTAGATATTTTTAAAGCCCTAAAACTCCAAAAGAAACCCAAATTACTGTGTTCTATAGAAGAGATCCTAAAATAAGGACGAGGCCAAGCATTACCAGTTTTTGACACTAGTACTACAAAACCCAGCATTTCAAAATTTGGGTAACCCATTCAGACAGCGTGAAACAAGTAGAACAGAAATCATCTAAGGTTTTTAGAAACTCATTTCAGGTTATCATGATCCTATTGCCAAATTACAGCATGAAGTAGCTTGATTTACACAGGCAAATTTATTTAATGGGAGAAAACATGAAGACACGTAAGGCAGAATAGAGCAAGTACAAATGTGCAGCTAGAACTTTGTTATATTTAGGGAAAGGTTTGAATGAAGCAGGTAGCAAACACTTTGTATGGACCAGAGACCTGCATCTCTAATTACCAAAATATTAAACCAAATCTAAGCACTGAAGATTATACTGAATTGGATGCACTTTGGAACTTTTCACACAAAGCTGAGGCATCCTCATAGATTGGCACAAAGAGTGAAAACATGCTATTACTGCTACAAGGATTGCTTCAATGTACAGCTTTGTTTTATTTTACCTCCTTGTCAGGAAAAGCTGTATGAAGCAAAAGCTGTTCGAGTAAAATAAATGCTAAAAATATAAATGCAAGGAAAAAACCACTTCTCTATATTGAATGCAATGATATGAGTCAAATTACCACAGTGAATTAGTTATATATTTTAAGCATATTTTGTGATCAAGAACAATTTGTCAGTTCATGCAATATTCATTCACCTTTCAAGAAACTGTTCCCCAAACTTCCCATGCAAGAACTGACTCTTACTACCTCAAAATTGTGATTTAACTTCTAACTTATGTTGGAAACAACTAATTTGATCAGAGAATGACAAATTATTATTATGCAACAAATAGTAGAATTATGCTTTGTCCTAAAAATTTACGTAGGCAAAGTGTCCAGAAGGGTATCTTAAAATTCTTTTCAAAAGGGAAATACAATATATGGAAAGCCACCACCTACTTGGGGTGAAGCATGTGCACTTCTGTAAGCAATAAAATTCTATTACCTAATCACTGAGATTTGAGGCTAAGATATGGACAAATCTTAACCTTTCATGAGCTGATAGGACTTAAAAGGAAAATAAAAAATCCCACTTTTACACTGAAAGACTGAATGTCACAAGGACATTGATTCCATAAGCTCTTTCACCTTGCACACCTTGGATCACATCCCCTCCCTCTCACACAGTCCCACAGACCAAGACAGCAGAAGTGGTTATTGTGTGATTTTTCAGCAGCAGAATTGTGGAAGTATTATATTTGTTACCTGTATGTTTAGGAAGAGCATTTTTAGAGAATCTTGCCAATACACTGGCACAATATAACAACTGAAGAACTGACTTGCCTGCTTTTGTGCTGCATTAGAGCATGTACCAAACCTGCAGGGTCTCTTCACTGTAATGCTATATAAGCAGCAATGCTGTGCATAAGGAAGCGACTGTTTATTTAATGACTTGGCCAAAAGGAGGATAAATAGGGGATGATATAAATGTGCTCTTAACAAGAATTAGCTATCCTATCCTCTTTGGTGACAAACCCAGGGCTATTATTTCCTATATTAACAGCAAAAGTCTCCCAGGAAACCAAATGCACATTAAAGCTAGAGGAAAACTAGGCAGCATGGAGACAACCTTTGAATTAACCTTGTACTTGAAGGCACATAAACCAGTCCATAAGTTCCTTTTTCTTGCAAACCTTGTTACCTGACTGCAGAAAAGCAGTATTTGAGACCTCAATCTTAACTGTCACCAAGCAATTAGCCTGGCGGTCCCACCACTGCCTATTCTGAGGATAATTTATTTTCATACAGCCACACAGAAAAAGGGGAAAAAGGACCTTTGACTGATTCATACAAGAAAATTTTCAAGTCTTCAGAAGATGGGAGGAGGGTGAAAACCAATTTCCTCAATTTTTCTATTAGTTTTATCTCCTCAGTTTTACTACTGTTTTTCCCCCTGTCTTAGCCCTTAGGAATATCTCTGCAATAACCTCCATCTTCAGAGATCAAGAATGGAAAGAGTATGATCATTTATTATGACACTGAAATCACTCATCAACTCTGGTGTTAAGCTTTATGCCATAATTATATCTAAAGAAATAGTTTTCAAAGTTATAAAAATATAACTTTATCCTTATATTCTAAATATTCTGATTATTTCATTTTCATAACAATGACAGACACATGAATATTAAAATTACACCTTAATTTACCCATACTCAAATAAAAATCGGACTGAATCAGACTACCTACTCACAGCATAGGAAAAATCTATAAGTTATTATACTTCAATACTTAAAAAAAAATTTTTTTGGTGTTAATTTAAATACTTTCAATTTCAATTTATTTATTATGTCTTTTAGTCATATATTTAACATTTTAATAGAAATATGAAAAAACAGCTCCATATTATGGCTTCAAAAAAGATTAAAATATCCTTCGGTTCTTCATTAACATATGGATTATGTAATCCCTACTCAAACAGCCTTACCATGTAAAAGTAGGATAGACAGCAGCAGATTGTCCAAAAGACTGACCCAGTTTTCACAGACTTCACCTGGAAAAAAACCCAAGTATTTATGAATGACAAATACAGGACAGTATTCCAAGATTTCATTCCAACACAACTGTCAAGAGAAGTTCTTTGGCCCACATCAAGTTATATTTGTATGTTTCTGAACTGACATCCATAGAATCATACCACAAATGCAATGGTTTCACACACAAAAGGAGCAAAAGCAGAGGCAGAAGACGGCCCAACTCTCTGCTTCATGTTCTGATGTGGAACTGTATTAGCAACACCTCTGTGCTACTTTCTCCGAGACATTAGATCACTTCAGAATTCTAAGTGCTGAGTATCCATGCCTTACTTTGGCTGGCATCCGACCCAACTCTGCAATCACAGACGTATTTCGTAATTTTAAAAAACTCAATGTTAATGTAAGCATCCAGATACTACCAAAGGTTTAGCTGGATCCATAAACTGTCCAGGAACATGAATTTCTCTAAAACTGATGGTGGTGACTGAGGTGTGGGAAAATAGGAATGAAGAACAGACATTAAATAATATTACTGTTCAGTTAAATATGAATTTCCTAAGAACAGAACTGCTATTATGTGTCAGTTACCCTAAAATAACAATGTAGGTTGATTCTATTATTGTTATCAAACACAGTACACCTTTACAGCTGCAGCTTACTCTAAGACCAGATTTAAAAAAACCTGCATTTAGAGTAACACCAGTCCCTCAGTCATGAAAAAATTCAATTCCCCTCCATTATATTCCCACCAACTACATCCCAAGTTTGAAATATTCTAAAGCTAAATCTAGTCTAAAAATATCTGTGAATATAAAATTATGAGAAAAGGTGTAATGACCTCGTACTTATGTGCAGACACTCAAAATGAGAAGTATATGCACTCCAGGAACACGCAAGGGACCGCAGGCTACAGTGTCTGTGCTGAATTAACAATATACTTACGCTATTTGTGTTATTTCTAAATCAGATTCAACGGTCCAGAAAAGATACAGCTTGCCAAAACTCCTTCATGCAAAACTGCATCACAGATGAAATTCTACATACACATTAAGGACTGACAAGCAGCTTTAGCAAGCAGGCTAATTAAAAGACATAAGACTACTTTTTCAAGCAAGCAAGTAACATTAATATCTTGCTCTAGACAACTCTGAGTATTTAATTTGGATACTTAAGTCAAAGCCCAGACAGTCCATACAGTCAAAAGCCTCTCCAGAAGACAATTCAAAGCACTCCATATTCAGTCTACTGCTTTTTACCACATATGTAAGGAGGCTAAAAGTTTGATGCACACATAATGTTAATATCTCCAAACTGAAAAACAATCCCTCTGTTTGTTTTAGATTTATAGACTCATCATCATTTTTATTATTACTATAGGACACACATACTTCAGCAGAACAGTACTTCTACATAGTGAACTGAAGAGAATGATTATGGAGTGGTTCAGATCATGTGACTTCTCAGTACTTGCCTGATCAAGAGCCAAGGGGAAGAGGGATGAGAGGGAGGAAAATAAGAATTCAATGGATTCTAAGAAAAATCAGTCACTGGGTTGGAGGAGAAACCAAAAAACCTTTCCAAAGCAAAAGACTCAGCAATTACTTACCCATAAATAGTATGTGAACTGCAGTGCAAAAATAGCTATGCCTTCATTGTCAAATGATCCTGCTACTGATCGGGATATGTAACCTGGAACTATGGCGATGAAACAGGCAGCTAAAAGCCCTGCTCCCTGGTTCCACAGTTCTCTGGTGAGCAGGAAAGTAGAAATAGCTGTAAGGCCGCTAAAGACTGGTGCTAGAAACACACATACATCTCTTATATGGACTGTCACATTAAGCATATTTAAAATCCAATGTATAAGGCCTGCTGTCACCATCAGTCCTGGGTATACCTACAAGGAGAAAAAAACAGAACAAACCAAAACATTAGGTTATTGCAGAAAGCTATCATGGTAGGTTTGTTTAATTTGCAATGAAATAGTAATTTCTTAAGCTGATATAAAGCAGAGAACATTAGCATAAGATAACAGAATTATTTCAATACTATTTTAATCATGTTTTGACAACACTGAATACAAGAGGTTCTTTAAATTTTATCCAAATGCTAACAATAACATATAATCTATTTCATAAATGAATAAGCAGCATACAGGTAATATCCTACCTTGTTTGACATTTAACAAATAACGAGAAGAATTTGCCATTAAGGTATGGAAGCAGAAGCTAAAGTTTACAACAGAATTTCAAGCCAGCTAACAGCTTCAAGAAAAAAAAGTGCAAGACAACATGAAGAAACCCAAAATTTCCCAGCCCTATCCATTTTCCTTCAAAATATACTATGACATTCTTTCACTTCTTGGTACCAATGGGGAAAGAAAATGTGCATCAACAAAATCTAATTTTTTTAAAGTTGAAAAGTTGATGGTCAGTCAACTGAGTTGAGTGTTATATATTTGCAAGACTTTAGTAGAGGTGTTTGGATATGAAGGACTAAAATAAAGTCCTATAAAATTCAATTAAGATGCCCTCCAGGAAAAGTATGAAATCTATTGAACCCATCACAAAATATTGGAGAACTTTAAAATATTCTTAATAGGAATTCTACCCTCCCACATTTATCAACATTAAAAAAAATCAATACATACTAGAAGAGTTAATATGAGCTTCACCTGCCTTAGTTTCTTTCAAAAACGAAGAAGGGCATTATAAGAAATTAAATTAACAAATGACAGAATGTTCCCCTGCATATATTTCAATTCTCTTTCCTAAGGGGTTTTACTTCATATAAGACAGGTATGGAAAACACGTATTTATCTTACATAAAGAATCTCAAGACTTTATCCTCTTTACTTTGGTATCTCCAAGATACCAAAACAAATGGTGATCTGTTACAAAAGAACCTCGTTAATGCCTTTAAATGGTATGTACTGTAATTAAAAAGCTTTAATAAATTTTGACACATTAAGAAACTGGCTGTGGCTGTGTTAGCAATGTAAGTGTTGCTAAAGGTATTCCAATGAACAACATTTGTATTCTGATTTGATAGTATTGTTTTGTACATCTTTCCTGTCTTTTAACTAGCATCAACACCAATCTTAACTAGTCCTGATGCTTCATATATGCATTTATTAAATCAATGATTTACTTTCACAAGGTCTTTTCCCACTGAAATCCTAACTTTTTTCCATACATACATGGAGTCTACTCCACATATACCACTGGATTAAAAACTTGTACCTTAAGAGATTTAGTTAACAGTTTTGAAAAAAAAAAAAAGAATTGTTTTTCCTTTTTTGATTTCATGTACAAGAATTACAGGAGTAATCCTTTTTTATTACCACAAGAAGTTCATACGTAAGGAAGTTCTGCATTTCTTGTTGGTGTATGGTGTTGGATAAAATCTAAAGCATGTTGACTTACTCTCAGTTTCTGCAGCTAAAAATTAAAAACATCTTGACATTCCCTCTGCAGCAATCTGGCAATTAAAAGCATATTTTATTAAGAGTCTCCTTTTACCGATGTCAAATTTGTATTGAAAGTTCAAAAAATTTACTGCAAAGTCACGATGAAGTTATTATTACAATACTTACAGTTCCACCTACTATTCTTCCTAGTGGATACCATGCTCTTTCATCAAACCAATTTAAAAATTCATAAAACCCATGAGATGCAAGATGATGTGTTGATCTATAGTTAAACCTAGAAAGAAACAAAAGAAAAGGTGAGGGGGTAAGATAAAAATCAAAAACCTGTTAAGATAAAAATCAAGAACTTCAGTATCTCATTTAGTATAGAAGTACAATGGTCCTCTCTAAACCTATAGCATTCTAAAGTAAATTATTAAGTTCTCAGTTACTAATGACTACATTTTCTTCATTTCTACAGCCAGTGTATTTACACATGATATGTTATGGTCTTTGGTGGAATTTCTTTTGGTTGTAAACATTAAAAGGCTTTCTATCACTCTGAAAAACACTCTGGCTATTTTTGGTATTCCTTTTTAAAGCTACTGGTTTTCAAATACAGCCTCTCACATCCAGACCTTCACTTAGGAAGAGTTAAGATATGGAAGAATCAATGCAAGACTCCCGTTCCGAGACAGGACAGCTATGGGGTGCATTTGCTGCTGCTCTACCTCATGTAAAATTGACGGGTGACTAATGTAATAGGCAATGGGGATCAGTCTGTTTATTCACACCATCAAACTAATGGCCTTCACATATTCCCTTCTTTCAATTCCCTTTCCCTTCAATCAAGTAAGAATGTATACAATACAGAATCTCTATAGATGAAGTTTCACCCTCAAAAGTTTGTACGTTCTCTGCTGCCGAAAATTTCTTGTAGAACAAAAGCTCTCCCGTGAACACCTTCAGTTCAGTCTACAACCATTAAAAAACATCAATGGACTGCCATTAAAGCACCGATCTTTCACCTTCCTGGCACAATATATCCCAAACTTCTGATAACAAAACTTCTCAACTGCTAAGAAGTTCATTAATTCTAGAAATTGGGTATCAGGCTGTGAAAAGAACTACAACGCATGTTACCTCAAAACAGCAACTCTTTCATGATCATTCGTTCAAAAGCCAAACTAAAAAGGTTACAAGTATTGACAATGGGAAGTTTTCCAGAGAAAGTTTAGGCTTAGCGATTCCTGGGCTAACACAAGGTCTGAAATAAGCAACATCCACAAAGCCAACCCTTCTAATAGATAGTCTAATTGGAATTCAGTTAACAATGTGAAATTCATTAGTTAAAGAAGTATTAAAGATTAATTACTTCAGTAGAAGTTCAGGTGATTAAATGGAATACCACAACAGGTTACATGAGCAAACCACCATGAAAGACTTCCATAGACACTGCTAGTATTCACGACTAGAAAAGCTTAGGTGTGTTTTCATTTTGTCTATTTTATGAAAGTACCCACTTGTATCAATGACATGCATCACTTCTAACACAGATTTTACAACTACAGCAAATTCTCTTGCATATTTAGGATTCCCAAAACGTTACAGGTTTACCGTCAACTAATTCAACAGACTCAAGCTACTGTCATTCAAGACTGCAAAACCCACCAAATTCCTAACTGATTAATCAGTACAAGTCTAATATCTGAAGTAAAACCACACTGAGGTCATGAGCAGCTTTATTCATCTACAGAGTGACAGAATAAAAAGAACTGAAATTCAAGTTCAGATGTCACCAGACTTGCATATTTCAACTGACTGAACTATCACAGAAGCGGTCAAGTGACATTAAAATTAAGTAAATAAAAAACCACAGTGAAGTATTTTCAGGAGCACCCTCTTATATGTTAACTAAGCAATTATACAGGATACATTACCTGATAAAACTGTGGACTTTGAAGAGTTATTAGTCATGTTTATATAAGAAAATTCATATGAACATCAGTCATTTTGACCTAGAAATCTTTGATTCAAACAGCAATGTGACACTGGTTTCTAATAAGCCTACAACTATTCCCATTTGACTAGATTTCTAAATATTAATTAATTCTCCACTTCTGAACTGTCAACTATAGTGTGATTTATGAAATGCTGTACCTGTGAAATTAGCCTCTTATCTCAGAATAGCAAGGTCTATTGTTAATTTCTGTAGCGCCCAGTGCCTGCAGTACAGTATGAAACAAATCAGGAGTTCCACACTGCAGAGGATGCACACGATCCAGCCAGCTACGGACCAGACAGAAAACACACTGAAAACCCAGCCAATATTGTCATCCTAGAACTTTAAGAAGGAAACATGAAAGATGTTTACTAACATGGATTACTTCTGAATTTTTAGATCATGACTCAAACTCAAAGGCTACAAAAGTATGACTAATGTTTACTTTTAGAGCATTAAAAGATTAGTTAAACAAATGAAATAGCCAAGAACACATACTGGCATTCTCCTCATGTTTTGAACCAGTAAAGCTTCAAAACTGACTTCAGAAGGACGTGAACAACTGTTCTGTGCTTTGGCAGCATCCCATTAAGTCTTTAATAAGAATAATTCAGAATTGAAATGCAACATAACAGCACTTTAATTCTACCACTTCAGAGGTAAGAATTTAATCTTCCCTCCTAATGTAGTTTTAGACAGATACAAATCTATTAACCCTTCCTTTAAAAAGCAATTGATTCTTTTGCCACAAATGAAAGCAAGCTGGGCATGTCTTTACAGCACAAATTATTGGCAATATTATAGGTACATTAATTTTTCACTGTGAGAGGACCTGTAAGTGACAACAAGAAATAATCTTCTGGACACAAAACCCTAAAAAATTATTTAGAAGCTTAATTCAGCACCTCACTTTGACATTAAAAAAAAAAAAGGAAGACCACTTCACCTCCCACTAGGTAACCTGCAACCAAAATTTAGTTCAAATGTCAATATAAACGTATAGGCCCATCAGAAGAAGCTTAATGAGTGATGCTGCATATCAAAGCCAGCTTCAGGGACTGAAAAAAGTGGCAGCAATGGGCAGTGCATCAGACAACAGTATGGTCTGGCAACCATATGATGATGCCAGTATTATGCTCTGATATCACCCACTTTATAGCACTCTTTGTTAGGGACAAGCCTGAACCTTGTGAAACTGTTTCCTTTTTGGCTAGAATGGAGACAGCTGCTAACAAACGATATCACATCACAAAACCCCAGTCACACAACCTTCTTACTGCCTTGGTACTTTTCAAACTGTGCTTGAAACGCAGCACAGTGGTATTGTATTTCTACAGTACCTGAAACTATCTGTAGGTTTCACGGGGGTGCAAAACAGCCCTGGAAACTGTTAGAAAAACTGCCACCTTTGCCTATGCCTGCAACTGGGAGATTTAGGGGCTGCAACTGAGGAAGAATCAGAACAGAGGCAAGAACAACCAGTGCTGGGTAGGGGTTGCATTTCAGGCTTTGGTGTCACTGCCTGCCCTAGTTCTTCCACCACCAGCAGCAGCAAGAATAGGTGATATTTAGGGTTTTTATCTTGTCCCTTTTCTGACCTGCTACACCTTACCCAAGGAGACACTGGAGTACACTGCTGGTTACACTGACTAAATAGTATGCAACACTATGTGACAGAACCAGAATGAAGAAAAGGATCCCTGTTCTCCTACCCTCAACCCTCACAGCCATCTGATCTTGAGGTATGGGAACATTTTACCCATCTCCCAAGATTCCCTTTTTATCCTCCCTCATCCCTTTGAGGCAAGTAAATTTGAGACAGACCTGAGAATAAAGAACAAAATCATGTGGAGCACATGCCTAATTAAACACTTAACTGGAAAGATTGAGACAAATACTCAAGTTCTCAGCCCATGTTGTGAAGAAGATACACTTGCCAATATTCAACTAAGGGCCAGACTAACATTAGTAAGCGTTGATGTTTCTTATTTTAGCTGACATTCTACGAGGAAAAGTGATGCTCTGCTGCTCTCCTTGCCTCTTTCTGTCAGGTCTGTAGGTTGAACTGTCTCCTCCTCCAAGATCAGCTTTAGAGAAATAATCAAACATTCCTAAGTCAGGATTTTAAGTCCCAGCTGCCAAATTAGGCTGGTATTGCAGTTTGAACCTTTGTGAGGATGCTCTAGTGATCATAAATGCACTCTATGCATGGTACCATTAATTTCGTGGCACTGCTGGAAATACCTACATTATAGTCAGTTCAGTAGACAACTGGAGATAAGTTAATAAAGATATAGTTCTCATTTTTAAAGCTTATTTTACCAGAGAACAGAGTACAAGCAGCAACAGCAAAGTAACTCAACAGAGGCATAATTTTTTTTTAGTAGCAACATTAATTTAGAAAGCTTAACTAGGCAACTTATAAAGTAAAGCCTGTAAAGTTTTTACTTATATATTATGTACTCTTAATACATAATCTTAACTATCTGTTCATGCTTAGGTTTGATTTTTATTCCATCCTATGAACCGCTTTTTTGATGACACAAGGTAATACTGTAAGATGATTACTTAATGCTAGTCACAGCAATCACTCTCTATCCAGGAGCTACAGAATTCTCCAGCACTTCACAGCCACAATTACTGCTGTATTTATAAAGAGACATCTTTGGTTTTGACGTTCCAAGTATTTCCTTGACAAAGTACTATTTAAGATAAACATTAAAATAAAATTTAGCCTACTGAGAAAAGAAAATAAGAGCACACGTAGAGCAACACAGTTACTTCATCCAGACCTTAACAACACTTAAGGTAAATTATACTGACAGTGATGGAATTCATTTGACCCCTCTGTTCCAACACAGCACAAGATCAGTGTGTTGCTTCTTGTGGGAATGGTGACTGTTTAAACCCCAATCAATTTCATGCTATTATTGCCCCATCATCTAGACTTTTTATCCAGCATTTTATAGCCATCTGAGAATATGTAATCTCCTTACAAGCAGAATCTGTTGAAAAATTTCTAAGCCTGCAATTATAAAGGCTTCTGTGCTCTAAAAGTCTTCATCTGCAGATGCACAAAATTTTCACATCTGCAAACTCAGTAAAATGACACGATACAAACTGTGAACATTACAAGCTATCTGAGCAATTCTAGGAGTCAGTTTTTAATGCAAATGCAGATTACAGAACCAATTCTGCCATACAGCATCTAATTAGAGATGGTAAGTCTAGATTCTTGAAAAAGATAGTTGTGGATTGACTCCATATCCGACATATTCTTTGCAACCAAAGGAGGAATTTATTCAGCGCAACACTATGGAAAATCTAATGAGAAACTTCAGTAGCTTCCATTGAAACCAAGAAGCATATATACTGTATTCCATATTAAATTTTAAAACACCTGCTTGCCTACATATTATACTACGGGTACAACATCCTGCAAGTCTTCTTCTGAATTCTGTATCTACGAATAAGCAATTACCACAATGAGTTGTGGTTTTTAAAATGGAATTATAGTACCCCATCAATCACGTAATGAATTCAATGCACTATAGCAGTATTTCTCATCAGGAAAATCCTTACTTGGGTTGTGTTTATAACCTTGGGAAGTATGTATGGATATTTAAGCCATTTTCAACTAATCAAGATCAGAATTTTGGAGCAGCAATACCTACAGGCAAAAGTACTCATGACAGGTAAAGAGCCTTTCCTAGTGCCCCCAGCCAAAATCCTACGTGTTAGGTCTCACAGTAAGAATGGAGAAAACATACACCGAGATCTACCTGTGTAAGAACCCATGAGATGGAGGGTGGTCCTCTGTTTATCTGAGCCAAAACTGACATAAATCTGCAAAATGGAAGAGCAACCAGGCAATTTCATTTCAGAATAATCTCCTTTCTTTTTAACTTAACTTCATGTCAGTGGAATGGTTTTATGAGGTCCTAAATCTAATACAAACATGTACCGCACAAATTTTGTTCCTAATTAGCACATTTATATATAATTTAAGTCCTTATGTGTCCACAAATCTTTTTTCTGGAATCTCTCTAGGTACACACCTACCATGGTTTTATGTGGAAGCTGTTATCACCTTGCGCACTCAACTTCTGCACCTCACTGGACAACAAACACCCAGGAGTCATCAGCACAGCAACTTTACCCAGTCTTTCACAAGAAACATGGAACACGTTTGCACAGTTCTTACTAAAATTGATTGAAAGACAACTATTAAGTCCACCAGAAAGAAAAAAATAAAAGCTCTGACAGATGTGGAGTTTAATATTGTCCTAATTATAATGTTTTTAGGAGGTTAAATATGGAATTTTTGATTGTTTATATCAATATTTGGATATGCAATTACTCTTTGCATACTAAGATAAGCCTCAACTAATATCAAGTATTTTCTGCAATACCATTAGAATGATCCCTGATGGGTAAAACAGTAAGAAGCCAAGACACAAAAAAAAGCTGGATGCAGAAAAAAAAAAATCAGCAGGGCACCTATTTTTGCAGGTCCGACATTCAACTATGCTCAATGGAAATCCTGAAGAATGGTTATAGAAGAACCATTAAGAATTACCATTAAGAATATCAGAATGGCCCCAACGTGTTTAAGAAGGATTACAGCATTCCTACTGCCACTGCTTGGCATGCTATTTTCACCGCCTGCAATAAGATGTCACGCTCAGCAAATGCTGAAATCAGGAACTGCATGCTGCCGGTGCCTTAATGATATGAAATTCTACAGGGAGCATACAGTCACTAACGTCTTCAGTGAACCCAGGGCATCTCCAACATTTTTGCTAAAGAACTGCAAGCTTTTTAAAGCATTCCATGACCACAACTTATATTTTTCACACAATATAGCACCATCTGAAGCCACGATATGTTTCCCATCATCACTGTAGTGGGTGTATATCTGTCTGCAATTTCAGACACTTCCTCTGATGCCTACTGCACTTCTTTATTACTTTTTTTGTCTTGTATTTGAACTATTCGATGTCTCAAGGCAAATTATTATGAAAAGAGTTCGTTTTATCAATATTAAAAGGCATATTTTGCCAGTGAATTTTGCCATTCATAACATTTAACAACATTTTAGACCTAAAAAGAGAGCTATGATGACACTTTTCTTGGAACAGACAAAGTTCCCAAGGGATTTCAAAGATAAGATGCAAACAGAACCATCTGAAATTGCTACAGGGGAAAACTGAATGCTCATTTTCTTTTCTACCAGACATACACTTTACAACAGATACTACACTACAACAGGCATCAATATGGAGGGCAATATTGGGTCTGTATCTTTTGACAGCATCAGCTTCTGAAGAGGCATCAAGTCTCTGCTCAGTACAGTATAAAATACCACAAACTCCAAAGGCCCCACAGTGCTATGTCTGCTTCTTTCTAAGTGCTATTGGGCTACTCTGTGGCAATTAGCCTTGAATCTTGCAACTCTGAAGGTTTTGCACCGAATTCAAGACAGTGTTCAAGACGGGTGTTTTTTCCACATCAAACAGATTTGTGCTGGACTTGTTTTTAACATGATGGAGGCAGCTTAACTTCGAGATCTTCTAAGTTAAAGGCTGGTACATAAGGATCTGTTTGGCAGGAAGGAATTAAAAAGGCAATTAGCTGAACAATATATTTTAAGATGCAAAATATCCTTTCTGGGAAAAATCTGACAGTAGAAATCAACGAAGTGAAATGACTGCTTCACAAGAATTGACTGGGAACAGAGGACAGCTAAGCTCCCAAGCCACTTTTTTCATGGTCTTCTAGTATAGAAAAGCAACGTGTAACACCTAAACAACTATTTTGAAACTGATCTCAAACATACTACCTGCTATCCTGCAGCAAGATCTAATATGTGCACAGAAGAGAATAGTAATTTTTGTAATAGCCCAAAACACAGAGTAAAATAAAGGAAATTTATTACTCATTTCAGGTACTTTAATTGTATTTTAACTATTTGGAATATGTGGCACAGTCTTCATGTCTATTACATAATAAGTTCACCTATATGCTACAACGCAGTGGCAACTGAGTAAGTACTACCTATATCAAAATGCAGTTGAACCAATTTCACAATCACTTCCCATCAAGTGAAATTTAAGAAATCAGCCTGGATGCAAGGTGGCCTGGCGGACCACTTCTACCCTGTAAAATACAAGACATAGTAAAGGGTAAACACGACCCTTTAAAAGGCTCCAGATCCTCAACATCACAGATGATATTTAAGCAGTGACAATCTTATTTCAGGCAGAACATTTAAACACTTACAGCACTGCAGAAGAGCTTTAGCAGAAATTACGTTGTATACCCCTGAATAACCAAGAGCCTATTATCAGAACTTCTGTGTAACATGACAGAGTCGGTCCCGCCAGAATCAGACGTTAGGTATCAAACCACTCTGTATAAATTATGGCAACATAGGGTTTTTTTAAGCTCACAGAAATTAAAAGTATCTACAGTGTTGTGATTGCACATCTATCTAAGTCAGTTTAGCAAGTTAAAATAAGGTAGAATTTCACCCAAAATACTTGTTCTTTAGTACATTTCTTAATGCACCTGCTATTTTTCCTCCTGCAGATCTCCGTTGCCTGAATTTTCTGACTATGCTTTCTTTCAATTGTTCTTTCTGTATGTGGATCATGTTTAGTCCAAGAACCTGGATCTCTCATAGAGCACCTGTTGAGCTCCATCTGTTGCAATACTGACTTACTGACTTTTTACTACAATGACTGCTGAGAAAATAAAAATTAACGTTTCAGAGTGGATAATACAAAACAGCATCAGAGCAGAACAGACAGTCTAACGTGAACAATTTCTGCCCGGTGATTAACACCAGATAGGTTAAAGACCTAATTTTATCTAAATTAAATGTGTGCTCAAATTCTGCTTAGCCCTTCAGTAACCTGGCACCAACAGACACAAATACTGCATTCACCAGGAACGTAGCAGGGATCAGGCAATTTTTACCTGTCAGTATGTACATATACAGATAGAGCTATCTGCAGAACAAACCAAGCAACACAACCGGGGTTTGCAGGGACCTAGAGATAGATCTAATTATGTCCTTATTATTATCAAATTATTATCAATTATAGCTGAAAAGAAAAAGGCACGAATACAGCTCAAAGTGCATGGGTAAGGGGGGAAAAAAAAAAGTATTCCCAACTCTAGGATGCCTTGTACTGAATTACACACTCACAAATTTAACTATGAGAGTTATCCTTCAACTAACCTTTGCTAGGTAAAAGGAGTGCAGAGTACTCCTAATCCACTTCTGCGTGCAAATCAGACAAATTAGCTTGAATCACGGCTAAAAGGCAAACCACTCGAGAGATGCCATAAAAGACAACAAAAATGCTTCTATAAATACATCAGCAATAAAGGGAGGGCTAAGGAGAACCTCCACCCTTTATTGCACCCGGGAGGAAGCAGTGACAAAGGATGAGGTGCCTAATGTCTTCTTTGCCTCAGTCCTTAATAGTAACACCAGCTGTTGTTCCAGCCCCCTGAGACCGAAGACTGGAATGGGGAGCAGAAAGAAGCCACCATAATCCAAGGGAAAATGGTCAGCAACCAACTATACCACTTAGAAACACACACGAGTCTACGGGGCTGCATGGGATCATCTAGAGCAAAACCCTACAGCAAATACAGGACAACCAGGGATCAGACCCAGTCAGGATGGGTTTATGAAAGGCACATGCCACTTGCCCAACCTGATCTTCTTCCATGACAGGGTGACTTGCTTAGTGGATGAGAGAAAGGTTGTGCATGTTGTCTACCTGGACTCTAACAAAGCCTTTGACACTGTTTTCCACAGCATTCTCCTGGAGAAACTGGCTGCTCATGGTCTGGACAGGTGCACTCTGTGTTGGGTAAAAAACTGGTTCGATGGCCAAGCCCACCCATTGTGGTGAATTGGAGTTGGATCCAGTTGGTGGCCGGCCAAAGTGGTGTTCCTCAGGAATCAGTGTTGGAGTCAGTCCTGTTTAATATCTTTATGGATGATCTGCACGAGGGGATCAAGGGCACCCTCAGCCAGTTT
>JAWWES010000081.1:40686300-40796216 GCA_035583135.1 Lophotriccus pileatus | reverse complement strand
CAGTGTTGGAGTCAGTCCTGTTTAATATCTTTATGGATGATCTGCACGAGGGGATCAAGGGCACCCTCAGCCAGTTTACAGATGACACCAAGTTGGGTGGGAGTGTTGAACTGTTGGAGCTTAGTAAGACTCTACAGAGGGATGTGGACAGGCTGGATCAATGGGCCAAGGCCAATTGTAAGATGCTCAACAAGGTGAAGTGCTGGGTCCTGCACTTGGATCACAGCAGCCCCACGCAGTGCTACAGGCTTGGGGAAGAGTGGCTGGAAAACTGCCTGGTGGAAAAGGACCTCAGGGTGCTGGTCAACAGTTGGCTGAACATGAGCCAGCAGTGTGCCCAGGTGGCCAAGAAAGCCAGTGGCATCCTGGCTTGTATCAGGAATAATGTGGCCAGCAGGACTAGGGCAGTGATTATTTCTCTGTACATGGCTCCGGTGAGGCCGTACCTCGAACCCTGTGTCCAGTTTTGGGCCCCTCACTGCAAGAAAAACCTTGAGGTGCTGAAGCATGTCCAGAGAAGGGCAACAGAGCTGGTGATGAGTCTGGAGCACAAGTCTGATGAGGAGCAGCTTAATGGAGCCGAAGGTTATTTAGTCTGGAGAAAAGGAAGCTCATGGGGAACCTTAACACTTTCTACGACTACCTGAAAAAAAAGGTTGTAGTGAGGTGGGGGGTTGGGCTCTTCTCCCAGGTAAGAAGTGATAGGACAAGAGGAAATGGCCTTGGGTTGTGCCACGGGAGGTTTAGATTAGGTATATGAAAAAATTTCTTCACTGAAACGGTTATTAAGCATTGGAACAGGCTGCTCACAGAAGTGGTTGACTCACCAACCCTTGAAGTATTTCAAAGAGGTGTAGATGTGGCACTTAGGGACATGTTTTAGTGCTGGAGTTGGCAGTGCTGGGTTAATGGTTGGACTCAACAATGCTGGAGGTCTTTTCCAACCTAAATGATTCTATGATCCCAACGATTTCAACTGATTTTTCTCCGCAGCAGATTAAGAGTACCCACATGATCTATTAACACAGTCCAACTGAAGGGATGCTGGCCTCCAGCTGAGGGCAGAAACAGTTCCAGCTGTTTGCAAAGTGACTATATATCCACTCACACTGAAGAAAATTGATGTGGGAATAGGATGTCACCAATAAAATAAATAAAGACAGGAAAGTAGCTGAAAATAGAAAATGGCCTTCATTCTTCCCTACAATACACATAGTGGAGTTTATCTTTCTAATAATATTTTGCCTTCTTGATCCACTTTCAACATCTGATTTATTATCAAATAAGTATGACAAGCAGAATTGCAAATCAGCTATCCACTCTTCTATTATCTTTCATACTGTTTTAAGTAACTATAAATTAAAACAAACAAACAAACAAAAAACCAGCAAACCAAACAAACGAAGTTTTCACTGAATTTAATTCAACCAGTTAACAATTGTACCTAATAGTTACCAACGCTTCTTTAAAAGCTATGCACAAGAAACACAAAAATGCAATAAGAAAATATTATTTGCTCTTTAGGTATTCACACAGAAATGCTAAAGATTAACTGTACTGCGATGAGTACAGTGCTAAGCATTTAAGACAGTATATATAATTAATACTAAACTCCTGCCATGTACAATGTGAAATTAAAGTTACATGTTTATTTTCTCATTACATGATGGAATTTCTAGTATTGCTTAGTTTTACTATATTGTAGCTATTGAACTATCTCACTGTGCTCCTTTCTCACTTCAGTAAAATCCAATTCAAGTTTAGAAGTGACCTTAAAATATGAAGGTGGTGGAACACTCAAGATGAGCTAAGCTTAATGTTACACACAGAATCACAGAATATGCTGAGTTGGAAGGGACCCACAATGATCATCAAGTCCAACCCTTAGCCCTGCAGAGGACCATGCTCAAGACTCATGCCTGAGAGTATCATGGAAATGCTTCTTGAAGTCTGTCAGGCTTGGTGCCGTGACCACTTCCCTAAGGAGCCTATTCCAACGACCAACCACCCTCTGGGTGAAGAACCTTTTTCTAATATCCAACCTAAACCTCCCATGACACAACTTCAGGCCATTCCTTCAGGTCCTGTCACTGGTCACCTCAGAGATCAGTGTCTGCTCCTCCACTTCCCCCACAAGAAAGTTGTAGGCTGCAATGAGTTCTCCTCTCAGTTTCCACACATATACTTTGAAGCTGTCACAAGTGTTATTATAGAAATATTCACAGACTACACCCACCATTGCCTCTTATCACACATCCAGGAACACGCCCTTTGACCAGCCTGCTACAGTGGTATGCACAGTTTGGAAGATACAGCCCCTCTGTCTTCTAACAGCAAAAGGATGAGTTTCATTTCTAATGCCATTTTATTAAATCATAAGTAATGACTTGAGGTACCATGCCTTTCCCTGCTGCCCATTGCCACATGAAACAGCATAAGGCAAAAGGAATGCCTGGTTGCCCATGAAAATGGGGGAAGGAAGATACTAAAGCAAGAGGTTTGGTTGCAATTCAGGTGGGGTTGGAAAGTGGTGTAATGCACAGGATGTGTGAGAGCTGTTGGGAAGGGCCTAGCAGAAGTTCTCGAGGGACAGTTATTAGGTCACATAATCCTAAATCTTCCCACTCCTTGCTCTCCAGACATGAATTAAATTGGCCTGTTCCAGGACCTTTCACGCTTCAATCCCCACCAGACTGTATGCCCTCTCAACTCTCTCCACAAACGCGCATTTAAATTAGAAAACTAGAGTTAGCCTTCCTGATGACAAAAAGGATTCAGCTCTAGATCCCAAACATCCCATCTAACTATTTAAGTCTTATTTCTGGCAAAACTTTTGAACACTTACAGCACAATACAGAGCTTTAGCAGAAACTATTGATATGTTCACCCCTCAATAGCCCATGACCTGCTGGTCAGAGAACTCATGGGTACTCGAGATAGGATCAAGGTACAAGATGTGCCAATACAATAGCTTGCTACCACTGGAAAAGGGGAGTTTCTCCTCTCCCTGCTTGCAGTTGCAGACCTGACACTTGTGCTTACCAGAATTCTGCAAGTTGCCTTAACTTGTTAATGCAGCAGAAAACTATCCCAGGAAATGTTCAGTAGATGATGGGAAATTCGTGAGAACTGCTTCATTTGATTAGATGCAAATATGGCAAATTTATACTGGTGAAGACAAGCTCAGCAGTACCTTGTTGCACTGTGGATATTCAGAGTTAGTCTTGACTTCAAACACTCTGAACCCCCATCTTATCAGCCACAGCAGCTTTCTGGAGGTTCTTGAAGGAACCTGTGGAATTATCTTCCATGTGTTTTCCAATGCACAAATGATACCTATGGGTACTCCAGCACATCACATTAGGTAATGAGACAGAGGACAACCCTGCTTAACTTCCCAGGTGAAAGCACCATTCAGGTAACATTTAAAGCTGTTCTGCAGCTTGAAGGTAGCCCTGAAAGAAGACAGCAGATGGCAGCGTATGGAACATACTCCCACAAAGCAAAACATGGTGAGCACAGACAAGTATATTGTGTTGAAACTGGAGTGCAATGGAAGTATAAAGAAAAAGGACCCTGAAGTTGACTTACAAAAGCAAAAGCTAGAAAATAAAATAGTGATGAAACACTTACAAACACAACATATTTCACGCAAAACATATCACCCAGTCTTCTGCTGAGCAAAAATTGGGCTTTAATGTGGGAGGGTGGGGCGAGAGTTGGTAAAGTAGTGCTAGAATAAAAAACTAAAGCACTAAAAATTCCTTGGCTCCTAAACATGTTTAGCCATAGAAGAATAATTACATTTGTTATCACAAGATGACCTGAGATATCACAAATTAAGACACTGTTGCAAATATTTAAGGTAGTCTCTCCAGTGTCATAATCCATTTTCTATTTGGCAAGTGAAAGATTAAAATTGTTACAGAGTAAAATGAATTGTGAGACACATGCAATAGTCTTTCAAATGTTACTTCAGACTTTTGAGGTTAGATAAATCATTCTCGTAACCTGAGTAAGAATAACATAGTCAAAACACAGTAGCATTACACAACTTCTTGGAAAACTCAAACACTGCATTGGCTTTCATGACTCTCATTCTACAGCAAAGCGAGCCAAAGAGACGCCCATATACTTACATTGTTAACATTGATATAATGCCAAAGCTCCAATTTTGTTTTGCTGACCTTCTAAATTAGAAGAATTGTAACTTTAAGGCATTTTATCTATTGCCAGAGAATGAATTAAAGACATTTTAAAAGACCTTTAATACTCAAATGATCAACCTCAAATATTTCAACCATGAAGATGAAGCCACCTTTTACAAGATAAATATTTCAAACAATATTTATGAAATTCTAAGTTACTTAACTGAGTTTCCGAATGCTGTTTGGGATAAGTTTAGAATACGAAAGAAACACATTCAATATATGCAATAGATTATTAAAAAAAAAAATTAAAAATTGGATAAATATAGAAAAGTATTCCGGACAAGAAGGCTTGTTTTGTTGTTTTGCTTCTGCATCAAGAAAATGCACTGCTGTATTTTCAAATCCTCTGGCTATAGCACACACATATTCTATTCCACGTGTATTCCTCCCAATCAGCTGCATCCTCAAAAAGGTACTTTCCATACCTAGATTTTTTTAATATATCCATCTACTGGGAAAATAGGAATAAAAATTAATAAAGTTATACTTCTTGAACTTAAAGAAGTTGCCTACCATTTATGTATAATAGTCACAAAAAGAGAATGAAGAACTCACAAAAAGAACTCATAAAAAATTGTAAGCTGCCCAGCTACATGTGTTAAAACAGTTTAAATTACATAATTACATCCTATTTTTCCCTTCTGCAAAATCCATATTAAAACAACAGGACAGACAGTGTCCAGGTATACAGTGAGCCATTATTTTAAATAAATGTAAACAATACTGTATTAAACAGTCTAGAAGATAATAGCAATACCGCTAACAACACCACCAAAAATCAATCAAGTCAAACTGACACCCTCCACTGCAATGTAGTTTCCCCAAGGATTTTGCTTGTTTGTCTTAAGAAAGAGAAGTTTTGAAAAGGTGTTTTGCAATTCTTCGTGGATTATCAGCTAAAGAGGACTTGAATGTGCTCTTTACCTAACAAACTAATATAACCCATACAAACTGACTGCCATAAAAAAATCATATGATGAGCATTGTAACACCTGGAAGTAATTATCATTACAGTCCACATACCCCAGTTATTTATGTTAGATGGGCTCTTAAAAAAGTAGCATATGATACTGGACTTTTGTGTCCTATAGCAGACAGACATTTTAAACACCGTTTCCTGCTCTTAGAAGCGCTCATGTAAAAGCACTCAGTTATTCCTTGTTTAAAACAGACCATTTCTTTTTCTAAAGCACGGGAATGCTGCCGCACACAACAGCAAGAACTTTGGAAGTATAGGAAGCATTTAATTCTCTGTATGCCAAAGGAGCTTCTACCCTGTGAAAGCAGCATTAAGTTGCAAAATACAGAAGCTGATCTATTTTGTTTGTATCTGTGTCCTTAAATTCATTCCTCAGGCTGCTTCAACTTATGTAAAGTGTGGTGGAGCATTCGGGTCAATTTCCCAGTACCCTTCAAGCCCAGGCCTAGAAGCACCCACATTAAAAGCACCTCAGTTTGATTTCTCTGTATCAGCTCAGATGAAGACCACAAACTCTGCTCAGCTCTGGGGTCGGAAATGAAGTCTATGTGCTGGACATACTATAAAAAGACTTGTCCTAAGTTCACTTTGTTCTCCAAACCAGCAGGAAGACTGATGGCTAGAAGTTGTTCTGCTAAAAGAGTTAATAATAATAAAAACATCAGCACACATCCTGCTACAGGGTCCAGGCTCCACAGCCTCCAAAAGCAGCCACTTTAATGGCTTTGCTAAGTAGAAAGAAGCCCTCAGGATCAGCCCTAAATGTCGCTACAAATATACCTCAAAGGACTTGCAAGAGTGGAATTTTCAAAAATTAAGGAGGAAAGTCTGCAACACATATACAGATAGACATTAAATGGAAAATAACCTGACTAAATCAGAAGAGAGAGATTCTTGTGGAACAGCAAAGACACCTCTCTAACCTCAGTCTAGCCCCAACCCACTCAAAACCTATTAGTTCCTACAGGATTTTGAATTTTCCTGATAAATGTACTGGCCAACATTTTTATTCTCCCCTCCCCCCACCACTTCAACATGAGATGGATTTAAAAACATGAGTATTAGGATTACAGGCTGCCAAAAACAGAGACTATTAGAGAGAGAGTCATGATGTGAAGCAAAAGGTAACATTTATAAACCACCCTAACCCTGTGTAATCAAATCAAATTTTTCTGTCTTAAAACCAGAACATATTAAGCTGTTCAAATAATAGGCTATCTGCCAAAAAAAGTCCATTCAAGGACTTCCATTGTAGCATTTGCTCTAGTTAGTCAAGTGTGTTTGCTGAAGACCATTTAAAAAAAAAAATAAAAAATCACGGCATTAAAAGCTAAACTTGATGGTTCAGTCAACCCAGCCTACATAAAGCATTCGGTATCTTTTCCTTTTCATGTTTCACATCACTATCCATAAATCAATAAAGGGGTCAACACTTTGCAAGCATTCTGTCTCACCTCTTACGTTTTCCAAAAGAAGACTGCATAGAGATTCGGGATAGTCTCTGTACTCAACCATACTCTGCATGTGTTTTATGAGCACTGCCTCTCCCACCTGTCCTGAACAACCCCATTACTGCACCCACATGAAATCTGATGAGGTTTTCACCCCAATTACAAGTTGTGCAAGTGAGGAGAGAAACACCACCTGCTAAGTAAAGATGACAGAAGACAATAGTAGATATAGAGCACAGGTTTGATTCTTACATGACTGCTATTTTATGAGGCCACACAGTGAACTGCTTTTCAGCTGTTCAGTCTAACTGAACAAATCTAGCCTGAGGTCTCCCCACTCACAAAGCAGTCTCAGCTGTGCCTTCAACTCTGTCCAATGTTCTTTTTCCAGATTATCCTCCTTCCATTAAATTTCTAATATTTACCAATTTCACAAGCAGCAGAGAAGTTCGGTACAGTCAACTGCACATCATCCTGACTGTTAATGCTATATCAAACTTATAGAAAAATTTACTTGGCTGCAAAACAGCTCCCTCCAAGTAACTAAACAATATCTTACAATCGAGAAACCCCAAAAGCTATACTAACCTGGGCTAACAGAGTTTCTCGATCCATGTCATACTGTAATAAGTGATCAAAAAAGATACCTGATCTGGATCTTCCTCATTAAAGGGTGGGTGGTGGGGGTGTGGTGGTGAAAGCTGGCAGACTATGTCCACATAAAAATCTCTAACCTTTCCTTCCATGAACACACAGGCCCTGCTGAATCAGATTTGGAGACTATGCTAGAATATTTTTCCTACTATTATAAAATGGCAGAAACTAGTTTGAACTACCTGAAATTCTGCTAAAATCATTAGTATTACCACAGTATGAAAACCTTCCAGCATTCAAATGTTAATAGTAAGAATGCACTCTGTTAAAAAACATATTCCAATAAAATAGAGTACTTCTTATTTCACAGAATCAAAAAAGTTGTAAATGAAGACAGTTTTTAATATTAATCTCATGACATTTGCAACATCTCAAAATCAATTCAAAGTGATTATACTCAAACTGGATTGGAATCAAATGCTTTCCTGAGGTCTGGAAGTTGTCTAAGATTATAAACAAAAGGAATTGTTTTGGAAAATTATCTTAAAATCTGCGGGAAATATTTCCTAAACAGATCCACACTCATGTACTTCCCTTCAACAAGACTGTGGTATGGACTGAAAGCTCCAGAAAGACAGCAGTTTGGAGACAAAAATGGCTGCCACCCCTCCAGAACACATTTACTATACAATCTGCTGTCTCCTTGCCCAGCACGAAGAGTCATTAGCAGGTAAGCAACGGCCAGATGAATTACCTGGGTGGGCACTGTTAATTGAGATTATCAACACTATCATCCTCTTTACATGATTATTCTCCCTCTCCTTATGAATACCAGTTTAACTACTCTCATTCACCTCTTCCTTCATCACTCCTGTTGCTCCAGTGTCTTAACACACTCTGTATTTATACGTATACATTTCTTCACTCTATCACTGAATCCCAGTTTACCCTCTAAAGTCAGTTACTGTTTACATTCCTTCCCAACATTTATATGCTTCCTCAAAAATAAGAGGCTAAACTGTAATATGAAAAACTAGTGGTGAACAGCTCAGGGAACTAAAATGTTATAGTATTTTGGCAATTTACCTCACTGAATCAACTTACTATGATTTCTTCATAGAAAGCACAAAGATAAAAGCAGGACTGCCCAGTGGGTGACTAAGGAAAACTATACAGAAGGCAACCATCAGATCAGCTAACTACAAGTTAAACCCACAACCGTACTCTCTCCCAACTAAAAGAGTACATTTACACAACCCCCAGTGATCGATCAATTCCATACACCACTTTTAATGTTCACTCGAGTCACACTTTGTATTTTAATGAAGCTTTCAAGTCATATTTATAGGTGTTAAATTATGTTTTCATTAATGAAAGAAGTTCATAACAGCACAAGAATCCATCTGGCAAACATGATTTGAACGCAGCAAAACCTGTCTTTTTGACAGTGCCTAAGATAAAAATCTCAACTTCCTTTAACCTGTCTGCCTCTGAAATGCAAGCAATGACACTGACCTTATGTTTATTTTCACCAGTTCCTCCCCATTCAGCAAAGCCCACTAACGGTAGATGATGGTATCAGTGATGAGGAAGTACACTGCTATCATATCTAAAACTCATACTTCCCACCAGCACAATTACATGACCTCAGTGAGGCACAATAAACAATAGTCACCCTAATGGCAGGTAAATAGCTGGTGGTTTGAGCGATCAGTGCTGCTGGTTGGAAGAGGGAAAGATGTATATAAGATTGTGGTAGTGCTGTTCAGTGCCAGGAACTGGCAGGGCAGTAGGAGACAACATTCCCGGCAGGAATAAGTAGGCAAATGTAACTGACAAAGGCCGTACTGGTGTGTGCCATCTTGCACATGCAAACTGGTACAGAGATGGTCCCATGCTCAGACACACCAGCTTCTGCATTCCAGCCTAAGAAAGCTTTCACTAAAGTATCTGCTATTAATCTGGCTTTTAGCAAGATGTTAAAATTCTCAGGGAAAGACAGAAGTTAGATCTAACGTCATGGGATGTGATTAATGATTCAGATACGGTTCTCACACGTGTGACTTAATGGTAAGAACCGTGCAAACAGAATGAATGCTGCTATTTTGACAGCACTCTCTGAAGACTACTGATGTACCAAAAGTTGTTACAATTTCAGTTAGTAGCAGCATCAGAATGCAACAGTCCCGCTATATATATATATATATATACCTTCTATGTACACATATACTACACATATAGATTATTCTATATAGATATATGTAATACAAGCAGCCAAATGAAATAGCACGTGGGCATGCTGGGGCTGTACTTTAGAGAACCAGCACATAGAGAGTAGCCCCTGTTGGCGTTCCATAGTTTTGGTTGCGTTGGTTCAGCAACCATGCTGGCATTTAAGGCCACATCTGACAGAAGGAATGCTCTCTCTCACTTGACAACTGAGTTAAATACACTGTTTAACTTTCATGAAAAGCTTTCACTATGCACTTGTGTGTACATAACACAGAAATTAAGCTCTTGGTCCATCCAGCTGCCAAACCAGACAACAGACAAACCAAATTTCAGACACGAAACCCGTTCATTCCAATGTACCATCACTACCCATGTTTCAAGTTCTTGGCCTGTCAGCAGCACAGCTTAATGTCAGTGCTGCCTGACTTCATGTATCAGCTCACCTGACCTAGAAGCTGCCAAAAAGTACACACATTTTTAAAAGTCTTTGGACCAGCTCAAGCATGGAAAGTAAAAAAGACATGAGAAATAAACCAAAATTAAGTGGCATACTACAAGAAAGAGGTATTCAGTGGGAAAAAAAAAACCCAAACCAAACCAGTAATCCTGGTCATGATGAACAGGTCACAATTTCTTAAGTGACAGTATGGTGACCTCAAAACCAGTTTGTTTCTTCCTTGCACAGGCATTGTATTTTAACGGAGATCAAACCCAAACACTGTCTTCTCTCTAATGTCTTGGCCTATTGTACTACATTTGGGTCATTTCTGGAAGAGATTCCAACCTGAGTAAGTCTGAGTGGCTGATTTTATACAAGAAGCAAACCATCCCTCCACCCCAAATAAAACCTTGATTTTTTTGTCAGAAAGGCAGCTTGAAAGGAATGTTGCGGGGGGGAGGGAAGTTGTATTTGATCCAATTAGTATGTAGAAAAACCAAGGCAATTTTGCCAATCTTTCCACCCCAGACATCCTGTTTCATATGTCCATACCAGAAAACTGATGCCTAAGTACATGGGAAAGCTTTCAACACCTTAGAGGCAACAATATTTTTTCCTTTCAAAAGAATAAATGATTTGCCCAATGCTCCTCATTTTATCAGATATACCTCAGCTTCCCCTTTTGTGATCCTTTTGGATCACAAAACGAATACTAGAGAATAGATGACTGACTTATCAACACATTGCAAGATATCCTACTCAAGCTTGACAGAAAAAGCCAAAGGAATTGAGAAAAATATGGAACTGTTCTACCAGGAAGGACTACAGCCACTGGCCTGGGGGAAAAAAAAAAAAAAAAAGAATCCAGTTTACCTGGAGAAGCTGCTAAAGAAGCAGGTAAAAAAATTGAAAATAGAGCACTGCTTTTAATCTGTTTTCATAAGCTCCTTTCCCACATTACATTCAGACTTGTAAGATCCTTCCAACTATGAAAAACCATTCCTACCTAGCTACTTAACACTATTTAAGAGGGCAACATGATTTCTTACTCTTTCCACCAATAATGCTCCTGCAATAGAGAAAGCCCTTTGTTTTCCCTCAGTTTCTACCATTTTAGGTTTGCTTTGCTACTAATTAACTTAAGTGCATTTGCCTCTACCATTTCTGGCATGCAGCAACACAACACTGGCATGATTCTTGACATTTCAACTGCTTCTCACAGACCTGCATTAAAATCAATGAGTTTTGTCAACTTCATCTATTCTCTAATTAACAAAGGTACATAGAGCAGCACGGGCAGCAATGCCTTCTGTTTGTGTGCTCAGGAAGATGACTTTGCATCAATTTACACATTGCTTTAAACCAGGAGTTTATCTTTACAGCCGTATCATGACTATGAACTTAACTCCCATAGCACCATTTTAGTGTCCTTCAGGGCTTAATAACTAAAGTTACGCAACTCAACACTGTAAAATTTCCATTTATCCAACGAGAATGAGCTTTGACTATAAAAATCTGATAAAGTTGCACAAAAATGTAGGTTGCATGCTTAAAAGTTTCCTCCATGATAGAAAGGAAAGTCTTTATGCTTAAATTTAGATAGAAGAGCCTGAGAACCAGTCCACAGGATACAACCTCAGGTTCAGAATCTCACTGTAGATTTGTTTAACTTATGCTCCCCCCGTTGTTAGCTTCATTAATGGAAGGTTTGCATTCCTTCTATTCATTTGTGTTTGCAGAAAAGCACTTAAATCATGGGCAATTACTTGACGGTTTGAAGATATTTTGAGATACTTGGCTTTCACATCACAAAGCTTTATTACTTCAGACAGCATTAAAAACAAAGCAATTCCTTGTTCTCTATCCACTATTCTGAGCCATGATTTGTGAACGGATTACATTGCGGGGGGGGAGAGGGGGGAGAGAGAAATGAGGGGGGGAAAAGCTAGCAAGAAAAGAGGAAGTTGTGCTTTTGAAACTATGAAAGTGGAGTGCGTGCTGTGCAGAGAAGTACCATTTCAGTAACAATTTCAGATCAAGCTTAACATAGAGTATCTACCGTGCACTGCAAAACGAAGCATCTCCTTCGTGCAATTAACACCCAAGACATAAAATTTTAAATTAAAACCTGAGAATTCATTCTTCTAAAGTCATATACCGCTTATCCTACTTAAAGTTCTAAAAAACCCACGGATTCCCAGGGTGAAGTAGCCACTAGTATAAAAATTCATTGTCACGTTTTTGCACTAAAAAAAAAAAAAAACAAACAAAAACCTGCCCCACAAGTCTCGTCATCTTTCACTTCGCCTTGCTGCGAGGAACGAGTACAGCATTTCTTGGTCTCATCCGTAAAATGGTTTCAATCCCCTCCAACAGGGAAAAAGAACAGACGGCTTCTACAGGAGGGAAAGCAATCTTTGGAAAAATCAAGATGTGTGGGAAAGAGCAAAAGTCCTTGGGCTCAGAAACGCAGCTTCGAAACACCTGGCAGTAAATCAATGTCACCCATTTCGCTGTAATCCCTCAAGTCACTTTTATGAAGATTACTTCCTGCAGTGCATTCCTCACCCTCCTCCCTCCCCGGCCGACAAGGACTCTAGGAAAGATCGCTCCGGGAAGCCGCACGGCACATCTGGGACCGGCGCCGCCACAGCAGGACAGCGACCGGGACGCGGGTCACGTCTGGCACAACTGCTTCGGCACCAACCCCCGACTCCCCACCGGCTCCCGATTCCCTGCCAGCGCCACAACTTTCCCCGCGCCCGTCGGAGAGTCCTGCCGCAACTCCAAGGGATCCGGGGGAACTGCCGCCTCGCCGTTCCCGCGGTCTCCGCCGCGGGGGACACCCAAGCGCCCGGCACCGCTTCCCTTCTCCCGCCCCGCGGCGCCGACCCCTCACGCTCCCGCCGACCTGCCACAGCGTGTCCCGTCCGCACCGCCTCCCTTCCTCCCTCCCTCGCCGGCTCCCAGCGCGGCCGCGGCTCTCGGCTCCCTCCGCAGGGCGCAACTTGGCGGAGCGGGGGGGCCCGCGGCGGAGGGAAGGTGCGGGTGTCCCCCCCGCCCCCCTCATGGCGCGCTGCTTTCCCGCCGCCCCGTCCCGCCCGGCGGCGGCGGTGGGGACTCACCAAGGGTCGAACTCGTGGATGATGCTCTCAAAGCGGATGACGGCGAAGAGCCGGGAGCTGAACCCGGCCAGCCAGGCCAGGAAGAGGATGGTGAAGGAGAGCAGCGACTGCCAGCCCGCCGGCTGCGACAGGCCCCCCGACAGGCCGCCGGCGGCCCCGGCGCGGCTGTGGAGCGGCGCCGCGGAGTTGGCGGCGGGTCTGTGCTTGTGGTCGGGGGCCGAGTGCTCCGCCATGTTGTACCCGGGGCTCCCTCGCAGCCTCTCCCTCCGCCCGGCGCGTGCGGGGAGGAGGAGGCGGAGGAGGGGAGGGGAGTGAGGGAGGAAGGGCAGGGGGAGGAAGACTCGGCGAGGGGCGGAGCCCGCCCGTTCTCTCTCGGCGCTCCTCACGGACTGCCCGCCGCCTCCTGGCGCACCCGGGCTCTGCCTCCTCCCGCCGTCACCGTCCCCATCCCCCGCCGCGGGCGGGAACGCGGCGCGGCGCGCGCGAGCCCGGGGGCGGGGCCAGCGGCGGTCTGAGGGGCGGGGCCTGGAGGCGAAGGGGCGGGGCTGAAGGCGGCGGGCGCGCGCGCGGCTCCCAGGGGCAGAGCGGCGGGGGAGGGAGGCTCTGCAGGCGAGGGGTAGCGGACGGGACCGGGGCGGATCGGGGCCTCCCTCCCTCCCGAGCGGGAGGTTTACATTGCCGCCCCACCGGAGCGGGAGGAGTTAGAGGGGGAGGGCGGGGCTCCCATGAGAAGGCGAGGGGAAGGGCCGGTCCCTGCCGGTAGCGCCCCTCTAACAGGAACTCCGGAGACGGCCTGTCACGGAGCGACAGGTATTTAAAAGGGGCGGGGCCGGCCCCGAGCAGCCAATCGGAGCGGCGCGGCAGCACGCGCTGGGGGACGTTAAGCCCGTTGCCAGACGTTGGCGGGAGCGACTGACAGCTGTTTGCGCCAATCGGAGCGCGGCGTCCGAGTCACGTGGTGTCCCTCAGGCGCCCCCCGGCGCCGTGCCAGGGCGCTGCGGTGCCGGTGGGCGGGCGAGGCGGTACCGCTCCCGCTCCCGGCGTGTTCCGCGCCGCCCCAGAGCACGTCGGGAGCTGTAGTCCGCTGGGCGGGGGCGTGGGGAGCCCCCCGGCGTGCGGGCGGTGACTCCCGCTGGTCGCCAGTGTTTAATTGTCCCGCTGGAAACCGCGTTGGCCGCGCCAAGGAACGCGGGAGAACTTCTCTCTCGGGCAGCTGGGCGGAGTAGCTAGAGGCAAGGTCAGGGGGAGCCCTGGGTGCGCCACCTGCCTCTGTTGGGAGCGCTTTCACAGAGTCAATCAGCGAATCAATTAGGTAGCAAAAGACCTCTGAAGTCATCGAGTCCAACCCATGACCCAGCACCACCACGTGAATTAGACCATGGCACTGAGTGCCGCATCCAGTCTTTCCTTAAACAACTCCAGGGATAGTGACTGCATTGCCTTGGTCAAGTACGGAGACCAGCACATGGAAACCTTGACTTTCATGCAAGGGGGCAATTTTTTTTTTTTCATTTACTTCTCTTTTAGGAATTTTCACACTGAGATGCTATTTGGAAGCCTTGTAACTTCCTCAAATATTTTGTAAGAAGGTGGGGAAAACTGAAGGCTACAGAGGTTGCGTAGTCAATGCTGTTTTAGTGGTCATGCTGACCTTCGTTCTACCCCGAGATGGCAAGGGACAGCCTGCTTTTAGAAAAGGTATGATGCCTGTCACAGGCAGAATGAAAAAAAAGTGCATGGCTGTTGGTGCTGTTTCCACCAACAGCTCATTTTGTGGCTTTTATGTAGGGTTGCATTTTTGAAATTAAATAGCTTGGGTTTTGTTGTCTGAGGTCTGGGCATTCCCTTGGGTACACAAACGTGGCTCTTCAGAGGTCCTGACGACATGCAGTTCAATTTCACTTATATGGATTGGGACTACACTGGGCCTTAGTTGACTAATATATTTCTAATTAGTCCTTGCTGTTGTCCCGGGTTTTATTTTGTTTGCCAGAGGAAGAAAACAGTATGTTTCTTTGTAAGAAAAGTGGAAACCTTTCTATTAGAGAACTGTAGCATGGTTTGGGTTGGAACTATCTTTAAGATATCTTCCAACCCTCCTGCCATGGGCAGTGATCCTTCCCCCAGACCAAGGTTCCTTCAAGCCCCATCCAACCTAATCTTGAACACCTTCAGGGATGGGGTGTCCACAACTTCCCTAAGCAACCTGTCCAGTGCCTTACCACCCTCACCACCCTAACAGCCAGTGTAATCCTCCCCTCTGTTAGTTTGAAGCCATTACTCCTTGTCCTGTCACTCCACACCCGTGTAAAAAGTCTCTCTCCAGCTTTTCTGTAGGCCTCCTTTAGGTACTGGAAGTTGCTATAAGGTCTCCCCAGAGCCTTCTCTTCTCCAGGCTGAACAACCCTGACTCTCTCAGCCTGTCTCCCTAGGAGAGGTGCTCCAGCCCTCTGATCATTTTGATGGACCTCCTCTGGACTCTCTCCAACATGTCAGTGTCCTTCCTGTGCTGGGGATCCCAGAGCTGGATGCAGCACTCCATTAAAGTTATTGCTTTAGTGGAAAGCTCTGTTTAACAATCTGTAGACAATGCAACTATTTTTCCTCAATCCCTGCGTTGGTCAACAGCTGTGACTTGGTCACTTTATTTGAAAGCAGAGCTACTGTATTGTAAGATGTGTGCATGTGTTTTAATATGAGCACTTTGATGAATTGTTGCTCCTAAAGGACTCCATTTCACATAGTCTTATAGCATAAGGCTTAGAAAATCTTGCAGCAGATTTTGAGATTCAGTTTTGCTGAATGTGGCTCTTAAAAGGCTAAATTTTTATTTGGTGGGTGTTTGTTTGTGTTGGTTATGATTTGTTTGGTTGTTGTTGTTGCTTTTAATACTGTGTTCTTATTCTTTTTTAAATAGGCCAGCAATATATTCAAGATAGACCAAGTTAGACATTTACCCCTTTTCTAGTATTGTCAGTGAAGCTTTTTTTTAATGAGCTGACCAACTGACATTTCAAGTAAAGGATTTTTTTTTAATTGGCTCATGCACACAGAGCAAACGTGACCAGAAATTTGCAGCTATCAAGTGTTTTTTAAGAGCTACTGGCTGATTTTACAGCAGGGTCAGTCTTGGTCTACTTTTCTGAATTCCCATTCTCCCACTTGGGATCTTGTTTTTGGTAACAGCAGTTCAAGCTTAATGATGCAGCATAGGAGCTGCTTTAATGGCAGTGTGGTACATAGAATACCTTTGTATTTTCCTCCCTCCCTGACCATTTTTCTACATGTTAAGGAGCCAAAAAGGACTGATGATTCATATTAGCTGGGAAAAAAATGTGTACATCAGAGCTTCTTTTAATGTAAAATTTACTACCAATGTTAACTTGCCTTGATTGGAAATCTGATTTATTTAAAAATTATTGCATGTCATGGTGTGGATGAGGTTATATGATGTTTACTTTAAATTTCTGTGCTATAACTTTTACTTGCAACAGGGAGGTTATATCATTCTGACTGTACTGTCAGAGTTAGATCAGACAATTTTTTGAGCATAGACAAGCCCAGACAATGTGATTTATTTGAACGCTGACTAATGGTAAAGTGTTTCTTTGTCATTGGTAACAAATGATATTGTTGCCTATTCATTTTCAAAGCGTTCAAAAGTCTGTACTGTTGAATATCTCAGATCTTGGGCAATGAAATTTAGTGGCAGCAAAAGCACAGTTCTAATAAAAGCTTTTATTAATGTTTCTGTAAATGTATTGTTTGAATTTTTATATGAAATAAGGTTTAATAGTCTTACTTTAAAATCAATCAAACAAATGCACAGAGATGGAAGAAAATGAGAGACTCCTATAGTTAGATGGAAGGATTTGGCGGGTTTGATACAATACTGCCATGACAGCAAGGGAAAGTACATTTCTGTAGAGGAGATGCAAAATGTGCCTACTGGAAACTGCATTCAACCCATACTAATAACTTGACAGGGAAAGATGTTTTCCCCTATTTTATTTCATTTTATTTCATTATTTATTCCCCCCCCCCCCCCATCCTATCCTCTTGTCTTCTTTGATTTGTTTCAAGCTAATTCAGTTTGATTTGTTCCACTGTGTGTGCTGGTGCATTCTTTGAACACAAAACCCCACAAAAATGTCCACGTTAGTGACTGAGGAGTTGACTTTGCATAGTGATTATGAATCACTTTGCATACAGAAAATCGGTTTCCTATTCTGAGCATGTAAAATAATAGCCAAATGCCTTAAGGGAAAAAAAATATTTCACTTCCAAGATTCCTTAATAATGGAATTATACAGGGGATAATGCCAAATGCCGAATTCATGTTATGGTTGTGCAAACTAGAACATCTTGAAAGTTGTGGAGCTGCATATAACAAAATGTCAGATGAAAGCTCCTCATTCCTCAACACAGCTACCATGCATCACTGATGTTCAGTCTTCTACTGAAATAACAGCAGACAGAATTGGTGCAGAAAAATTTGCTTGTGGACACATCCAGGTAATAAATCACTAATCAGAAGTACAAAGTCAAGGTTGTTGGAAACAATTCATACTTTTCACCAAGCTCCATTAGCACCAATTCAGCAGTGTTTGTTAACAGGGGTAGACACCTTCATTTAGAAAACCATTTGAAGAGCAGCTCAGGTTTGAGGTGAATAAACAAGTCTCTTAAACAATCTTTCCAACTTTGTGGTCCTGCAGCTCAACAAGTTATAAAGCTTGGTATTAAGATTTTTTTGAGGATGGCTTTAGAAATTAACCATAAAATACTTCCTGAACAGAAGAATATGAGAGTAGCACAGTCTAGCATAACTTGAAGTGGTGGAGGATGCTTGTTTTCAGCTTGTTATCAGTGCTTCGATGATCATTGTTTAAAAATGTGTGACGGTGTTTAAATGAGAGAAAACATAATACTATTGCCCATAATTATCTTTGGGAATCTGAGGTTTAATACATTTAAAAATTCACTGTCTATTAGTCTCTGTATAGACAAAATGGCATAAGTTTAAAATAATTTTTTAATTGGTTTAATTCAGCAGCTGCAACCCTTTGTGGATGTGTTTAAATCGCTTAAGCCTGTTGTAAATTGATAAAAGATCATCTACAAAGGGCTTTGCACCTGTGTAACTAAAATGAGGTTTGTAATTGATTTGAATAGAAATGGCACAACTTGGGTGTTTAGACAAGGCCTTCATCTAGCATTTAATTCAATAACAGTAGAGCATAAACTTCACAGTGTTCTACTGGTAATTTCTCCTCTTCCTTTCCACTAGTTTAAACATATGTTGATGTTGCTTCTCTGCTTCTCCTGTCTTAATTATCCTGCTTAATTTTCCTTTCCCATGACCTGCACAGTAGTAAAAATCACTCCAGTTTGCATGCATGGGCCTGAGAGGAATAAGAATGCTTTTTTCTCTCCTTAGCCAACCCCTGGCATATTCTTCTGCACCAGCCTGTCTCTACTTATGAAGAAATGGGGCTTTTTGATATGGTGGGCTGGCGCCAGCCCTTCTGTGTCTTCATCTCTTGTTAGAAAAGCTAAGGAAGAGGCACACACACTGGGCCTTTCTTTAAATAAATAAAAAAGTGCCACACTTAACATTCTACATGTGTATTTTCTAGCCCATGTGCATAAGCACTGTGCAACATTTAAAACCTGTGGACCTCTGAAGTACCTTTCTTGAAGAGTGTTTTGTCGTATGTAATTGTTACAAAGCACCTTAACTAGAACTTGGTTGTTCTTGGCAAATGCTGCAGTCAAGTGTTTTTGCAAAACTTTCATTTTATTCCTTCTGGTAATAAGGAAAGTGCTGCCTTGGGGATGATCAGCCAAAAAGAATTAAGTTTTAAAAAAGGCCATTTTTTTCAGGGACACCACTAAATGGCGCATCTGAAGTGTGATGTTTAACATGTAAATGCTAGGCACCTAGATGCTGTAGATACTGGGTCTTATTAAAATGTTTTGTTGGAACAGCAAAGCTGCTAAGGGAACCAGCTGGCGGGTAAAGCCAAACTCTGGGGAGTAGAGAGAGAGTTATATCCATTTTAAGTATATGAAATCTTGTGCTGCTTAGTTGCAATTAAGGTGAATTTTGTCACTAGACTGAAGTGAGAGGAGAGAGCAGAATACAGGAAAGAGTCATTCATCTGTTAGCTGTAACACCAGCTACTATTACAGCATCAGGTAAGGTGTGTGGAATGTTCTGGTGCAGGAGGCAATGAAGAAAAATACAACTCAAAGGTAATCAAAATCCCACCAAGAAAAAGCTTCCACTGATTTCAACAGGCTTTAAACAACAACAAAAATAATTTTCTTTCCTCTCTGCCTCTCTGTTCTTTGCTGCTTCCACATATCCCGTTGCTCCTGGTAGCAATGATAGGGAAGGGGAATAGGATTTTGTTTGCACATTGTCTATTGCCACAGTTCATCAGAGATTAACTCTTCTGATTGTAGTTCAAGCTGATAAGTTTGAGCATCTTGTTTGAGTTGGGAAGTTCTTCTACAGTATCAAAGAATACTTCAGTGCATTAACTTATTCAGTGGGGAAAAAAAAAGAAGGCTGTGTGGTACAATATCAGCAAAGAATTCTCCATGCCTGAAATTTTCACTGTAAGTAGTGTGCAGTATTTTTCCATAATTGGGTTTGTAGTCTAAATGTGCATTGCCTCGAGGAGAGAAAAGTTTACAATGGATTTTTTCTAGTGCTTTTCTCTTGATAACAATTCAGTCTAATTCTCTCCTTGCTGTCTTCTAGACTACTCGTAGGTATTCTTCTGGTCAGCTGCTGCATTAATAACTGCATCAGAATTACAAAAGAATTTAAGTGAGTTTTTTGTGGAATAAACTGTGCTAAAATCCATGATGCAATACAAAACAGAAGTTTATGGGTGCTTTAGGATAGTCTAATTTCAACCCATCCCTGCATATAGATCTGAGGTGAGGACTCCATCGTCAAGAAGAGAATTCAGCAATGACTTCTGACTTTATATGACTTGAATATTTATGGCTGCTGCAGTGGATCAAATGTTTAGAGGCTTCAGAAGAGAAAAACCGCTATATTGCAGTAAAGTTACTAAGAGGCTTTTACTGCCTTCTGTCCACGTGTGAACTGAGACACCATGTTCTGTGATATCTGATCTGTAGGTCTTCAGTTCTTATCCCAGGAATTTCTCTTTGTAAGTTACTGTAGTACTTGAATCCCAGATTTATTGTTAGCCAGCTGAATTTCTGGTATGTGTGTTTGTTTGGGTTTTTTTTCCTTATCGTACATGTTTTGAAACAATGAATCCTAATGTTTAAAATCCTATCCTGAGGAAACTGATCCTACAGTAATTAATCCTCTCTATGTTTCCCTCCTTTAAATATTCGCTTCACTTTATATGTTTTAGGACATTGTAATCCCAGTTGATACTCTATGCCGTTTGCTGTTACATGCTCCCAGTTAGTTACTGATACATGCCTCCAGACTTAAAAACCCAGTTAGTATTTCAAATTAGTTTCTTAAATGATAATTTATAATTGCTAAAAGAAAGCAGTCACATAAATCTGATGGAAAAATAAAGATCCTTTTCTTCTTTGACGATAGCCGAAATGCTACTGCAAAAATAGGACCAGAGGACAGGCTCTTCTGCCAAAGCACCCAGGCCACTGTTCGAGGCAGGGCATATTGGGCAGGTTATTCAACCATTATGTGCCCTGTTCTCTTTCCTTCATGTGGCAGTCAGCCAGAGTAATACACCCTTAACGTAACAAGCCATGTCATAACTTTTTAAAGCTTTTTTTTGTTTTCTGGTGTGAATTCTGTCCTCCAGAACTTGTTCTTATTTTTTCCTGTTATGTTCTCTGTACTTCTGCATTTAAAAACACTTGAGGGGCAGGGTTGCATGAAGTTATCTTTAATGCAAAGATACAAAATTGCTTTACAAATGCTAATCTAATAACTCTTCTCCCCTGACACATTGCATACAGCCTGCCTCCCCCCTCCCTTCTCCCAGCTTGTTTGATATTATGCTTTGTTTTTGCATGGAGCCAGTGTTGCTTGAGATCATCCAAATTGCTAAGGCCTGCATGGTAGCCCTAGTATTTCTCTTTTCTGAACTAGAACATTTTGGTTTTACATGAAGGAATGTGGTCAGTATTGCTTTGGCTTCTTTGTGCCATGGATTTTGTGCCAAACTACTGACCTTCAAAATTACAGTGGTGAGAGATTGAACAAATCTTCCAACTGTTCCCTGTACCGATGCCTAAAGTGTGAAGCATTAAATACAGTATTCAAAATTCATCCTGAGAACCTTTTCAGTCCTGTAACCTACTATATCAGACATGCACTGTTAAGAGGGAGTGGAGGTGGGAGGGTGGATAGGATGACAGTGGCATCCAAACTGTACGGCAGCTTCCATGCCTGCTGTTGTCCTCTGTCATCTAATAAACAGACAATGCCATAAAGAACTTATCAAGATTAATTTGAGAGAGATGTTTTGTGACTGTAGTTTCAGTCTTTCAAGAGTATGGCATAAAATTAGTGTTTCATGGGCTGCAGGAATATCTGTCATGGATCACTTCTTCCCCTTCTTCGTCATCGGAACTTGGTGTACCCTGTGTTGTTTCTCTTTTCTAACTCTCCCTCCTCCTCTCTCTAGCTGGTGTTTTCTTATCTTTCTGAAATATGTTTCAATTTGGCTGTTGGGCTCAGCCTTGACCTGCAGTGGATCCATTGCAAAGCCACCTGAAACAATTTGTGACTGGCATAGGGCAGCTCCTGACCTCTTCTCACAGAGGCTGACCCTGCAGTCTCCCCACTACCAAAATCTTCCTACACTTACCCAGTACATGTTTCCAAGTCCACGTGGGCAAACTGGATAGGGAATGTGACCGAGCTATCTGCAACCTGATATCTTTTTGCTGGTTACCAGGAATTTTTAACTTTACTCAAAGGTCTTTTTGTTACATACTGTTCTTATTTATATGTCACACATTGAATATTATGTTTGGAGGCTTTATGGAGTCACACAATTTTTGAGAGGATATTATTTCTTAATAGTGAGAATAAATTCAGGAACTTTTAAGATAATGGGCCTTTTTTTTTTTTTAGATGAAATACCCCCTTACCTTGACTTACAAGGTTCTTTAATTTGCCGAATTGGTTCTACTTACATCTCCTTCATATGACTTCCTCTTGAAGCAGAGATACACTTCATGGTTTTTATTGCAGGCAAATGGTAAGATTTGTGTGGGAATCCTAGACAATTTTTATTGAGGTGTTAATTACTGGCATTTGAATTATTAGTATTGAATTATGCAAATCTTTTCTTATTTCTGCAACAATTATCCTTCTTCTGGAGAGAAATGTAACTTATATTTGTGACTTTCTTGTTTTCTTCATTAACTCATTATGTTAGGTAACAACAAGGAGAAGACTGTGTTCAAATGCTCTTTTAACAGCGAGTAAGTCTGCCAGGCTTGGGAAAAATGCAGTGTCATTTCATTGTAGTCCCACCACCCTACTGTGGCCTGTATCTTAGTGTGCCCTGTCCTAACCTGCACTGTCAAGTAAAAGTTGTATGTGGTTTCTTGTAATCTGACAGGAGAAAATTTTTATTAGTACAGTGAGCACTGGTTCTAGAAACTAGAAAAGTTTCTAGAAAAAAAGCTAGAAATTAGAAAAGCTGTGAATACTAAGTACGAAGACTGACCATCTTTTACTTAATTCTGTATTTTAGTTGAGAATGAGATATGCTTCTGAAGATCAGCCAGGTCCTCCAGAGCATTATAAGCCTTGTCTGTCAGCATAATACAATTATGTTTTGTAGTACTATAGAGACTCCTAAAAATTCAGAAAAGCAAGGTCAAGCTCTGAGTGCTTTTAGGTGTGCAAACCTGACTCATATAAATTTATGATGGCAAAAAGTTTTCTCTGTCTGTTATATACCAGAACAATCTGAAGAATGACAGATCCCCAGTAGGGTGAAGAAACGAAATATCAATATTTTAGTTCTTCTGCCTCCCTATGGTATTATTATCCTTTTGCTCATACACCCAACATTACAGCACCTAGTTTCTTCATAAGCAAGCACAGAAGCATTCAGCTCCCTAAGCACTAGTGCAAGGTAATGTATATGGTAGAGGATAAGAGATATAATCATAATTTGTTCCACCTATCCATGCTTGAGAAATGAGTACGTCTCAATGCAGGTTTTTAATTTGGTAATCAGACATTCTTGTGCTTGATCTTTAGTTCATTTTGGAAGTAGTACTCTCGTAATTCCTAACCATCACTTTTTATTAACTCTTGGGAGGCCACCCTTTTGTGTATTGGGAGATTAACTGTAATCAGATTTCATCTCACTAAAGCACTGCTATGTAAACCGCTTCTCCTCTTGTTTAATTGAGAAGCGGAGCATGGAGTGGCTTTATGTTAACAAGGAAAGAATGAATATTTAAATCGGCCAGAATGGTATTATGGCTCTTCTGAACCTCTTAGTACGTAGTTATTGGCATTGCCTTCTTTCCTGTGCTTATGTAGTCCTTATTTTCCACCATCTTCAAGGATTGGGAAATGCTCTGGAGTTGTAAATAATACACTGGTAGCAGAGTTGAGATGGTAAGTGTTCAAAACAAGCTCATCAGCGTATGTATGTCACGAGCAAACAAACACCGTGTGTTTCTACCTACATATCTAGTCAACTCGGGATTTTTTGAAAAATACAGTTTCTGAGGCCTAACTTATGTGTAGCAGAGACTTTTCCTACTGGAGGAATATAGTCACAGAGGCCAGTTCTTTTGGTAACAATGCTGTTTACAGTTTTCAAAGTGTGTCAGTGGCCCCTCATCATGGCTACCTACACAAGTTTGCAGAAGGAAGCCCAATACCAATGACCTTAGATGACTGGAGAAACCCATATTCACTGGAAAACAAAAACTGAAAAGAACTGAAAACAGCTATTCTGTTTATAGGATATTTAAACAGCAATGTTTATGCTCTTGGTCTAGTGCAAAGTATCCTGTTGTGAGCAAGGAGCTGCCCCAGTCATGTCTGCTGACAAATAGAATTTACACACAGAGTAAAAGAACTATAAGAATGTGATAGTGTATTCTACTTTTTGGACACTGTTTTAAATGTCTGTCCCTAAACCTAATGAAGTTTGGGGCTCTGAAGAAGAGTTCTGCAGATTGACAAATGTGCAAAATTTGATGGGAGATGAATTTCTATTCTTAAACCATTAGTACTAAATAGACCTGAATTTCCTGCACTTCAGCTGTGTTGCAAGAGTACTGATTGTACAGAAAGGAAGAAAACTACGATGTGACAGTTTTGGAAGACTTTACTTCAGCTGTAGAGAAGTGTAAGAAATATTTTTAATCCAAAACTTTTATCCTGTACCTGTGGTGGAGGGAAAAGAAAAATGCCTGTGCCTTAAGGCGCACATATGAAATCCTAATTAACAGGAACATTCTTGATGCTTAGCTACCTGGTTAATCTAAGAACTTGCCTACAGTAATAGAGTTAAGCATTTCTTGCTGTGAGTTTTCAAATTCTTTTGAAGATAGAGTTCCTTGGATTCTGGCCAGGCTGTATCCATGACAGAAGAACTGGGACTATGAGAGGAGAAAAATGAGTAGATTTCTATCTAGGTGTGGTGAAGTGTTGCCAGAGCACACTTATAGTGATGTATGTGTTGGACTTGTGTCTGTTATGTCATGTCATGTCCTTCCTAGAAGCCAGGAAGATGCTGCTGCTACTGACTATTGGTCAGGTTCAGAGAGATAACCTCTTGCAGAAGCACTTCGGTTTAGTTATTGGATCAAGAAAGCATCCTTCTTGACAATTTTCTGGGTGGTTGTGTTTTGGTTGATTTTTTTGTTTGTTTGTTTGTTTGGTTTTGTTTGTTTGTTTGTTTCCCACTAAGATACTTAACAGATGAACTGAAAAAGAAATTGCTGTGCTTATTCTAGAGATTGGGATGTCTTGGACAATTGTATTTTGGTTATCTATCTGAATATAATAAAAGAAATAGATTTGAGGATTCTCTCTAGCAGTGGATGAGATGAGGATATGTGCAGATTCTGGATGATGTGAGAAAAGTTGCTTGTGATTTGGGAATATTTTTTTAGGATCTATTTTAATAAAATCTATTTTGGTATGTTTTATTTGAAGACTGTAACTTTAAAGTCATTAAAATGTGTATTTCTTAAGTTGAGCACTTAAGTTAGTATTTCTCTTTAAGCATGTGAATAACCCCATTAAAGTGCATAGAACTAACCTTATGCTGAAATGTTTTGCTGAATCAAGTCCCTAGAGAATTTAATACATGCAAAGAGAAATCTGTCTAAATATATAAGCATTGTTCCCAGGTTTGGTAGAAATATTTTTACTTTCTATATGTACTTATTTTAAGTTTCCCTTGAATGCAATTTGAATATAATTTTGCTGTTCAGCAACCCAGATGCAAGAAACATGCCATTAATATCTCACCCTTCCCTCCCTCCTTCCTTCCCTCTCCTAAAGTTGCATTTGGCAAGTGTATCATGCTATATATTGATGTTACTATTTTATAAGGAATTTATAAAATTCTGGATAAGAAACTTTTTTTGCGCTGTTCCATACTGTTCCATAAGCACAGAGAAAGTGCAAGACCACCCTAATACTCTAATCCAGTATAACATTGATCTTTGTGCTCAAAAAACTATTATCACTCTAAAAAGAAGATTAAACCACTGTTGTCAGTAAGAGTTATTCATAATTTGTTTAGGAGCAATCAGCCCACAGGAGTAGATCTCAGATTTTTATTTTTGGTGACTGGGGTGTATATGCTCTCAAGCAGGTGCATGGGATGTATCCTGAGGGAAATGAGTGTGTGAGGAACCCAAGGTTGCTCAAGGCTCACCAAACTGTAATAAAGAGTAGCCAATAGGCATAGCCAGTGCACAGCCCAGTTACTACTCTTCCTGTCCTATAGGAAACTGTATGATTCCAGTATACAATCCTTCCATTCCCTGTGGAGAGGAGGAAGCAATAGCTGGGTCTGAGTATTGCAGCTCTCTGCTGTAAAAGTTGAGGAGTGGCGGTCATGCAGAGCAGTATCTGCTAACATTTCCATGGAAGGATTTGTGTTTGGGTCCCCAGGAGTCATTCAGACTGCACTCCCCTTTGGGACAGGGGTGAATAACTGAGGCTCCCTGTTCAGTCTCTTTTTCCTTTGGGTTGTAGGTGGCCAGAATTGCATGGCAGAGCAGCTCCCTCACAAGTGGCTGTAGGTGAAGCTCAAGGTGACAGTGTTAATTTTAGACGTTTTGGTAAATATCCCAAGTGAGGCTGGAAAGACGCTGGGCCACTGTGTCATTTCAGGAATTCTCACTGATACAATCAATCACTTATTGCTGTAAATTGACTAGTAGATTTACAGCTCAAATTGGTCTTAAATACCTGTTGTGTACCCTTTGTTTACCTGTGTGTCTTTGCTTTTCACTTTGCCCTGGGCATACACAGGAAGTTCTGTTGGACCACAATAAAATGTAAATGTGTCAGAAGGAGTCATGTTTTAGAAATCTAAGTATGATACAGTACTTGTGAAATGCTGCTTAATTCTAAATAATTGATTTTATTTTCTTGCAATTTTAGAACTGTTAGTGGATTTGTCAGACTTCTCCACCCTGGTATCTCCTAGAATAATGAAGGACAGCATTTTCAAAAGATGCTGTGTTTATTAGTTAACAAAAAAAGGAAGGAAAAAATGTACTATATGAATCACGAAATCTAGAGATAGGAAAGACCTATTACTTTATGTAGCCCATCGCCTTGCCTCTGCAAAATGATTATCTACCATAAACTTTTTTAGTGCTTTGGCCAATTTAGTTGTAAATATCGCTGCAAATAACAGGATTTTCACTGCTTCCCTAGGAAAGGTATTGAACACCTTTTTTTTTTTTTTTTCCCAAACCATTTAATTATATTTTACTTTATATTTAGCATACATATATAGATAGGTAGATGGATATAGGTATCTTTCAAAAGACAGCAATTTGTTATCTCATGTTTTCTGGGTTAGGCAGAGAAAAAAAATTCAAATATTTTCCAATCCATTGCTATATATACCCAAATGCCTTAGCAAATGTTGAGGGTTTGCAAATACACTTTCATATATATTTTGTTGCAGTAAGGGTTCCCCAAAGAGTGAGAAAGGATATACTACTGGAAAAAAATACTTTCAAATACATCCTGACTTCAAAAAAAAAGCGTCCCCTGTTACCATGATTACATATCACAAGCACTTAGTGTACTGCTAATTGCAATGACAGGTAAGCAAAATGAGATTTGTAAATTATATCTCTTTATTTTAAATTCAACACTACATGCCTTTGCTACTGTCCCTAATAATTCTTCCTGCCAGGCACTGCAGATCCTCATAGGCATTCCTTCTGGACTAACAGTGTTATTGTTGAAACAAATTGTACAGGTCTTGTTCTTTTAATCTCTCTAAAAGATTAAAGATCAAGTAAAGAAAAACATTATAGAGACACAAAAAGCTAGTGTTCACTTTCATTTTGCTTCACCCTTTAATGAAACTGTAACTGTTTCTGCTAGAAGTGTTTTTGTAGCACATCTATTTGTCCATAAATATAATGATTTGTTACCTCTTTGGGACAACTTATGTGATAACAATGACTTACAGTGTAAGACTGTACAATGAGGGGATGATTAATAGGAATTTCAGAACAGAAGACAGGTCAGTTCAAGAAAATAAGCCTAAAAATTTAGCTTCCTAAAGCAGCTCATACCAAACTAAATATAACATTCTTTCTAATTCAGCAATTATATTTATCTTTAATATTGGAAGTTTTTAAATAATATTTTTATTCCTTTTATGAATAAGTAGAATCCAAATAGACAAAGGTCTTCCAATATTTCTAGTCTTGGTAATTCATGGTTACAATTTGGCAAGCTTAAGATCCTTAATGAATTTTATCTTAATGAAATAACATGATTGCCTACATAGCTGTAGATCAGTTCATGACCAAGAAAGGGATTTGAAACGCTATTGCCTTTATCCCTTAATTGCACACAGCAAGTTTCTGATGTTTTCCCTCAGTAAGGTCTTAAGAAGTAAGGTCTTCAGAAGCAGGTCTGTTGCCCTCCCATCCCAATAAATATTGTTGGGACTTATGCCCATGCTAAAATGTTTGAAGTCTTAATGACCTTTAAAATAAGTTGTGTGTGAATTTTGTATGCCTTCTTTTCTAAGGATTTTAGCTTTAAACATAGGATGCCTGTGGAGATATTTTGATCAAAATAAAAACAAGAAATGAGGTAAAAATGAATCCACGAGAAGGTAGTGCTCCCATCTGAGGAGGCTTTTGCTGCTTTTGGTTGTGGAAGTTGCTGAGCAAAGTAAGGAAATGAGCAAGCTTGCTGCCCAGGAACTTAAAAATAGAAATCTTCAGGATTTTTGCATTCCTTCGAGGAACCTCTTGGACTAGGATCAGTTTCTTGTGAGAAATTTTCCCACCAAAGCTTGAGATAACTGAAGAAACATCAGGTATTTCACTGATTAGGAATTTACTAGATAACCAGCACTGGTAAGAACCAAAACCCCTCTGAGTAAATGTGATTAGATTCTAAAAAAATTACTAAATTTTCAATGATCGGGCTTTATGTCCAAATACAATTTCCAGAAAGTAAAATCTTATTTCCTTTAAAAATTTGTCTTTGCCTCTTTCCTGCTCTTTTCCTGAGCATTTTTTAATTTTTAAAGCTGATGAATACTGCAGTCATTTCTCATATCATACATCCATACTGCAGTCTAGCAGTGCAGCTATAGCTCCTCAGGATACACCTGAGCTGGCTTTACAACTGCAAGCTGGAGTGCCTAGCATAGTGTAGCCAGACAAGGGCCTGGAATTCCATTTAGGTTGTTTGATGTATTTAGGCTCATCCTGCCTTGGGATGGATTTATGTCGGTCACCAAAAAAAGGTCAGTTAAGTGAACTTGGGTATGAACACTCAAACTACCCTGCCTCGTGGCAGACCAACATATTCATTATTCTACTCAAAGTTGCATAGGGTAAAGAAAGGTCAGCGTGTCCAGACCCCTGCAGAGGGAATAAAGGGATTTGCAACATCTAAGTGGTCTGCAGTAGCTTCCAACTTTAAAAGATACAGTACAGGATTCAGTCATTGCCTTGAGAGTTTATAATATTTGATTTCTCCCCCCCCCACAGTTGCATAAATTACCAAATTCTGACGAGATCAATAGATCTGAACAAACCAACCTTAATAGAGAATCTTCCAATCTAGAGTATTCAACCCAATCCCCAAGTCATTTAGCATATAAAAGCAGTCAAGCAAACCAATGCCAAATTCTCGTGTCACTCCCACCCTCCTTAGATTCTTATCTGAGATTTATTTTTACAAGTTTCCATTTTTATAGTATATTTTTATTACCAGTGATAGAAAAATATCTGTTTTACAGCAGGATGTAACAATATTACAGTGTGTTGCCCTTTGTTCAATATTGTATTTTATTGTTTTTTCTTAGTAGTAGTAATGATAATAATACTTAACACTTATAGTACCCCATGTATTAAAAAGACCTTTGCTGCCACCAGCTCAGTATCTTCTGTTAGACTAGCTAGATCTCTCTATTTTAGAAATAACCTGAGATGGAAGATCTTTAACAGCTACCATTTGAAAAGTATCCATAATTGTTGCACTTTGAATTCTTCTTTTGTATAAGGTTCCTGGCACACCTGTCTCTTCTGTTACCTTCAACAGGGGAATCAATAATTACTCCGAGAATAGGAACCGAGGAGGATAATTGACAGGGTGTCTGTGTTTGACTCAAGTGGCATTTCCTTGTATGTGCATTCTTTTCTTCAGTTTCCTGCTGTTTCATACCATCCCCAGCATATGCTCCACCCATCTTGCAGTCACCATCCCACTGCTGCAGACCTCAGCAGGCAAACCTCAGCCTCTAGAGAGTCTCTAGTCACTCTACTTTTCCTTCTCACTTTCCATCAATCAATCATCTTGATATCCCTGCACATTATCTTCTGGTTTACCCAGGCATTCTCTTTAACTGTAGGCCCTTCCTACCACATTCCTTCTGTTCTTACATTCCTATCCTTGCTTGCAAAAGGCTGAAGAATCTTGGTGCTATAATTGTGATGAATTTCCTGGTCCAAAAGAATGTTAAAATTAAGAGCATTGTTCCAACATATGTTACACCCTACACTTTCTACCACCATCTTTTGTATTCAAGGAGTTCACATTTGGTTCTGCTTTCCTTCCCTCCTACACTTACATTTCCTACACACACACACACACACACACACACACACACACACATCTGTTTTCCTTTCTCCAATCAATAGTAAGATTTAGCTGCTTAAATAAAACTACTGTTATATTTGTGGGTCTGTAGATGCAACATTCAAAATGAAAATGTCATCAGTTTTATCTGTTTATGTTAAAGTTTGTAAAAGAACCTACCATGAGAGTATTTCTAGTCTAGGAACAGAGCAGAAGACAGCATGAAAGACTGTCATGTGGGACTTTGTGGTCCCTGTACTTGTATTATTTTACACTGTAAGGCTAATGAGTTTAGTGTGTGATATTTAATATGCATTAAAAGATTCTTGTATTTTTAGGATTTTTTCACATGCTGCCTATATATCCATGTATTATGTAGGATAACATATGAGGGTTTTTATCACTGAGGTTTTATCAAATCTGGGTAGAAAATAAAATTGGATAATCCTCTTTTTCATTTGGGAGGATTTTTTTTTTTAAAATAGTTTATCTCTTCCAATATTGGTTTAAGAAGAAAAAAATCTGATCTGAAATGGGCTTTTGAACGAAGGTCTAATTTAAATATAGATAGAAAAGTGCAACATTTTTTTCTTTTACTATTTTGTGCATTCCAGCACAGTCTGCTAGTGCATGATGATAATTATGTACAGAAAAATCCAAATAAATTTCTGTGTCTCTCCCCCAAAATATTTTGCATCTTGAGAATGTAGTCTTCCAGTAGCAATTTTACAGTTAAAGTTGTAATACCCTTTTTTTTTTTTTATTAAAAGCTTTTGATGTTGACTTTCATAGAGGGAAATTTTTCTCTTTTAAATTTTGAAGTGTGATGTGTAGTCAAAAAAGGTACTTGGAAAGGACTCAAGTTTAACTGCACAAAGTGTTTTTTGAGAGGGTGGAAACTGAAAGGAAATTGTTTTAAAATTTTACAGAAAAAAATTTTTGCTTTTCATAAACCATATAGAAATATCTTGTCTGGAGACTCAAAACTTAGGTCAAGACTTGCTCTTGACTAGCCTGAGAAAGCATTGCAGTTATTATTAAGTAGATAGGTCTTTCCCTATAGGATTGTGTTCAATACACTGGAGATACTAAAAATGCTTGAACATCAATTAAAAAAAAAAAAAAGGGGGGGGGTGTTAAATCTTGCAAGACCAAATATCTCTTTTTGCACGTTTAGCAGAACTGTACCCCTGGGAAGCAAGGGAAGAGAAAAAGGCAGAGAGGCTTGTCTGTTTTCAGATCTCAGACTTGGGTACGTAAACCTGCAAAGAGCTGAGATCTCTGAGGGCATCTAATAGTTTGATACCACCAAAAGCAGGATTTCAGGTTCTGTTATTCCCTGCTTCCTCTTCCAGCTTCCCTTACTTCTGCCCCTTGGTCCAACCTCTTTTTTACAGCTACTGTTACTTGTTCAACCCCTTGAGGGGATTCAGCTCATTAAGTAAGCAAAAAGCAGGGTGTTTTTTCCTGACCCGGGCAGGCTTTTGCAATTTTACTTGTTGTATTTGTCATGGAAAAGTGTGTACAAACATATAAAAATAGACAATCACGGTCCTGAAAAACATATGGTATTTCAGAAATCAGAAGAATTTCCTTGTGTGCTTAAGCCATTACTAGTTCAAAACACCAAAATGAAACAATTAATTTTTCTTTTCCAGTGGAAAAATAGAATCAGGATATTTTTAGGGACAATAGCATACCAGAACTACGGAATGATGCTGTCTGAATTTCTGCAGTCCCTGTCACCTCAGAGTAATTGAGTGGGGTTTTTTTTTATTTAAAGGTCTGCATGGATGCTAGGATTTCAGAAATGCTGACGAAGTCAAGATTAAATTGGCTTCTCCTTCAATTTTAAAACTGGCAAACTTTCCTCCCCTTAATCTCTCTGGTTTTAGCCCCTTGTGTTTTCCAGAAAGTTCAGACAGATTACATTCTCTGTCGTGTTTGTAAATACAAACTTTTCCCCACTTTTGTTGGTTTGTTCAGTGCTTTGTAATAGGCACATTATGTTTCCTTTCTACTGGAAATGATGATGTAGTGGGTAAAACACCAGGAATTATCAATTGAAATGCTGAAGTCTTCAATCCATAACAGAAAAAAATTGAAGGTGCTACTACAGCTCTTCAGGTTTTCTGCTCCTTTAACAGCTGTGTTAATATGAATGTTTTTTCAGACCGTACTTAATGACAATAATGAAATGTCTTTGGGTTTTGGTGCAAAGTATCTTTTTCTTTCATTAAGTGAGGAGAAAGCACCGTATCAATCTTGATTACTGAATCAACATGTAGTGCTTTATTCCTGCAACTATCCTGAGACTTCAGTAAAATGTGTTCTGAAAATAGTTAGCCTTCCAAAAGGCCAAAATTAGACATAACATCCTTGTAAGTGCATGTGTTCAAGAGTAGGATATTTTAAGACTTGCATTTTAATCTAAACATGTGTTTGCTATTAGCTACAAAGGTCAGACCTTCACAGATTGTCCTGTGCACAAGGAAAATCAGTGAGTTTGCTTTTTTGAGGCATAATATGGGTACTTTTACCTTTAGCTACAGACAGTGGTGAAGACAGAAGAAATTGAACCATTGGTTCAGCATATATTAGCCTGGTTCCAGCAATTTTTATCTCTTTAAGTATAGAGATACTTTCTGAACAGCAATAACTATAACCCATCTACAATGTTAAGATACTCATTACTGCACATGTCATGAGAGGGACCCAAAAAACTATGTCTTTATAAGGAAAAACTATTTATGATGCCTGGTATTAAAATTTAAAGGCATATTCTTATATTATCCCTCTTGAGGAAAAGGAAACCTTCTATGAGGGAATGAAGTCTTATGCATACTCCAAACATGAGTATCTGTAATACCAATTATTTTATAGACAGAAAAATCACAGAAAGAACTCTAGGTGCACAATAGAAGGATGACAATGATAAATTAGCTGAATTTACAACAAAGGAACTGTTGCACAATTTGCCTCAAATATCAGTAATGTTATAGAACTACACAGTTCCTTCCCCTCTGAAAATGGGATATTGAACAAAGAGCAGAAAGGTCAGTAATGCCATTTGTCCCATTGGCTTTCTAATACCATACAAGAAATAGATTGGTTTGAAGTTGTCAACTGTGGATTACATAGATTAGAGAAATAGGAAAAAAAAAAAAAGAACAGAGTTTTGAAGGTTTTTTTTCTTCTTTTTGCCTCCAGCAGTTGAACTTGGAACAAACAAAAAAAAAAAATAGCTACTCTCTTGACACATCAGTAGTTTGCAGCTCTTTAATTCTAAATCTTAACTTTGGCCTAAATGCCTTCCAAAATGTTTAGAGTTTCCTAAAATCTAAAATCTTGGTGTAGGACTGGCTAAACAAAAATTGCAGAGCAAGCAGTTTTCAATGTGAGAAGTATAGAAGGAGTGTCACTTGGGTATTGTCACAAGAAGACTTATTTAAGAGCCTGTTACTAAATCTTGTCCTTCAGCATGCAAATCCAGAGTCACTGTGATTGCTATTACCTTTAAAGAGGAACAAGCTGTGTTGCAACTGTTTTTAGAAATGTTTTGTTGCCATTAATTTAACAGTCACTTTTCTTTTTATGGGTTTTCCTCATTTCAGAACTTGAGACTTATCTACATGGAGCAATTCATGAAAATTAATGTGAGTCAACTAAAGATGTGACTTAGAAATAGATCAGTTAAACATCATTAAAACCCCTAAGGACCTTCTTATCCAGAATTCAAGTGGTCCTAATTTAATTTAATTTACTTCATCAGTGAAGTTAGATCATTCAAATGAAGTTCTAAAGGAGAACTTCCACATTAGGGTTTAATGCAGTTTTACAGCTTCTCTTTAAAGTAACATTTTTAGTTAATACACTTTCCGGATTGTCCCCATATAAATAAATCCCTAATCCCACAAGTGTTTTTAGTTCTGGCTAATCCTTGACACTACTTAATAGGGGACTGCATAATCCAGATAGTGTCTGTAGCAATTCCTGTGTTGGAAGCCATCCAATTTCCAGTCTCTGCTGCATCTGGTAAGACTCAGTCTCTGACTATTCAGCTTTACCAGCAAACTACAGGGCAGTTGCAAGGCAGGCTGAACCTAAGGCAAGATGTTTTTGTTCCCCGAATCAATTAGCTGATACTAATACATTGAGACTTCCATCTATTATCCAAGCTAAAAAGCTTTTAAGCTGATCTGCAGGGTATATCTTTAGCATCTTCATCCAGACTTTCCCTGCGGGGTCAACCATTTTCAATTAAATGTCACGTGTGAGAGGATGCAATGTTCAATGCAATGAACATTGTAGTTGTCATTACAGTGCTGTAATGACAGGGTGCAGTTGTTGGACAGAGCTTGAGAAGTCTGTATAGGGGGAGATTTAAGTTCCATACTGGATTTCAGAGGGGTCGGTCAGCAAAGGCTGCCTAGAGGATGTGTAGAATCAGTATATTTTCAGCAGGCAGCTCAGTACCTCAGGCAGTTAGGTAATTTTGGGTGGTTTGCATAGACTATGCCATTATATATTTCTCCACAACGACTTAATGCTGATAGGAAATCATCCATTTGAACTGTGTTATTAAACCAAATCTAAACCATTAGGCTTCTGTTTTGTTTGCCTATAAGTGGAGCTTTGAAGTAAAGACACAGAGGTGAAGCACAAATGTGATGACACTGTGGAAGTAGAGTAGCCTTTGTGGTATGTAGAGATGTGATTTTCAGCCTTGTGACCAAACCCTATGATTGATCCTACAGTGCATGTGGGCTAGTCTGGGCTAAGGTTGAGTTCATTTTCTTCAATATGAGGCTCTTTTGGATTTCTGATGAAAAGAGAGTGGATGATATAGAGATGTTTTCATTATTGCTGAGCAGGGCTTGTGCAAAGTCAAGGCCATTTCTGCTTCTTGTACTGTCCTGCCAGCAAGGAGGCTGGGGGTGCACAAGGAGTGGGGAGGGAACACAGCTGGGACAGCTGCCCCTCGCCGTATGGCATCACACTCAGCATATAAAGCTGAGGGAAGAGGAAGAAAGGTGGAGACATTTAGGATGATGGAACTTGTCTTCCCAAGTAAATGTTAGATGTGATGGAGCCCTGCTTTCCTGGGGATGGTGGAACACTTGCCTTCTCTATGGAAAGCAGTGATTGAATTCCCTGTTTTGCTTTATCTTATTAATCTGTCTTTATCTCAACCCATGGGTTTTCTCACTTTTGCTTGTCTGATTTTCTCCCCCATCCCACAAGGGGGGAATGAACAAGCGGGTAAGTTGCTGACTGAGGTAACACCAGGACAGCATGGGGCCTTGGTCATTTGGGTTGAGCAGTTGAGCATGATGAACTGGGTGGACAGATCATTCATTTGTATAAAATTGGCCACATAAACCATGCTCTTAACTATGCTGGCCTTGTGAGCTGCCAAATTCAGAACAGACTTTTGAACTGAATTGCTTTTGGATTATATCAACTATATTGATCAGTTCTCTACTAGCTATAGTGTGAGTGAGAATATCTAGCTCACATGTATAACCAGATGTTTAGATATCTTCATTTAGAGGTAAGTCCTATCTTCATAACTTTTTACAAACATGTTGATGCAGTAAACCCCACATTAGAACTCCTGGTCTTGGATGGAAGCCACCCTGGCCACAGGATAAAACCCTACTCACATGTCTCGGTTAGACTTCTCTGAAATTTTTTGGTGCATTAGGTTTGCTCCTGCTGATGTTATGCCAGTTGAGTATGGATAATCTGTTTCACCCCAGTTTTAGGGGTGACTGAAATAGGAATGTAGACATTTCCTTTTGTGAAAAAACAAAACAAAACAAACCAAACAAAAACAGAAAAAAACAACCAAAAACCCTCCACCCCAATAATCTTTTGAAAGTCTTCTGCTGATTACACTTGTATTTTAGATCTTTCTTTGTCAAAAGAAGGCAATTTCAGTGGCTGGTTACCTACTAGTTCTGAGTTTATAACAGTGCAATAGTACTGTAATTTCTTCCTTTAACACCAAGTTTTCCAAAAAGGTTTCTTATACACATGTTTAAAAAGGCCCTCAAACCTTAGCTTCTGAGCTCTGATAAATCACAGCCTGAGGTGGTCTGGTTGGAAAATGAGAAGCCACTGAATAAGGAAAATGCTGAAATTTCACTCTCCATAGGGATTACCAGTTTCATTAGGCTCAGTGAAAACCACATTTCACTAAATTTAGAGCTGCAGCAGAGCTCAATACAGATAATGCATTTAATGTATGCTCTGGGCAGTGAAGTTGAAACTATTTTCAAGTAATTTTCTTCAGTGTTGGATGCAGCCATACTGTAAGTTTCCTGATAACTTAGATTTTTTCTTTCTCAGAACAGCAAGTGATACTGTTCCAAAGCAGCTAACATTCTCTGTGGTAAAAGTGCTATCATCATTTCACATAGAGTCATGTTTTATCACCACCTGGTAGTATAACGTCACAGTATGATAACACATGTACTTTAAAGATATGTTTTTTTCCCAATTTTGTAGTCATGTCAGCCACTGTTGAACAATGTAGAGGTTTTTCTTCTTTCTTTTTTTCTTTTTTTTTTTTTTCCCCCACATACGTCTTAACTCTACCAAACTAAAGATGGCTCAGACCTGATGGGAAGGCAAAAAACCACAGATGTATTCTCCTTTGAAAAATGAAGATGTAGAGATGATGTATTTATACAATGCAACAGAAGTGTGCAAACAAGAAAAGAAAGTGATGATATGGGAGATACAGCATAATTCTATGGGAAATAGGGTTTCCTTTCTTCATAGAATTGTTAGCTACAGATGCATGGCACTGAATTATACTATATTATGGGCAGACACCAGATATTTTTTTTATCTCACTTTTGATGACGTCAAGTGTTAAGTTTCCTTCTTTAATGCTTTTAATAATTACCTTTGACAATATACAATAAGCTCAAATATATAATACGTATTAATTTTTCAGTAGTTAAAGTGATGTGACTTCATGGCCCGTGACTCTGGCTCTTGGTGACAACAGTGATTAAACAATACTAAAATAATCAGAAATTTACTTGAATGTTTATGTCTGTTCTGGAAATACTGTTTTTAGTACTGAGTTTTATACCTCTTCCAGATTAAATCTGCAGTTTGCTGGGGCAAAAATATTTGTCTCTAACTAGGTTTTTGGCTATGCATTTTAATCAATTTGTTTTTGTGGTATTTATCAATATTTAAGAATTTGGAGATTTTAAATAATTTTTTAATGCAGAGGATCTTGTGCTGTTGCAAAGAAGATGTTAAATGTCCCATCAGCATTGAATGGCCACCTTATGTGCTCTTTATTTCAAATTAGAATAAGTGCAAATACTTGTGCAGGGAAAAGATGTAGGGGAGCCTGGAGAGATAGAGTTAAATATGTGGTAATAGGATTAATACAAGGTGGTAGGATTAATGTCTTGTGAAAAAACAACTGTTTTCAAAGTTATGTGCTGTGTTCCACATGGCTGAGCTAAACCCTTCAAGCCTGTTGCACACTGTTGCTCTAAAGGTCATATTTCTTACAGGGTTTTTTTACCAGATATTTGCATTTCTTAACTGGCACTTGTGTTCCTTGGGATTGAAACAACAGGAAGTGGTACTCCTTCCCACATTACTAAACAGGCAGGAACAGTGCATAGAATAGAGATCTACTAGAGAAAAGATAAACTGATCTACTCTATTTTGCATTCTCTCTAGTGTGCAATTTATTTTGAAAGGCTCAAGGGTAGCTAGAATTAAAGATCTTAGAAATAAATGTTTTTGTCATTGTTCATTTAAACAGTAGGGTTATCTGAAAATTGCACTGCTAAGGTCCCTACACTTTTTTTCATCTTTTTCATTTTTTCTTCATGGTACGAAAGAAGTGGTAGCCAAGAAATTAAATTGTATTGAAAAGGTTCCCATGAAACATATCAGAGCAGCAGTATGGAAGTCTGTGGTCAAACTCTGAGTCAGATGATACAGATAAGCATTCGTGAACAGTTTTGTCTCAAACCCTGTAATTTATGGTTCACAGGAATTCTGGTCCGAATAAGCAACAACTGGGGAACTGTTCCACATTTAAAATCCTGTCTAAATTCAGAGAGATGAATTTTAAGTGTGAAGTCTGACTCTAGGGATGGTGAAGGACTGTCTAAGAGTGAGTAGGTTTTTTGGGGTGACAAATGCAATCACTGTTTCCATGAGGCCTAAACTCTGAGGAGTGCAGTAGCTTACTGTTGAGAATTATTTGGGGTTTTAGGTTGATTTAGTGTTGAAAAAGTGTTTTTCAGATAACTGCTGGAAATGAGCCAATGCAGTGTCTACTGTGAATTCCATATGGTAAATGATAGATCCTACTAGCAATGGATACAAAGCAAAGGTGTTGCTTAAAGGAGTTTTGGAAGAGGAACTCTGCATTTGCTCCAGTGAATTGCACAGCAGAGAGTTTTTCTTGCATTCCTTGACCTCTGTAGAAGAATAATGACATAAGGGAAGGAAATACACTTCTGTATATAAACAGATGGACCACAACTGTTTTCCAGTAACTGGGAGCCTAATAGAGCCTTTTCTCATTTAGCAGTTGTGGGTAAAGCAAACCCCAGCCTGTAGGGTAGGAAATTATCTGTTGTCTAATAAATTTCCTAGTAGCTTCAGTTAGGTGCTTCTTTATTTTGTCCCCTAGGTTGTGGTAAAATGTTACTCATTGTGTAACACTGTGCCATATTCCCCCCTATAACTAACTTTGTAGTGCAATGCAGGGTGGTCATATCGGTGGTCTTCTTCCCGAGGTAGCTGACAGGCAATGTAAATGTTAATGAACTATCTCTACCTTTGGGTCCAGGCCCTCCCAACTGTGCAAAATTTCCACATGCTGTTCTATCAAACTGTAGTTCCTCCATAATTTTCCTTATTGTCCTATCACTGCTTCCTTCCAGTCAGCTTGCTTGCCTTTACCCTTCTCTGTATAACTCTGGTATGCAGCCTATTCCAGGTGTGGACTAAGCAGGATGAGGACACAGGAGATCAACGTTCTTGGCAGCAAGAGAAGCACTTTGGACATACTTTTTCCTCCTGTGGTGGTTCCTCAGAGGCATCCCCATTTTGTCAAAGGCTTAGGTTTTGAAATCCATTCCTGAAAGGGACTATAAGACACAAGTTTCACAAAGTGCTGTGAGAGGCAGGTGAGCTGAAGAGCCAAGTGGTATTAGAATTAGAAGTAATAGTTAAATACCATTTTCCAAAACTAGCATTCATCATTCTTCTGTGTAGCAGACTTGTTTCTCTTGAGAAAAGGCAGTAAGCTAATAATATACTGTCTTAGAAAGCCAGTTTAAGGAGTTGTTTTCAGTATCTCTCCACCGAGTGGAGTTGACTACAAATTAGTGTATTTCATCTGTGAAATTGATGTATTTTCTATTATTATTTTGTCACACCAGAGCCTGTCTGTTACTTGCTGTGATACTGCTAATATTGTGGCACCTTCTTTCCACTGCTCTCTGCAAGCAGTTATCTCTTGCCTACAGTGAAGATGAATCTAGGAGAAAGCCTTTAGTACACTGTCTTAGGATAACAGTGACCAAAATGCTTTTGCTTCAAAGGTTTTTTTTTGGTTTTTATTTTGTATTTTTTTCTAGCTTGGCCAGCATTTTTCATTCAATCTCACTTTTATTTATGAATAAAAAGCGCTGGTTTACAAAAATAAAGATTTCTCAGAAGCATATAATGGCAACATAGAAGTATTTTTTTACAGAAAAAATAATGAAACAGAAATGAGATTGATGAGGGTTTGCAGGTAAGATTGCTCTCTCTTGAAATGTTATGTGCTTTTCTTTGCCAATAGTGCTGACTGTGTTGGTTGATTCTGAAGTGAAGATGTAATTGAAGTGGGCAAGAACTCATTTCTGAGCACTTTCCCAACTCCAAAGAAGAAAACAGGATAAAGGAAAAGAACAGGGGCTAGAGCTAGACCAGCTAATTCCAAGTAATCTCACTAGTTTAATACGTGGAAGTAATCTACTGTAGACAGTGTAACCCTCTACTGGCTTTGTGTTGCTTTATTTTGTGTTTTTGTTGTTTGTTTTGTTGTTGTCATGGAGGTTTTTGTTTGTTTGGTTGGTTGGTTGGTTGGTTGGTTTTTTTTGTTAATTTCAGCAAATTCAAACACCCCCAAACCTTGGACATTACACAGACCTGTATCACAAGACAGTCTCTTTTCCAAAGTTTTGAAAATAAGGTCTTGAGTATTGACTAGCATCCTTGTAATAAGACCCTAGAATTCTTTGCAAAACTGGGCCTAAATGAAGAAAAGCAACAAGATAAGGAAGGACAAATATGTGGGTAACAGTCATTGGAAAAAGTAGAGTGGTATTTGGTCATGTGACCTTATTCTATAACTCATGTAACTTAGCAGGCAGATATAAAGATATTACAACTGCTAAGAGCCCCTGGCTGTACCTACACATTTCATGTGAGCTGCATGGCTTCCCAAATGCTTCTAAATCTTGAAATTGTATGTCTCTGTTAGAAGCAGTTTTCCTTGAGCTGGAGCTTGAGCCCACAGAAACCTTTTGCAGAAGGGCTCAGAGAGCCTCAGAAGGCAGAACTTTCAGCCATCTCATTTTGCTGCTTCCATGGTGTGAGTCATCCTTAGGGCAAATCAGTCACAGTATCCTGCAGCACGTTCCTGTGGCAAGTAAGCATAAGCTTACGTGGTTTCAAAACTACATGGGGTTTCTCTGCTAGGTGAGCCAACTGGGTTGCTTTAGAGCTGACTCTTGAACAGGCTTTTGCAGGAAAGTACTGTGAAGAAGTGACAAATTCAGCTTGAGTCTGAGTTTTAGGCTATTTCTACACAGTTGCCCATACAGAGCTAATAAATTCAGCTAGCCACTTGTTTAGATGATGCCAGTTAGTTGAGAAGATGTTATCGGCGCCAAGCTATAAGCAAAACAATAATTTTCAAGTTTATAGTTTTTTAAACCTCCTGATTCCTTACACCATAATTCTTTTTGGCATTCCATTTTTTGTCTTCTGTTCAATAATTTCCTCTTCTATGATGTTACTGTTCTGTACTTTGCTCATCCTGTTTGCTCTAGCTGTGCCCAGCAAACCCCTTGAAAGACAGTTCCCATTAATGTTAGAAACTGACTTCCAAAAACCTGAGCTTTTAAAACTCACTATTTATTATAAATGATCCTACCTCGTTTATAATTAAGAAATCAATTTCCCAATAGTATTATGGACATTCCAGAAGACAAAAAAAAAGGTCTATCCATAGAGCTGATGGAAGTCAGTATCAATGAAAAAAAAAAAAATTATCTATTCAATTGAATATATATGGATGTTGATAATAATGACATGATATGGTCTGCTTATAACTGCTCATACTTCAGTATTCTCATGACAAAAGAAAACCACTGTGGCCAACATCAGAGGTAATGAAGTTCTATTGCAAAACATTTATTTATTTTTGAAGAACAGGTTTTCATTTTTTGATCTAAATTTGTATGATCAGCATGCAATTTAGGATTATGCTAAAAAAACAACCCCAAGTTTTCCATGAAATTAATTTTTCTCTCCTTATTCACAGCTTGAATATTTGTTCATTTAACCAGTCTGGGTGCCTAGGAAGCAATTTTTCCTTGTGTTCCATTCATTGCCCAGTGAAGGGCTAAGTGTAGTCAGTGTGTGTCATGCCTCTTGAGTGTGGAACATGTATGTCCCTATGAAAAACTTCCATGTTCTGTACAGGGCTGTACAGCTACGGAGCTGCTGAATGCAATGCATGATAGATCATTCTTTAAGAAGACACATTTTGAACTGTGTTCCAAAGCTTTATGCTTTTTATTATGCTTCTAATTGACTCTTGCTATCTCAAAACCCAAATCTCCTAAATTTCCCTTTTACTATTAAACCATTTGGCTGCCTGCTATTAGGTATCTATAATTGGAAGAGTTGACATTTATATGCTTGCTGGAGTTGCACAAATGAAAGGAATTCAATGTTTTAAAGCCATTCAGCAGTGATAAAATTGGATAAATTCACAATAACTTATGATGTGTATAGATTTCACATTTCAGACTTCACACTGGTGTTCTTTTATTAAGTTGTTTGTACCTATATAGCTATCGTTTTAGCAAACACCTCTTCAGTTGTATAAGATGTTGGGCAGAAAAGCTAATCTGTCAGAAAACATGGAATCATTTGCATCAATAACCATCTGTATAAAGAAGCTTATCATTGGAGCTGAGAAGCTTTCATATTTATTTATGGTGGTGAGTTGTAAAAAGTTTCTCTCTCCTGAGAGAAGGAAATGGCACCAGGTCATTACTATCTTTCACAGAAACACTGAGGGCAGACAGTTACTCCTAATATTTTTGACTCAAGTTCTAAAAGCAGTTTTATAGAAACAGGTATTCTGGTCACATATCTCCAGTACATTAAAATCCCAGAAAAATGCTAGAAAATAGAAACTGCAAGTGTGCAGTGTGCAGTGCACACTTCAATGTGTCCTTAGTTATCATTTTTTTATGACCTGAGGTAATCTGAGTGAATTTCAGATCAGGGTGTATAAAATGAGATGAATAAAGGTCTGCTCTTGGAAGCTGTTATTCATCAATCAATTAACTCAGAAACTTTTTAAAAATTTTCATCTTCCTGCTTCAGCTATATTGAATTAAAGTGTGACACCCAGGCAGTTAAATTTTCTCCTTGGAATATATACCTTGATACAGTGTTTGAACATCCATATGCTCTCTGAGATGAGCAGATGTGGCCACTTCTACTGCAATGTGAAGTAAGAAAATATACTATGTCTTTTCTCCTGGAAAATGCAATATGCCTCTACATAGATATTAATTTTTATGTAAGATGGAACATATTTGGATGCATGAAAAATAGCTGGATTTCCTTAAAGGCAGTATCGTCTTTATTTTGTAATTGGTGCTGTATCATGTATTCATAGCAGTTTGTTTAATTTTTAAATGTGAAATTAATCTTTAACGGCTGGCTTACACTAAAGAACACAATGTTTTAGGTACAAGGTCTGAAGTACCATTTATTAATAAATAATTGCTATTTATTTGGCATGTTCTAGATTTGGGTGTTCTAGATTAACACAGGAGTTATTGACTCAAGAGCCCTCCATAGTAGAGAACATATTTTAATGGTCATGTTTTAATGTCTTATCAAAATATTTTGGTACATTTTGCCATGTTTAGCTGCTTGAGTCAAAAACTATAAGAAGAGCTTAAAGTTTATTTTTAGCAGCTCATATATTTGAGAACATCTCTATATGCACTTCAGTTTAGAGACAGTAATGTTTAACTATTTAACCTAAAGTAATTTAAATGTGCCTTTTATCCTTCTCTTGGCAATACCATCATAGTGTATGATCAAAGAGTAAATTTCAGTATGCTGAAGGTTTTTTTATCAGCATAATATACTGTTTTATTAGGTACAGTCTTTTCAGGTATCCCCTATGGTTGACACAGTTTAAGTGAGATAAGATGTACAAGAACAGTGGTGGATTTAAGTAAAGCTCATCAGTTCTCAAAATTGCTTATTTTATTTGCATGTGTCTATATTATATGTGCAACATGAGCACAAAGTTTAGAAAATTTGCTTTCTCAGTAAATACATGAAGTTGTGAGAGCTAATACTTAAAATTTCCTTGTTTGAATGGAATTCTGTTTAACATAGTTTCAGTCTTGCTTAAGTGAGTACCTAAATATAGAGCCAAGCTGGAAAAGACAGATTTATTGGACTAACAGCTGCCACCACTACTGATCAGTGCTCAGCATCAGACTTCTCTAGCTGCTGTGAAATCATGTACAATTCCTCAGGCTGGGAAAGTAAATAAAGATAACTGAGTGCATCAATCTGTGTGAAACCAGAGGGAAGAACACAGGTTGCAAGGAGAAAGACCACACAGGAGCTAATCTGCAGGCATGTGACTTTGGTGTTAATTGCAGTTTCAGCATCTTCGTAGATAGTTTGTTAAAAGGCCAGGTTAGTGTTATAAGCATGGAGTCTTCTCATATTCTTGTCCAGTATGTGCTGCAGAAACATGTCAGCAGCAATAATTCCAGAGAGACACACCTTCCCCTTCAAATATTATTAAGTGGAAAATAAAGCTATGAGTAAATAGATGTCCTGGAGGGACTTTTAAAAATGTGATGGTGGATTTCCAGACAAAATATCCTACACAGACAAGGAAGTGGTTAGAAAAATAATTGAGTGTATTCACAAAGAAATAAAGATGAGAAAGTGACAGTAAAGGTTTTCTTTACTATCCTTTTGTGAAAAGATGTAAAGGAAGCAAATAAGATGCTGTGGTGTCTCAAACACTGGGAAGACTGATAAAAGTGCCTATTGAGTAATATGACCCCACAGAAGGACATCATGGACAGGAGGCTGTTGTGCTGTTTTTTAGTACTTAAAGCCAAGCAGAGGAAGAAATGATTATGACAAAAACTCTTGTAACCCCAGAAACTCTGGAAACATTAAATATTCCTTGTTGATGATAGATTTGTATGTGGCAGACAGGTTTCTCGCAGGAAAGACTGTCAAGAGACATACATCTAGTGCAACAGCATTGCTTCCACTAACCATGATTGTTGTATTATCCTGGGAAGGTATCACAGTAGTAGTGCATACTAGGAAAAAAGCCCAGACCAATCTACTGGCTCACAATAAAGAAACTGAGGATTTAGGAGACACTGAAGCCGAAACTGTGATCTAGAGCATACATCAGAAAATAGTATGAAAGATAGAAAAAACAAGTCTGTGGACAGGTATAAGGACCAGAAATACTTCTTATCCAAACCTGAAACTAGCGTCGTTGTGGTAAGCAGCAGTATGGGTAATAAAGGAAGCCTGTAGAAGACATGTCTGCTACGTGTTAGTGATCCCCAAACTAGGGGGTGTATATATATATTTATATTCACGTCAAATAATGTTTGAAGCTATGTTATTAGACTGGCAACCAATTATATTCCAGCTGCATTGTAGTCAGCAGATAGCTGAGGCTGATAAGTGGTTAGACTTAAGAAGAGTGTCTACCAAGTATAAAAAACAGTAAAACCTTTCTGAAGTCGGTGAATTGAGTACATATAGTCCATAAGAACCCATCCTCCTTTAATGCTATGTTATTTGTTAGAATTTCTAGGAGTCCAAATGCGGGTGTACCTCCCACTGTTGAACAACAATGAAGTCCTTGATGGAAAAGAGAAATGGAAATTGTCTAGCAGCATGCAAATAGGAGACTGATAACATATTTCAAGGAAAAGGACACCAACAGTGCAGAATTGTTTTAGAAGTATATTCCTATGTTTATTATACAAGACAATGAAATGTTTTTAAACTCCCCATAGAAAGGAATTGGCAAATCTACCAACTACCACACTGTGCACAGTAATTACTTATGGCAGACTGCAGTGGTAAACCAGCTCCACAAGAAAAGAGGGACTCTTCAGGTAGTATCAGAACCTATACTGAAGTCACACTAAAAATAAGTCACTAGCCTTATCCAGGGACCGAGGATGTGAGATCTGCTTTAGAATAAAAATACCATTTTAGGTGAAGTCAAGTACGTGTTTTTGTATGACAAGGCAAGGCAACTGCCTTTACTGCTACCTTTGGGCCAGCACTTCTGGCCACAGGTAGCTTTAAGTATCTGTCCATCTTCAAAGAACTTCTAATGTCAATTGAAACATGCACTAGAAAAACTCTTAAGAGCAGTACTGATGACATTTTTGAGGGTAAACAAGGCATCAGTGAACAAGCTATGTGGGTCTGTGACATAAAGGTGCAACAATTTATTAGAAATACTATGAAAAGTATATCAGTGAAAACATGAAGGAAAAGTATATTAAAAAAACATCAAGGAGAAGGTGAGCGTTAGACTGTATGCTTCTAGGATATAATTGTTGGGCCTTGAGACGCTATTTGGAATGTGTAAGATTGATGTATATGAGGGGAGTCAACGAGGATGAATAACTGTCTTCCTAGATACTGCAGGCTCTTACAAATAGCCTTAGAGACAGGTTTTAACACATAGTAGTCCAGCATAAGATGAGTCCTGGGTTCAAGAACAAGCATTTGAAGAATAAAAATACTATAGCTGAAGTATTTGCCTGAAGTACTTGTCCTGCTGGAAGGCAAGGATGCTGTGTCTGCTAAAGGCATCAGCTTGCAGAAGTTGTTAGAAAGCATCAAGAGGCACAAAAAAGGCCTTTGAGAAAGAGTCGTGAACCAAGCTTTTTGCAAACAAAGATTTCCATCAGCTCACTTCTATGTGCCAGCATAGTGAGCAGTCTCATCAGAAAAGTTGCATTCCAACACTCAGACTGAGTGTTGTGAAGACTCCAGAAGTATAACATGGAGCAAGAGTCATAACTACTAGCAGATATTGAACTGGCTTTCTTGAACACAATGCATACCTCTCTGTGAATTGGATTCCAGCAGTAGACTATATTCTTGTATCTTCTTCTTTTCTTGAGTTATGTATGTGCTGTCTCTCTCAACATAACACTGTACTGAGAGTGCAGACTAATGAGTTTATGCTCTGGCATTAATCAGACTGTGAGGACTAAGTATCATATGAAGCTGTCTCTGACATGAGATGATGGATGAGCTATGTGGTGACATGTTTTGTTTATGGAGAACTGAGTCATAATTTTAGGAGTTGGTATGAAATGGACAACACCTCCTATGTAAAATGACAGACGTCAAGTTCAGTCAGAGAGTCTGCCTGCTTGGCAGACATAAATATCTAATTGAGGGCATATATGTGATGGGATGATGAATTCAAAGACAGTATGCAATACAGTCTTTACACATCTCAATTCTGGCAGAATAGATTTTACTTCTGGTAACAGTCGGCCATAATACATGACACACAATTCTGGGAAGTGCCTTTCTGAAGGATATGCAGGCAAGAGCTCTGACTAGCGAGCCCCAGGTGTGTTTTGCAAAAGTGTGTGTTTGGCCTGAGATTACTGTGCTCAGACAGTAGTCCACACTGTACTGCAGCTGGATTTAACTAAAATGGCATCAACAGGACTTTGAGCATGGGGGCATCTTCTTGTGGGTAACAAAAAAAAGATAGTACAGCACAGTTGTCGTGCTGTACAGATGGTCAGGAGTCTATTGATTTAAAGCAAAACAGAAAGGAAGGCAGACAAAGGAAAAGATCCCAACTGATAGAGCATTCACAGGAGCAGATAAGGGGATACAAAGCTAAACAGACAGGCCAGTGAAATATATGAGTGGAGGTCTTTTCATAGCGCCCAGGTAATCAGGTTTGGATTCATGCAAAGCAATGGCATAGGGCAGCAATACAAGATATGGTGGGATACCAATTGTTTGAGTAACAAATAAAACTGAAGAAAACCCAGGATTTTTGAGCAAAGCTTGGGAAAAAGTCATGCTGACACAGGAGACACAGAAGAAATTACATAAGAACAATATGGGGTGCAGAATGCAGGGAGCTACAGTTTAGAAGCCTGTACTCCAACAGCAGCTTATAAAGTAAGAAAAGATTAGTAGACATTGGAAAAATCATTAGACCTGCTTGCACACCTGAGAAATCCCAAATGATCAGCAGCTATATTTAGAAAAAAGACTGTGCTGTTACAGTGGACTTCTTATTGAAAACACCTGCATACACAAGAAAAACAAAAGAAGAGAGGGTATCCTGAAATAAATCAACTGTATTATAGACTTCTTACATAAAGCGTTAGTAACCTTCCATTGGATCATTCATTCAGTTTGATCACTTTATTTCACTTAGGCCATAAAGGAAATAGGAAACAAAGAATAGTAATAAGAAGGATCAGAGGCATGGATAGAGTTCCATACATACAGAGATTAAAAAGATTAGGGTATTTACGTAACAACAGAGATGAATAGAGGTGAAATGAACGAGGTGTATAAATTATTAATGGTTTAGAGAAGGTCAAGAAGGTGCGCCAATTTAACTGTCTCAGAACACAAGAACAAAGGGTTTACAATGAAATCACAGCCTTTCAGTTTTAAACTGATGGCAGGAAATCCTTTTTACACAAGTGTGGCATCACTGCCTCAAGATTCGAGGCAATGAACTTCATGGGATTAATAAAAGTGTCTGACTTATCTTGCTACCTTGGTTAATAATTCAATAATGTATGATCTGAATGTTTAAGAATCTTTAATGTATTGATCCTTACAAAAGGCTTCTAAGGCAGGAAAATATCATGCCACTAATCTAGCGAACAGAATTGACACTGAGGCCACACTAGATGATTTGCCCTGGACCACAGACAGAATCACACGTAGAGCAAAACTGAATTGTAGTGACCTGAATGATAGATTGGTACTTTAATACATGCACAATCTTTTTTTTTTGGCCATGATTTATTTATGTTGGTGATCCTCAGTCTTTCTGGTGCATGTGGCTGCACAACTTCTTATAAAAGCACTTCATAGTCACGTGCCTGCCACATAATGGACTGACCAGAGGATTTGCACTCAAATTTGATTAATCCTTATGGAACTTGGCTTACTGAATGTGCCCAAGTCAATGAGATTTGGTATACTTGCAAAAATTGATGCTTCCCTGAAGCAATGGAAATACTGCTGATGTGCGATGCAGCATATGTTTGTCCATATCTATCAAGGAAAGCTTTGTCTGTTTTTCACTGCCACCCCCAGAATCATTGATCTATCCCAGTTCCTGCTGCTTGCTTTCACAGAAGCCCTTCACTGACATTTTCCCATTTTTCTGTGACTGCCACATGCCGCGCTGATGGAAAAGAAGACTGGGCACTGAGCTATTCAGGTGGCTGGCAGCTCCCTCCTCAATTGTACCTCAGGAATAATAAGAGAAGAGAGTAGACAGACTCATTTAATTGTTTTGACAAGTTATAGATAGCCTGTGTTTTTAGATGGGTATTCCCACTTAAGAGTGATGTTTAATACACAACAACAGGAATGCTAAATTGTATTAGAAATATTCAAAAGAGTGGCTATTATCTGGAATCTAAGTTTTCAGATTGCAATCTAACTTCTACCTGCCAGACGTGAGGGAGGAACTTCATGCATCAATATGACATCAAACAATTCCTTATCAAGGAAAAAAGTTGAAACTATTGCATGAATTATCTGTCCATGGTTACTATGGAGGACAGGATGACAGATTCGACAGACTGTTATTTTGATTGAATGCAAAAATTCTTAAGTATAAACCAGTAAAAGTGAAACAGTCCTCTATTTGGAAGTTACTGGTTCTTTCTTTGACTGTACAGTGATATAAAGGACTCTTCTACAATGGCATGGAAGATAAACCATGCAAACAGAGTTGTTATTTGGTTAATCTCTCTTTTATGTCTGTAATCTTGGATCTGCATAAAGCTGTAAGTATAAATGTAAAGCTTTGCTGAAAAAGTCTGTTAAGATACCTGTGCTGTTTTAAGACCAAAAAACCCCAACAAACCCACACCAGAACATTTTGCTTCTAGTTCAGAACTGCCACTTTGCTTCCAGTAGAGACAGGCAACACTAACAACACTAACAAAGACTGCCAATATCAACCCAAGGAAAGGTGATTGGCCAAGATCTTCTGCAACTTCAGAGCTATGCTATTACACCAACTATAACTCTTGTACTTTTCCTAGCAGCCTCTCTCCATCTGATCTTTCTTTTATTTCATGACTATCTGGAATTTTCACTGGTTACCAGTGCCTTCTATAATGGCACACATGGTTCTTTGTGTCCACAGAAAATACCTCAGAAATGCATCCTGATTTTGTCACCATCCTTGTCACAGACTGGGAGTCTAGGCAGCTGAATATCTGAAATTGCATCATGTGCAGTGGGAGTGTTTGTGCTCTGTTTATACATTTATCCTCAGATAAATGGTGGTGCAAGAGAGGAAGGCTATTCTAGTTTCGTAGTAAATCTGTGCCTCATAGCCAAGATAGGTGATTTTCTACAGTTATTTTTCACTAGTAATTACCTAAATTTAATGCAGAAAGGCTTGCAATTAGGTCCTCAAGTAAATAGTATTGCAGTTCAAACTCTTCTTTCCATTATTCCTGTCCTCAGATCATTCCAATTTTTTCTCTGTAGTGATTTTGTTTTGTACTGACAATGCTTCTTTCCTTTGAGTCATCATACCACTCATTTTTATGCCATGGTCATGAAAGAAAATTTAAAAAGAATTGGCCCCAGCACTGATCCTCAGGTAAGTACCATTAAGCTCCCTCCAGTGTCAAATTGCCCCTTTCAAACTGTCAGCTACCCAACACTCTATTTCCATTTTTCCTTTCCATCTAATGGTTCCTCTTTTACCTCTTTCTTCTCTAGCATTATTTATTAATTTCCCATGTAGCCCTGCATCAGCTATTTTACTGAAGTCTGGACAGAAGACATCTAAGGATTTTCCTTTAAAGCCAGCTCTCTTTAAAAAAGAATGCTGTCAAGTTTAGTCTGGACTTATCTGCCTTTGAATTCATTTTGTATTTATTTCTGTCTATCAGAATCATCAGTTTGAAAGGACTGTGTTCCACTGAGGTCCAAATAGTGCAGTAACTGTCTGGATCACTTCTTTTGTCTCACTGCCTCATAAACATAAGCTCAATAATTGCTGCTACCTGTTCTTATGACAATTAGAGATATTTATAAGAAGTATCTTCACATAAGTGCATGGGCTAAGTCTTTCAGAATACCAGGTTGAAAATTGATGGATACCTTAGAAAGCCCCCTGAGTTTTAATTCTACCTCCTCTGTGGTCAGTACCATCCCACACTTGCATTCCCAATATCCAGCATTTCTTTGCTCCCACGTCAAAATCATTGAGCTTTCTGTAGCCTGAGGAAGCATTAATTTAGTTTTGGACCTGTTCATCTTGTTTTTTCACCTGTGTCACAAATCAGGGAAGCTGCTAACCTTTGGGATTTTCAAAGCTGTTCCAAAGGATCCACCCCTGTGGTGCAAGTGTCTCATCGTATGGTAGTTCTGAGAGCGTTTCAGCCAGTTTCTTTGTAATTGAAGGCTTGGAAGAAAATCTTTGCACCAAGAATAACTTCCAGTTATTCCAGTCAACATACTTTAGCTTTTTGTCAAGGCCTCTGAAGTGCTCAGTGCATATATATGTATATACATATATAAATAAAATTAATTCCTCGATTCCTGTGAGTCTCAGCAGAGGCCTCCTGATTTTTTAAAAAAAATTTTTTTAATCACCTGTTGGAATTTAAAAGATGGGTACGCTTTTTAAAGACATGCCTAACCTAGTTTTTTTTTAAACCATATCTGCTGTCTCAAGCACAGCTTCAGCTGCTGGCACACCTAAGAACTTTTGCTCATTCTGCTCTTGGCCCCTTCCACTGAGCTGTAAGTCAAACTTTCCTTCATGTTCCTTCTGTTGTATTCCTCTACTGAGGTGTTATCTGTAGTTTCTTGTGCTTTTCTAATGTTTACCTTCTGTCTTGAAAGTTCTTTGTGGTCTGAAATTGATATGTTGATAAGAGCAGCTTCCTGCACTACCAAAGGGCTGATTTGGGGGACTGGCTTATGAGCAGGATTTTAGCTCATCAGGCTCAAGCTTTGCTTTTAAAAATCCTGCTCTAATTTTATGAGTTCAATATCCCTGTTAAAATAAGCAGCTCAAAGAAAGATAAATCGTCAGAATCCTCATTGGCTTGGCTGCCTTTGCATCAGTCCTACAATACCGATAGTGCCTTGAATGTTGCACTCTTCTGTCACCACTTTTGATGCATACATTTTTTCCAAGCTTTTGGTGTATACATTCATGTCCCTTGTTCTTAGCAAGAGAAACTGGATTTTTTTTCTTTGCCTTGGTAGCTCTGGAGTTCACGTCCCTCAAAGAAACATCATTTTTCACTGTGATTTAACACTTCTTTGTAGTGGTATCCTAAGTGATACAGGATCTCTGTTGGTGCACCGGCAAGTCATTTGACGTAGTGACTAAAATAATAATGTTGTGGGGAAAAAATACAGTGTTACAGAATGTGAAGTGTTAAGTGCAAGGGGTAACTCCTGGATCTGGGAAATTCCACAACAGAGACACTGGATAAAAATGCAGATAAGATGTCCACCAAAATGACTGAATTTTTTTTTGTACTGAGATGGACTGATAGTTGTGGTAAAAACAACCAGGTCTTAGGTGGTCAAACAGACATTCATAACACATGTAAAAGCCTTGTATTTGCCAACAAGAAGTTATGGTACGTAGGCATTATCCAGGAATAAGCATTTCTTTTGGATCTGACTAATTACTACTGGATTTGAAGTGACTGTGGGCTTGTACTGTGTGTGAAGTGAGTATAAACTCAGCATCTTATATGCGATTAGCAGTAAGAGCCTTTGGATTTTGCTTCAGAAGAGCACTGACCACTGATTGTGAGCAAAGATAAGTACCTGAAATGCATTTCAAAGAGTTTTTTCAAAAGAAATCATAATCCTGGAATGACTGCTCACTTGATGTGTTTTCTGTTTCATTCTGAAAATAGGTCCAGGGTTAACTGAGAGCATCTACGTTTTCATTTTTGTTCAGTTGATGCTGTTCCTTTTTGTTTAGAGGTAGAGGAAGGAAAAGAAAGAAATGTAGCTTTCAAATAAAGTTTACACTGTAAAAGTTATTCTCATTTTGGGACCAATTCTGCATCTTTATTGATGTGACTCATTACAGGAGTCTTTTCGCAAGTCAGGATTACTCACTCAAGTAAATGAAGTGAAATGAAGCCAGTATCTTTCAAGGGTAAATGATAAAATCTATGAATTAGACACTTACAATAGAACCATTAACAATTTTTAATTACAGTACAGCTACCAGCAATGACAGTACTATATAGTAATACATACTCATTTTTTTGCCTGCTGTTATAGTGTGACATATCATTATGGAAGGAGTATTTAAGTCCTATTTTTAGACTTAAAACTACGCAGACAGAGAATAACCAAAACTGGAGGTTCTGTATTAACAGCCCACATGTTATTTCAGATGATTTGAACTGAAAAGAAAACACAGTAAAAAATAATTATGTCTTGTGGTCAGAGGGGCAATTCATAGGACCCAAAGGGTTCAGAATCAAATGCTATGGGATGTACAGCCAGAGAACAGTCTCTGGACTGTTTTATCAACATTATGCTCTTAACCACTCTGATTAGGTGCCAAAAAAAAAGGATTTGGAGGCATATGGTGGACCTTTAACAATGAAAAAGTTATGACAGATCCAGTGTATACTGTTGGAGAGTGCCAGACTTGTTTTTCTGTGCAACCTACTCAAAAAAACAGAGCTCTGGTTTGGGACCATAGATGACAAAATCAAGTACTGCTCCTAATTCTCCCTCTACAGACTGTGGACAATACATACTGTGGATAATTGATTGCTCCTCAGTATAGATTCCTTGGGAAGCTCTTAAGTCCTCTTTGTGTACTGCTTTCATATTCCTTGAAGTGTCTGTCTTTCTGACTTTCTTGGATGACTGTTTTATTAAGAATATATTACAGTCTTTCTGTGGAAGGAAACTAATGAAAAATGGTACCAGAAAAATATATTCATCTCCAAGAGGATGCTCAAGAATTCAGATAATTAATTTTCTGAGGAAACATTCTTTTGCAAAAAAAAAAAAATATCACTTAGTACAACTAAAATTTTCTGCAGAAATACACTCACTTTCATGAAATGTCTGCTGGGTGAAAGCTTTCCAGGTGCAGAGACAAAGACTCAGCTCTTCTGATGCAGTTGTTGGCAATTATCTGAGATGTGAAAGACTAACAGTTCAGGGGCATGAGTTGCTTTAATTATCAGCTCTATAGAGTTGTAAGCTGTGGTAAAAGGTCTATTACCTCCATTGGCAGGATGTTGATTGGAAAGTGTTTGTTCTTACATGCTTCATTTCAGTATCCTGGCTTCTGAATATTGTGTAAATTAATGATGTTGTAACCTGTGCAGAAAATAAATCCCCTTCCATGAAATCCGAACCTGATAAAACACCTGATTTGTTCATGTTTCTAAAGATCACCTATTTTAAGTCTGATACAGAAGTTGTTTCCAATCTTCTGTTTTCTCATATGATTTTTCTCTTACTAGACTGTGTGGGTTTTGAGTCCTAGAAGATCCAAATTGTTTTCCAATTGTAATGAAATGAGAATATTCTTGCTTTAGTATTATGAACTGCTCATAAAAAGGAAGACATTGACATATCTTTTTAAGGTATTACTCAAAAGATGAGAAAGGTTTTGCTGTCATAAGATCAAAAGCAGTTGGATTTTTAAAAATAAACTGCAATTTTGTGTGCAAAATGTAAAAAAACCCTGCCACTGCCTTGTATAAATCAAGGTTGCAAAATTTATTAATATCTTCTGAGTATACTTAGTAATTTTTTCTGTGGAAGTGCCTTGCTATGATTTGCCTTGACACTGTTCTGCTGAGGAATAAAGAAGGGAACTGAGAACACACAAGGCAATGGGGAATCTGTACAGCATTTAGAACACACTAAGGAAAATATTTAGTGTAATGAACTTTTGAAAATGCACTTTGAATTGTTTTTTATTTTTTAAGATACAAATTCACCTCTTCTAGTATGGGCAAATTAAAAAAAAAATAATCAGATAGTTCCAGATAAAGCCTTAACAAAATCTCTCCATTTGCAAATGTCTACATTGATAGCCTTTATAATTCTGTTTTCTAATTCCTTATTACCTACTTATATTATTTGCTCATCAAAATATGCTTCTAGATCTCTTAAGATCCATAGAATTCCAACTGTTGTACACTTCAGCATCTGTCCTATTGGTTAGGCGAATGCCTAAAAATTATAGGAAAGGAATGTACGTGGGTGTGCCAATCTTCTGCATGTTTTGCAGAGATGAAGAATTGATATAAAGGTTACCAGACTGACATTAGTACAAATAAACATTTGGTATAGCTTTTTAAAATACAGACCCTCTTGGCTTTGATGTTTGAATTCTGTCAAAACTTTACATTTCCAGTAAAACAAATCAAAACATTTTCCATTGAATCAATCTGATACTGTCTAGACCTTTTGCAATACAAAATGGCAACCAGGAATATATATATCAATGTATCTATCTATCTATCTATCTATATATATAGATATATAGGGCTAGAAAGATGTGTTGGTTGATGTAGGTAAAACCATTCAAGCGATAGGATCGGAATTGTCCTGGGATATTCAGTGTTCAGGTTGTCCCAAGCACCTCTTGTCTTCCCACTGTGTTTTAGTCTGGTAATAGGGCAAAGATGTACAGTTACATGGAGCCAGCATTCTTCTTGTTGCTTAGAAATATGTGACATTTTGGAAAAAGCAGAATTGCAAATTTAAAGCTACTTCCACCCAAATGTCACCTGAACAAGCAGTGCTTCTTCAGCAACAGATTGGATTCCCACAAGTGCCATGTTGGGTTTAGGAGTCACATTCAAATGAGACTAAAATTCTTTGATTGTTAAATTTCTTTAACTGTTTAATTCAGTGTAGTGGTAACAAACAGTTTATTAACCAACATTAGATATACCTCATCCCTTATGCCCTATTTTAAAGATAAAAACAATGACTAATGCCATATCAAGCAAGAATTTCACTTTCCATTTTTTGATTTCTCATGTGAAATTCTATTGAAATATCTCAGTATAATGCCAGTGAATTACAATCTTGATGGTTCCTCTTCAGAGAAGCCAGTCTAGGATGTTGCTGATTGTTTTGTAGTATTGCTTTGTGTGTACATTACCACATTATTAGAGATGTGGGATGGAATCTGATTATTTCTCACCTTGGGATATAATGTTGTAGATTAAGCTCAGTCCTGCATTGAAAAAAAAAAAAAAGAAAAAGAAAAAGAAAAAAGAGTACATGTAAGGTTGCACCTTCTTCCTCCCCCTTCATTATCAGTCACATTTTTATACTAGAATTTAATTTCATCCAGGTTTTGCATTTCTTCAAATAATTTAGTCTTTCTACGCCTGTTCACACTTGTCTCCAGTAATAAAAGCAGGTAAGAAAATGAAAAAAAACACCATCTTCAGAACTTTGCCTTTTCATTTGTTATATGTGCTCTATTACTGAGGTACTGTGTTGGAAGATCTGGAACTTCTTTTGTTTGCCAGTGTAAGGTACAAGGTGATCTACTTTCTGGATAGACAGTACTCCTGAATGGAATGTAATCCGGCAAGCAGGCATGTGACTTTGGAACAATTTTCAGTTATATTTTTAAAACAGTGGCCCTGAGCTAAATAGTTAACCTTTGTGTGCCTTTTTTTATCTCTGAAATGAAATGGAACTATTTCCTGGTTTCCAGATAAATTATAATGCTTACATCTACATCAATATTTGTACAGCTTTCTGAGATCTTTAGAAAGAAGTTACCGACGTTATTATTATTTTATTACTCTACCTTTTGAATTATGTAACTGTACTACTTTTTACCCTTTGAAAAATGGATTTTACTTTGAGATTTCATAATTGTCTCCTGTGACACCTTTGCTCTGAGAATTATCATCTTAAAAAAAGAAGGAATTTAACTCTTATTTTTAAGGGAGATTATTTAAACGCTTTCGGATGCTGCGTGTAAAGAAGTGAATAATTTGGAAACATACTTAAATTTAAATATGAAGTTTGTCTGCAAGAAGGAAACTGCACTGGGATAAACTGTGTAAGGAATCTATAGTTTTAAGTTGTTCTTGATGATTTCTCACTTGATATATGATTTCCATTAGTTTTTAATTAGTTCCGTGTCACCAAGGCTTTTCCATTTTTTTTTTTTCCAAAGGACCCCTTGGTTCATTCAGTGCACAAGATGGGCATGCTCTGGGGTTTGGTCAAAGCTGAGGAGTCTGTTGTCTCTGAATAGTCTTCTATTCTGTCAACAGTCCTTCTTTTGTTCTATTAGTGATTCCAGCTCTTCTGTTTCTTTTTTTTCAAGGACTGAGGGTACAGAACATTCTTCCATTCCAATTACGAGACCATAATTCTCTGTTCTTTCAGGCATCTCATAGACACATCCTCAAGGCTACCTCAAAGAAGTGAATTTAGAAAGAAAAAATGTTAACAAAATAAAAAAGAGAACATTATCTTGGTTGCTTCTCTGTTTTACTTGCTCTCTCTTCCCAGCATTCAAGGCCAATTCCTGGTCAAGTGTGAAAGCAGTAATGTGTTGGTCATTTCAGGAGCAATGAACCAACTGATAAATGTCTAACCTCATTTCTATCACAAATGTTAACCACAGCACATCAGGAATATTGATGTATTAATAAACAATAAAAGAATATGAGAGGACTCATGGGTCCCATAAACTTAAGAGCAGCAGCAGATGTATGCCTTGACTTGAGTGAGGCATTCAGCACCACCTCCCCAAAGATGCTCACAGAGAAGCTGAAGTGTGGACTAAACGAGCAGGCAGTGAGGGGGATTGAAAACTGAGTGAAAAGCTGAGCCCAGAAGGTTGTGGTCAGTGGCACAAAATCTAGTTGGAGGTCAGTAACAAGCAACGTACCCCAGTAATTAATACCGGATCCAACACCCTCCGTTCAAGGGTTTATATTTGTCCCTTGACCTACTGGCAACACCCTAATTCAGGACAAGATACTGTAACGGTGTTTTTGTTTGTCTGTTTGTTTGTTTTGTGGATGTGGTTGTTTTTGTTTGGTTTGGTTGGTTGGTTTTGGTTTTTTTGTTTGTTTTTTTTTCTGCAAGGGCACACTTCTGGCTTATTTTGAACGTGGGGCTCAACAAACAAAAAATGCTGGGGGCCACCCAGCTTGAAAGCAGCTTGGAGGAAAAAGGCCTAGGAATGCTGGTGGTATCCAAATTGAACATGAGCCAGCTATGTGCCCTTGCCGCAAAAAAAGGCCAATGTATTGTTGGGATGCATTAGACAGGTCAAGGGAGGTGATCCTTCCTCTCTACTCAGCGCTGGTGAGGACACACCAGCAGTAGTGGAGCCAGTCCTGGGCTCCCCAGTATAAGAGAGACATGGACATACTGGGGAGAATCCAGTGGAGCACCATGAAAACGATTAATGAATGGAGCATCTCTCCTATCAGTAAAGGCTGAGAGGGCTGACACTGTTCATCCCAGAGAAGAGAAGGCTCAGGGGGATCTCACCCATGTATACAAATAACTGAAGGGAGAGTGCAAAGAGGACAGACCCAGGCCCTTTCCAGTGATGCCCGGTGACAAGATCAGGGTTGATGGGCACAAACTGAAACACAGGAGTTTTCCTCTGAACATCAGGAAACACTTTTTCACAGTGAGGCTGACTGAGCAGTGGCACAGGTTGCCCAGGGAAGTTATGGAGTCTCCCACTTTGGAGATAGTCAAAAGCCATCTGTATGTGGTTCTTGGCAACAAACTCTAGGTGGCCCTGCTTGTGTTAGGGGCTTGGACAAGGTGATCTCCAGAGTTCCTTTCCACTCTCAACTCTGATCAAGTGTTTTAAATGAAAATGAACATGAATATTCAGTATACCTTGAAAAACATAATATCTATTATTTAAGGCATATTTTCAACATAGTGTAGGAGATTTTTGGGGCTTTCATTAGTGTGCATGAGAAAATACTGTTATATCTTGAAATGTCACAGAGTAAGTTTACCTCTAAATATGCTGTGACAAATATAATAAAAAAAATTTCCAGACAGATGGATATCAGAATTAGATATATTCTTGTGTGGAAAATGAGACTGCCCCCATATAAACATTTTTGTGCAGAAAATGATAATAAAAATGTGAAAATAATTGAAAACTGAAATACAAATGCAATATACATTACTGGTATTATTGGAACTTCATGCCCTTTAACTCAAAAGGAAGCTTTATAAAATATTATGCTGAACTGTGACAAGACTGAAGTTATTAAAAAGGACTGCAGTAGAAGTACTTCTGTGTTAGGAATTGAATTTTTTTTGGTTGGAAATATGAAATGAGAAACTCTAATGATAATAATAGAGTGGACATGTAAAAGTACATTTGGACACCACTGATATCTGAGCACAGTTATGCAGAATAGTTAATTCAAGCAGCACTGTTCTTATTATTAAAGTAGAACACTTTAAAAAATTCTAACATTGCAGATAACAGAATTTATTCCAAAAGTACTCTTTGATGTATAATTAGGTAGATACCCTTTTTTTTGCTCTGTTAAGGTTCTTAAGATATGTTATCTTAAACTTCAGCTGACTTTATGATGATTCATTGTAGCAAATGAAATTACATAGTATAGAAAGATTTTTACTGTACTAAAAAGGTGGACTAAAACTACTCTCTCGTGCTATCCATAATTTTCAGTGGAATCCTCCTGTTAAGGGGAAGTGAGGAATATAGGAATAACTTATTGACATACTCAGGAGAAAGCAAATGAAAGGCCTGGAAACAAATCTTTCACCTGTTTTCTACAGGAGGAGTAGAAGCATAATTTTGCTTCATAAGGGATCTACAGTTGCTTGGAATATCACTTTGGAGGATTCTATCTGTTCTTGTGGGCTTTGTTTTCCCCAAGCCTGGCTGTGCCACAGCACAGTTTGTCTGCTAGCAAAGTGTATCTGGTAAACCAACTTCCCACAAGCTACTCTTGCATCAGTGCATCATCATTGTCCAGACCTGGCTCCTTGAGATGTTGGAAGTTAGAAATGAAAATCTGATCCAGTCTCCTATCTTACCTTCTGATTTTTCCAGTAGGGTTGAATGATTCTTCTCAGTAATGAGTGCACTTCTGTGCACCTCCTAGCAAATGTCATAGAATCGCTAAGGCTGGAAAAGACCTTTCAGACCATTGAGTCCAACCATTTACCTCTGCTTACTTCTGTTGAGTTTATACACTAGATGAGGGTGTGCTAAGCAATCCCCCAGTCTTTTCTCACCCATGTCACCACATGGTACGGCATTATGCCTCCTGGTCCCATGTCAAGGCAGCAACTACATTTCTTATTTCTTGAGGAAGAGTCTGTGCAATAGAATACACTATTCCTACTCTTGTGTGTTAATGCTAGAGGAAGAGAAGGTAAGACAAAGTCAGCTTGCACCTGTATGTTGAGGTTTGGACTGCTCCCAGAGTGAAGGCTTGGACCACGGGTTTGTGTTGATCATAATGTTAATTTTGGAGGTTTTGTTGATCTTTTAGACACCTGACATCTGGTAGAACTAGGATTTCATTTGTTACCTGTTGAGAAGCCACTTTCAGGTGAGGAGAATGGATTTGATGTGCTTACAGCAGCACATGTTTTAGAAGGCACATTCTGCTCTGCTCTGTGCTAACTGGAATTTCCATAATGTTAGAGACTTTATACTGAAGTACATGGAGATTGCACAGAAGTCAAGAAAAGTCAAAGATAGAAGTAAATGTGGTCAAGGTCCTCTTTTGCCAGAATGGGATGGTGTTTCTGACCCAAGCAGATATAGTAAAAATTGTTATTCACTGTCTGCCCTAAAAATAGGGAAAGAAATAAGAGCAGTTCCAGTCCTAAATAAACAATTCTGCCTGTATATCTTTGACAAAAAGAGACTGTGCTTTGATTTCAAATGCTTCAAAGCATTTCCCTATGCCTACCAGCACAGTTCCCTTCTTCAAATAGCACTACTTCATCACAGTCAAGAGAGGATCATCCTCACAGTAGTGGTAAAGTCATGTGGTGAGAGATAGATGGTGTTACTGATTTCAACAGAAGGTGCCTGGCTCTGAGTGTTCGAAAAATCTAATAATTATGTCTAGTTTGATATATTAGCATAGACTTAGTAAAGTAACTTTATGGGCTAGTGTTAAAAAAACCCCTAAATCTTTGGTCCTTTGTTTCCTGATGCTGCTGTGTTTGAGGAAAGTTAGTTTAAAATAATCCCTTGAGAAATCAAGTGCAGATATTAAAAACAGAGAGACACAAGCAACCTAGCTTTGGTTTGCTCTTTTGTACAGCTTGTTCGTTTTGATTGTATCTTGGTATAAATCCTTGTCATTAAGTGCTCATGTACCTTACAGGCAGCATTTGATATTTTCTTCTGAATGAATTGGATACGTTCCAGTAGCAGATATTGTAATATATATAATTGAGTTTGACAGTGGATTATGTGGAACTGAATGTCCTAAGGCATGCAAGTAAATCACATCAGCCTCAGGTTCTCAGCCATTGTGGCTTTTGCTGCTTTGATACTGGTGCTATAGAATCCTTCACATGTTTGGTTTGACTTGTTTGCCTTCTCTTCCCCCTTCTTTCTTTTATGCTGGCTGAATTTTTCCTTGAGATTTAGAATTCTGTGGCACCTCAAGGAAAGGCAGAAAGGACTGACTACAGGAAAAAATAAAGAGGAAGAGAGGTCTCCTAGTTGTGTTTGCAGGCAGTGCAGTTGCAGTGCTGCAGATGAGAACTAGAAACTATAAGGTGATTCTGCTTTTTTGCTATTGTCTGTCTAATGACTGAAAGGCTCAATTGGTTGAAGGAATCATGAAAAGCTTCACTGGTTGAAGGAATTCTATGGGACTCTTTTTCTGGACATCTGTGTTTTTACCTATTTTTTTAATTCAGCATCAGGGCTTCTCCTTTACTCCCAAGGGAGATTTGATTCTTTCACACTTGATGAGTATGCCCCTGCAGGGTCTCCTCAGGTTCTCATTCAAGAATATAAAGATGGAGTGACTACATCACCTCATTAAATTCCGTCCAGCTTCATCAGAAATAAGATGAGTAACTTTAGTTTTGATGGCTGTGATCATATTGATCCATTTTCACCTACAGTTGGTGAATGTATCCTCTGTATGGCCATACCTGGGTTGTTATGCTGGTCCCGGTTAATTACACCAGCTAAACGGATTGAGAAAGGGTAGCAGCTGTCATCTTCAAAGGCCTACAAGTATATTAATATACACCCTAATCCAGGCTCCAGTTATGTCAGGGATGCAGGAAAGTTCAAACTGAAGAAAGGGCACTATCACTTACGGGGCAAATGACAGAGGAAGAGCAGACAGTGGAGGATCACCTACATTTACCTGAAGCCAACTGCTAGTCTCAGCTGTGCTGGAGCTATAGTGCAGATAAATGTCTTTACAAGTGTCCTATATCAAATATCTGCATAGGCATGAAGTAAAGGAACCCTCTGATTTCTGTAAAAAACCTCTTCTGTAGTTATTCTGCCTGAGCAGATGCTAGGGTTGTATCAGTCCTCCAGTCATTTTTGAACTAGTAGTCCTGGAACACCTCACACATGTCTTTCAGGAGAGTCTGATGGCCAGTCACCCAGAATGGCATCTACACCAGCAGAGGGAGAATAACTGTCTTTTCAGATTTTGTCATGATACCACAATACACCTGCCACTCCTACTGTCAGAATCATCAAGTGCCATGAACTGTGAGGGATGTCCTTACATCAGCCTTGTCTTCCCACATGGACACGAAGAATTGCGACATGTGTGAAGTGCCCTGGCAGAGGGTGCCACACAAAACTCTGCTGTTTTGTATGCTCAGGATTCATTTGCAGCTGCAGCAGGGGCCACAGAGACCACAGTAATGACTGAAACAAAAGCCCAGGTGTTTACTTTCTACTTTGGTAGACAGGAATTCAACAGACACAGTTAGAGGATGCTTAGTGCAGCGGTGACCAGAGGAAACATAATAGATTATGATGTATCTTAAGCAGATGGAATGGTCTCATGGTCTCCTTTGATTTAAAACTTTACAAGGCCATGAAATATCCCAGTGCTGTTCCCTGCTGGCGTGTCTGCCTTTTGCATTTCACTTTATGCAGTGAAAATAGGAGAATCATACCAGCTCTATGGTGAAGCAGATTTTTTTTTTTTTAACAAATTAAATTTTATTAAGCTAATGGATTGAAACTGTAAATATATTGTGAATATTTAAGTACGGTGGGGATTTTTAAGTACGGGACAGATCTCAATTTTCTTTGCAAATTTTCCAATGGTATTATTCTAAGAATTACTAACTTTGTGCACCTGCGATAGATTCAAGAGCAGCTAAACCAGAAATGTTGAAGGTTCAGTCTTTATCATAGTACTGAGAAGGTTGCTTTGTTTTAGAACCAGTGCCAGCACTTGAATCACGGCAGCTCAGAATGACCTTTCTCCATTACTATCGGTTTACAATTCCTATACTCACAAGGATGAGCTGAGGAACTTTTTAATGAAAATGAAAGATGTTTGGAAGTTTGCCACAAGGAGAGGAGAGGAATTTATGAGGTGGCTTTTCGGGAATACTTCCCCACAAAATTTCTTAGCCCTTTAGAGACATTTTGTCCACCTATGAAGTAATTGCTGAATATTAGTAGTACATGTGAAATTAACTTCAAATGTTTTTGTAATTTTATAGTATCTCTTTTTACTAATGAAAAATGTTTTCTTTTAGATTTTTGGCCTGAGTCTTGCAAACTTCTCTGAATTAGCCATGTCCCATATCAATCCTGAGTCTGATTGATATCAAGTAGTCTCAACAGGAAGCAGTTTCCTGGATCAAGGCCTTTTTTATTCATTGTGTGTGTGCTGAGATGTTTTGCTCTGTTGTTTTAGTGTAAGTGATTCCCAAACCATTGGGATTCTTGTAATGGATGAAACTCAGGCTATTAGTTCTTTTATTTACAAATCAAACTGGACATCTTGGACAGTAATATTTTTTCTGTATATTTTGGCACTTCCAACCAAAGCAATAAACCTGGTAAATCTCTTCTGAGATGTTCCTGTGTCAAAACACGTAGAGAAATTCTCTTTTATACAGTTTGACGTTAAAAGAGGATGACAGTAAATCCTTTGATACTGATTTGCAGGATCATGAACAATTTACAGATTTTCTTACTTTATGTTGCGTTTTTTCCTAGTCTTTTAAATCCACTTCTTTTAATATGTATTGGTTTTAAAGGAGCATTATGATTCAGTCTAATTAGCTGTAGTCCTTGAATCTGTGGAGCAAAAGGTTTTATATTTCTAATTTGGATTGCTAAAGCTGAGGAAATACTTCCTTTCTTCCAAGGATAATAATTAACTCTTTCTGGGTTACCTGAGAGTATTTCCTCAGGTACAATTAAAGTTCAGCCAGATATTGATAATAATCTTGCATATGCAAATATTTCCACTTTTGGGTCATTTGCAGGTGCAAAAGACTAATGCAGTTGAGAACTTGGCAATAAATGGAGATCTTAATTGGACCTTCCACTACCTTTGTCAGCATTAATTTTGGCCTGTCTGATGAGAAGATTAGAAAGCATTTCAAAATAACCTTACAGGTGAGTAGTTGTGGTATTCCGATCCAGAATTCTGATTTAAGAATACATTGGTTTAATTTAAACACATTCCCAATCAATTTAAGGCAAATTAAAATAAACCTGGTTTAAATGTAGTGGTTTGAACTGAGTTACATTCACTAATTTTAAATGCACACTTATTTAAACTGGTGCTACATTTCATAGATGTCTCTGTAGGTTTCCATCTAGGTAAAGAAAATTGGCACCACTACTAGTTAGTTTATGCCAACATAGGTCCCTGAAAAATGCAGCAATTGGAACAAAAAGCAGTTTATCCCATTTTAGTTTGGTCATTTAGCTATTTTTCTTGTGCAAGGCCAGACCAATTTTATTCTGTTCTCCGGTTCCTTATCCAGTGCTGCACCTTGACAAGATAATCGCACATCAGCTGATCCACAGTGACTGCGCATCTGTCCGAGGCAGATGAGAAATTAGGTGAATTAGTTTAGGCTTCATGGAAAGATGGCCAGGCTAACTTTTATTATCTCACTACCTGCTACAGCCTAAGAAAACTGACATGGACTGTAGCCATGGGTCAGCTGATCCGCAGTAACCTGTTACCTCATTGTAATTTGTCTGTGTGGCAATTTCTGAGTGTTTCCAGACAGACTATTTTGTGTACCTGAGTAAATCACTTTAAAATGTTAGCCTGAATTAAATGGGAGCTATTTTCCTCTGCTGACACGCACATACCCAAATTAAGTTACACTGTTTTAAGCCTTTTATCAGTTTAGTCCACCTCTCAATACGTACCTTGCTTTGCATCACAGTGTGTGTCCACATACCTCTAGGAGTTTGCACTGATGTACCTTGTTTGATAGTTATTATTAAACTTGTGTTTTGCCAGTTTTTAAAATCTAGACGAGCAAATAAATAGGTAATTTGATCCGGTTATTGTCGTAGCCAGCAATAACACTTGTGTCACCATTGTGGAAAACTCCACAGTAGATAAACTTAGAACCTGTAGGTGTAAAGAAATTGGAGATTTTAGTCCTCTGGTTCATGTTTGTGCTGTAGCCCTGCATTCAAGGTAGCTACTAATAATTAAATGAGGTAATTAATCATTGTTACATTAAAACCAACATTGCCACTAAACTGCAGAGCTTGCACGATATGCTTGTCTGCTTTTTTAACAGCCAATGTTAGTAACCTACCTTATTGCCAAAATTGGATCTCTGTACACATCCTTTTGTACCTAAGTAAATAACCTGGTTCTCATCTCATTTTCTTTCCTTTGGTATTTCCAAATATAAAACTCATTTTAAACCTTTTGTTTTGCCCTTCTATTATTTCCATTTTGAATACCAGTACCATGAATGTGCAGAAATCATGTGATTTCCCCAGCAAGTGGCCATGATGAGCTTGGAAATGTGTGAATAGCAGTGAGAAACAGTTGTTGACTTTGTTTCTTTTGTGTCAGAATTGAGATGTACCCCATAGCATGGCTCCAAGGTTTTGTTCCAAAGAAAAGAAATAGCTGAAACAGTACTGCCTTTTTAATGGCTGAGTAATTTGCCTCTGTCCCAACCCCAGAATCTCATTTTAGGACTCCTCTGAAATGCAAGTTTATTTCCACCTGTAGGCCTGTCACCTGTATTAATGTAACTGACATTATTATAGTAGCTGTTAACAGTGATTTTTGGATGTAGTAGTTTTTGAAATTGCATGGTGCCTCTGACTGAAGGATTTCAAAGTGTTTTAGAACAACATATTTAATTAACCACTACTTCAGCATTACCAGCAGCTTTGCTTGAAATAGATTATGGTCTATGCACCTAGAGAAGGATTAGACAGTAATAATGAGAAATATGAGCTTCTGAGAACATTGCTTGGTTATAGTTCTTCTCTTCAATCCAAATGTTTAAATTTCTAATGAGGGGAGTGGTATATCTCTTCTATTTCTGAAGAAAAATATCTCAGGTTTGTCATTGTTATGGCACACAAAATACTGATTGTTCTGCATATGTTAAAAAAAAGTGAATCTGAAGACGCTTTCTTGAATCCTCAGAAAGGACAATTATTTGAAATTTATAGAATAACTGCAAACTTTGATACAAAATAACTAAATTTATAATGTAAGATATTATAAAGTGTTGTTCAATACCGAGAAGGAGATGTCAATGCCGTATAAAAAAAAGATCCTTCTCACTCCTAAGTTGCAAAACACTGTTACTCATGACATGTCATTGTATATAAATGTGATCAATTTTTAAGGTTCTGTTTATTAAGGAACCATCTATTAGCATTTAATGAGAGTACTGTCAAGACTATGTAGGAAATTTTTTATATTTAAAGGGATGTTGCAATTTTAAATATTTTGAAATTAATAATTCATCCTGCTATTATGTCTTTCTTCTATAACTTGTCCTGTGCATACAACTTTTCTACCTGAATTTGTTTGTCTGGATTTGTTTGTCTGGAATACCATCTGAAACCAGGCCAAGAAACGTGGTCTTAGCACTCCAGGCTGCTTATTGATCTGGTGACTGTGTTGTCTATAAGAAAGGAAAAAATAAGAGGGTTTTTTTTCGGTAGGCTTTAAGTGTTTGTTTCCCTTGCTGACTGCACCACTGAAAAGTCAGGTCTTTATCATTGTCCAAGAACAGCTGTCTCCTTTTCCTTCTGGAAAGCTCGTGACTAGACTAGATGAGGATTTAAGAGAACTGGATTCTGTTTTTAGCTCTGATAGTATCTTGTCAAATCTCGAAGATTTTTTTAAGCATTTTTGCCTCAATCTCCTAATCTGTAAAACAGGCATATTGATACCAGCAATTTTTCAGTGGTTCTTTGAGATGTATAGATTAAAAATGCTACTATGACCTTTTCTGTATCTACTATCTCCTCATAAAAGACCTGATTCTGTTAGGTGTTACCTGAATGGTAATGAGATCTCTTAATGCTTAGTAATGCTTAATGTTAATGTTCAGTCTGTGCTCAGTACTGTGCAGAAACAGGTCCAAATAATGATGCTTTTTTATTTTTTCTTCACATCAGCTTTTTCTTTATTTTGTCCCTTTACAAGACTGTGTTATATTTTCTATTTAATATTTTGGAAGTCTTCAACTAAACTAGCAGGAGGGCATTAGTTTTGCATGCTGTTCAAAAGAATTAGAATTGCAACTGAGCTGATGCCACCATTACTTCTAATGTAAAAATACATATGCTGTCTGATTGTTTAGAGCTAAAATATTCTTGAGTCCTGTGCATAACAGTTAATTCTGACTGCAGCAATGCTCACTAATACTAATGAGCGTGGGTCTGATGTATGACAGGATACTTTTCTGCCAAAAAGCCACTCATACCTCCTGCAGCTGCTGCTTTTGCTGTTCAGCCTGGAAGGACTTTTATAGACCTGTTCTTCCTATTCCCCAGAAAAAAACCCCAGTGCTTCAGGAGAGAGAAGAGGGTGAAATTCATTCCAAGTAAAAATGTTGACATATTAACAGGATCCTTTCAGCAGCTTCTTGGAATGAAAAAAACCTAATACCTGAATATATATAATTTCTCTCTGACACCTCCTATACCCCATCTCCCAAATTGAAGGACTTGGCATATTAGTGCGCTTAGTAGTCTGTTAACATTATAGATAGTCTAAGGAAACTGCATAATAAGTCTGTACTCCATTTAGGAAAATTGCAAACTGTCCTTTAGTCAGCTAACAAAACCTCTCAGATAGCTGAAGGAATTTACTAATTCTACCATGGACAAGGCAGAGTGAAATTTCTCCAGTCCTAAGGTAAAGGTAAACATTTATTCCCAGATAACATTGCTTTGTTGATTGCATATGAAAAAATGCTGCTGTATTCTTTCTGAAGTTGTGGGATAAGGTAACCACAATAAGGAATCCAGTGTTACATCAACTCCTTTTATTTCCATAGATAGAGTAAGACTGCAAAAGGCAGCAATTTGATTAGTTAGAAGTGATTATAATTTGTTTTGCTGTAGGTCAACAGCTGTCTAGATGATAAGATCAAAAACTTGTTCTACTTTACTTTCTTTGGTCTTGTGCTGAAATGTTTTTTTGTTTTTTGTTTTTTGTTTTTTTTTTTTTTGCTACTTGGCCCTTTTTCCCAGAGATTCTTAGAAATTTAGCTCAAATAAATTGATATGCTTTTTTTCCCAACTGAAGAGTGAATTGTTCTAGGTGTAAAAATTATACTTGCTTTATTAATGATTCTTACACATGACACTGTAGAGCCTGAAGGCATCAAATCAAGTCTCAAGTAATCCTGTTTAGAACTTGGCTGTTTGATGAAGCTGCAGCCTTTATTGTAGAAGTGCCTAATTTTATGCACTGAACAAGTGAGTTATTTCGGGAGGTTTCCAGAATGATTTCTTTAGGCAACAAATTAATGGCAAGTGTCATGAGAGTCAGCAGCAAGGAATGGAGGCAATCGGTGCAAATATTGAGCAATCTGAAAGAAGCTAATGAAAAGGTGTAGCTCTGAAGATAATGCATGGAGGGTGCAAATACTTTCTATGTAACTCATAAACAAAGATTTAATTCTTAATCTGAAGAAACTGATTTGTTAGTAGGGAGGGAAAAGAAATTATGATGTTAAAATTACAGGTTTCCTGAGTTGTGGTGCAATCAATCTTTCAGAATTTTATTCTCAGATCTCATGTGTGACCACCTCTGAGCATGCACAACATCTTCCTTAATTGCTTCTGACTTGCTCTTTGGTTTATGTCTTATAAGCTGATCTATTAGATGGTTACTGATGAGAAGAGGAAGAAAGGGTTATTTTAATTTACATGAATCTCCTTGTGACAGCGGGGTTTGGCTGAGTGGATCTATTTATTATTAGTACCAACAGGTCAGGTGGCTAAGAGTGTTTCAGTACGGTTTTATTTAAAATACACTTTAAAATACACACAGCCTGTAATCCTGACTTCATGATTGATTGTATAGCTGGGGGCTTACATGTTTGGTGAGGTGACCTCACTGCCCAATCTGGAGAGCTCAGCTTGAGACAAGTTTTAGTCTACAAGATGTTTTAAAATTAGCCTGGACTCACATTATGACTACACAGAGATTTGTGAAGGAAATTGATGAATTAAGAGCCTAGGGATAAGTATTGACTTCTTGTTTTAAGAAGGAGTATCTGAAAGCCTGTAACAATATGTTGTGAAGTTATCTGTTTCATGGATCATTATGTTAGAGAGGCTCCTTATGCCTTAATTTCATGTTTATATTGTTGTGCTGATGAATTATTGCATGTGACGAGGCCCTTTGTAAAGAAACAGCACGGAATAATTGTTTTAAATTGCAAGCCCGTAGGTAGAGATGCTTCTGTAACTGCATCCAGGACACATCCTGCTCCCATAAATGCCAATTAGCAAAAGCAAAGAGGAGAAGCAGTTTGATGGTCAGAATCCACCAGGGCAGCATCACCAAGGTGTACCACAGGTAGCTAACATGGGGACTGGGGGCAGCCTGGTTGTGTTAGTACAACACACAGCCTGGGCTCTGCTGAGGGAGACTATTTATACCCTGCTGCCATAGCTCTCCTTCAACGGAGTCCGTTGATTCTCTGGGACATAAAGATAGGAGCAATATCATGACAGCGTGGGGAATATGCCCCTGTCAGGACAAGAATTCTGCTTTGTTTTATGAACATAATTTTTGACTGTGACCTTCAGTGTAGAGAAGAATATCCATTTTATGGTAGTGGTGAATGCATCTGGGAAGCAGTAAGAGGCCAGTTAAGGTCTCAGCAGATGTTTCCACTGTGGTAGAATAAAAGGGTTTCTACTAGCAGAATCACTGATTTTTATGTGATCCCTGCTAAGCTGCTGATAAATGAGGGGAGATGGGGCAGACATAGAAAAATTTCAAGTAGATGAAGAGGAAAAAGGATAGTGCTCCAATACTGTAAAGGAGAAATATCTATAAAAGTAAAGGAGGTATGTCCAACCTGCTTCTGGAAAAGAAGGCATCAGTGCTCCAAAGGAGGATGTTTTTCGACTACTTATGTTTTTTTTTATAAACATTGCAATGCCCTAGCACTAGCTAAAATTAAAGTACATGTTTGTAGGAAATTCCATTGAATGTCTGGTTGGTGTTTGGTTTTTTTTTTTTTTTTTAACATGAAGCAGAACAGCTACAGCAAGGGGTAATTCTGGGAGAATGTGCCTAACAGCAGAATTGACTCGGGTTTTACCACTGATTCCTGGCCTTGGGCAGTAGGACTAAAGGATCGCATGCAGAGGGCTTCAGACAGGATTTCTGTATCCAGAAATCTGCTGGAGAGACCCAGAGTAAAGACAGTATTTGGAATCTTGCCAGATTCAACTGGCTTGGAAATGTGTGGGATGCAACTGTTAGATCCAATTACAGCAGATTGATGATTCCCTATGAAAGGGACTCAGCCAGGATAAGATAAATAATAATTTGACTTTCCTTTACATTTTCCCAGAATCTTTAATGGGAAAAAAATTATATATATATGCAAATATTTGCTGAATCAGTAGATAGCTGAGGCCATAAATAAAAAAGATAGTATGTTTTGGCATTTATTTTTCTATAGGCAAAAAGGTGTTTCCCCTCCTCTGATATTTTCCCCCCACTTCTCAGCTTTTAACAGTTTCAGAGTGGAAAGAGAAGGGAATCCTAAAGTGATGTTAGAGATGATCAGTTCAGACTTCTCACCATTTGCCTGTCACCCATCTGTCCTGATCCCCAGAGCATGCTGTTTCTTATTGATGGAAATGGGTATGTTTCCTGCAAGCAGTTCAATTAAGACAACATGTTTTGTTTTTACTTGCATTTTTCTCTTTGAGAAGTTAGCACTGTAAATTAATATTTAACACATACTAGGAGTTAACCTTTTTAAGGAGGATTCTTTTAGTTGATATGTTTGTGAAGGATATTTTTAAAGAGGAAGTATCCTTAAATATTTTTTGACCATTTTCTAAAGTTTCTATCATTTTTTTTACTTATTCTTTGAAATAAAGTGACCTGTGCTCCTTCAGTGATATACATTTTATGTCTGTGAGTCCTAAAGGAGAATTTTGCATTTTGCATTCATTTATTTAGGAAAACTGAGAGATTTCTGTGTTCATGAAAGGCCTATTTATTCTCCTAGACTGCTCAAAATATCTGCTAAACTGGATCTTCCGTTTACAGGCTTAGAGCCCCGAAATTGGTGTCTCTGCTCAAAAGAACAATATCTCTGCCCTCTTTGTGATCCTTTATTGACTGTAGTACATTTTACCAGCGAGTGAGTTATCTCTGATTTATATGGTCATAAATAATAAAATTTTGTATTTTCAATTGGTGGTTGTTTGCAAGCAGATTCCATTATGTGTTCTCAGCTTTTTGGCTATTGTCAAGCTAACTTAGATTCTGGTGATTTACTACTTTGTAGGATCTATGACTTTCTTTTATAAGCTTTGTAGAGAAAAAAATGATATGCTGTAAAATCTATGCTGAAGGAGCACTTGGAAGGAGAAAGAAAACATTCAATTCCTAAATAAGTATATGTTTTAGCTTTCTCAGGGTGTGATTCTGTCAAACTTCTAGGGGCAGGGGACCTTTAAGTGTGCTTAGTTACTATTCTACATATATCACTTGGGCAGGCAAGGTGTGGATTCTTATTCACAACTGAAGTGTAATGTCAGTCATTAGACTCATTTATATTATAATGGCACTAGTAGAACAAATTGGTTCCTGGGCTCCTACTGTATTTTCAAGGCTTGCTTTTGTCTTTGTTTTTGTGTAGTACTGATGACACATCCCTTTAGGATAAAGGCATTTTATTAAAACTCTTTTAGCAGGAAGAAATTTTGGCACCTACATCAATGCTGGTAGCAGAGAGCATCTGCACTGTTTGCTGTGATCATGCAGAGAAAGAGTTGACTTCATTTCTACAGCTGTTATGACTATAATTTCCCTCAACTGCAGTCTACTTTCATTTAATTTGTGCTCAAGGGCCCTTCACATGGAATGGTTTCTGCTGGGTGAAAGATCTTGATACAGCCGAGAGGTCACAATAAAATACACTCTACTGATTGTAGTGAATACTTGGTGTTTGCTGTATGCAGGATGTATGGAGGAATCCATGTTAATGCCAGAAATAAAAGTAAAATATAGGTTAATTTTATCTACAAGCTTGCAATTGAATTAATGGAGGCTTGCTATGAGTTATGAGAGGTCTGTCACCAGCTTGACTATACAGACGCTTTATGTTTTAGGTTTACCTTTGTACAATAGCCTTTTTGTGGTGTTATCATTGCCTGATGTACATATAACCAAAGGTTTGCACAGAAAAGAGTTGTGTGACCGTTAATCCTTTCCCCAGTTCTGGAAAAAAGATTATTTAATACAATGTGAGAAACAGGATTGTAGTTCTCAGGGAAGAAAAGATATTCACTAATTCTAACAGGAACACAAACTTTTCTAGCAGGCAATGAGTAAAAATAAATCACTTCTCATTGGGAAAGAAATTAAATGGTCTACAGGTATCTTTCCAAAAGACAGAAGACAGGAGTATGGAGACAAGGCTATTCATTTCTCTCATTTCTTCCTTTGTTTCCAGGACCTATTGGACCATCTGTGCATTATGTCTATGCAGGGGTCACAAGCTCTCAAGTTGTTTCCAGGTGAAAAATGTCTGCTTCTGCTTTAAATTCACCTCTGTATGCATTTGTGAAGGAAGAAAGGAAGGAAAACAACTGACTGTCAGGGAGGGCTGCAAGTGGTCAAAAGCACTCCATGATGAAGTGTTCCTTATGTCAAATAATACAGCTGGAGACAATAGGACCAGTTTTGTTTGTAGATCCTGGCAGCACCTGGAGAAGGAGCAACAACTGTGCAGTTAGATCTAGAGAACAAGCACTTGTATATATATATATATATATATATATATATATATGTATATAAGATCACTGGGCACCGTACTGCATCATACTACTTGACATGACTAACGGGACCATCTGAGAAAACAGGAGATTTTTTCAGTGTTTGAATTCAGTAGCCTCACATAAAACCCATCTGGATATTCAGAAGTTAATATGCTAAAGAAAACACAATTTTGTGTGTATATATATTTTTTGTTAAAATCCTGCTCAAAAAGGTGAAGAAGGACTCCAATAAAACCTCAAGACCTATATCCAACCAACCTGGTAAAAATCTATAATGATATAAATTATGCAAAATCGTTGACTTCAGAGTCGTGGTACATCTGCACACTATGGTGGAATTTTTCCCGGAAGGATTTGCCGTACCAAATTAGACTTCATATCAATCTGCTCTACAAACTTGTCTCTGAATGTAGCCAGCACCAGATGTTTCAGAGGAAAGGTGGAAGAAACCACCTGCTTCATATAGAAATGAGGCTAATGTGTTCTTTACATTAGGTGCCCTCCTGAGTAGTGGTTAGATAAAGATTTAAGTCTGAAAGCAGAAATTTATTAGTATTGTTGTTGTTATTATTATAATTATTGTTTTGTTGTTGTCACACAATTTATGGCAACTAGGTCTTTTTGCTGGTTTTATACATGCAAGTTTGAATATAGTTTTTGAGCAAAACTATTTTATTTAAATCTGTTTCAATATCAATAAGTCTTTCATCTCTGGCAAGAAGGTAAACCTGTATCTCCAGAGAAACCAAATTTGTGACGACAGCCCCATGACAGCAGTAGGAGAGGAGGTGGTGACTTTTGGAGCTTTTTAATGGGATCTCATATGCAGAAAGAAGGTTTACATTTATTAATTTAATGTTTTACCATAGCTGTTAATGATAAAAAAATTCTTTCTAGACTTTCTGAACCTTCTGCAGCAGTTCTGCTTCTTTTCCTTCTCAGGATTAATATGAATTCAGTGAGACTATTGAGTTTCAAAATGCATTTCCTATGATTGTGGTTTAGGTCAGGATGGACGGAACTCACTTGTCAAATAATATGCAATAATTAGATCTGTACAAAGAAGTTTGGATATGTATTGTCTCTTTGAAGCGGTGATTATTAATGATTAGAAAACTATGAAGTTACATAAATGGCATTTCCTTTACTTCTCATTTAGCTGTTCACCTGAGCAGCAGTTGTCAGTACTGGAGGAGGAGGAGTAGGGCACCGAGTGTTTGGGCTGCATGATCTGAATCCCCAAGGTCTGGTATCCCCAGAGGCAAAGTTGTGCTGCAGCCTCTTTGGACTGACACGGATGAGTTTTATGAGGTGGAGAGTATCTTCCAGATTCCTTGAACTTAGTGGATGAAGGACTGTTGTGAGCTTTTGCTCTTTCAGTGTTTTAGTCAGTTGCTGGGTAAATACTCTTGGCTAAGTTAGTTCTACTATTTCTGTCAGGAATAATTTTTTTTCATAAAAACTGTCTAACTGTGCTTTATCTAACATAGCTACATCCCTAAGAACAACATAGCAACACACAGAATGTTGAACTGTGATCTTCCAACATCAGCCTATTTATAAAAGCAATACCGGCTCAATAGGCCAAGACACCTATTTTTTTTTGCACTTACAGTGTGGGAAAAAATTGCATCTTAGTATTTGAATAAGTAAAAATAACTGCCATAGGAGGTGTACAGTATTTAAATTTGAGAAAAGAAAAGAAAAACCAACAAAAAAAGCGCCAGAGAATATCAGGTAGAGTGTCAGAGCAGAGACTAATTCTTTTTCCTCTCTTTCCCTGTTCATTAAAGGCAAACTGATAACAGCAAAAAACACATAGCCCATTGGATTTTCTCTTATGTCACCAAAGACAGGCTGGCTGCTAGCACTGCCTAGGTTCCTGGTGGATGTGACCTTGCTGGTGACAGTGTGTTGCCACCAGTGCTGAGGAATCCTAGTTCATCACACTCAAGAGATGGTGCTGTCTCAGGACTTACAGCCTGATCTGAACCCATTGGAAAGACTAGTATTGCCTCTGGTGGCTTCACACCAGGTTCTAACAACATGAGGAGCAGTTTTCTTATCTTGTTTGTTAATGACTTTTAAAGAGAGAGTTAACAGTATTAGCTAGGGAGGACCTAGCTTCCCTGTCTGTCAGGTGATTTGTATATTGCAGCTCTCAGCTCATAAATTGGTGTCCGTGCCAGACTTCAATGATTAAAGAAAAAATTGTCTCGCTAATACCTAGTTTTAGCTTGATTTTTTGCTCTTAATGATTCTTAAGGTAGTTCAACTGAGAAGTGTACAGTAAAATTCCTCTGGAACTTCAAGGACAGATAATATTTAAATGTGTCTAAAAAAAAAAACAACCTGAAAACCAGGATGAAATCTTTTCCCCCTAATGTTTATACTGCTGTTTCTTTAGTTGATTTTTGTCTGTTGGGTATAAATACATCCAACTTATATAAAACCAAGAACAGAAAGGCTGGTCCACCTTTTAAGAGGCTTTTATCATGCATCTTTTTTTAACGTTGGGAAAGTCAAGCCTGGTCAAACCTTACAATGGCCTTGTGGCCATACAGGAATCATATCCCACCTTACATCTAGTCTGACTTTTTAAATTCACAGCTTCTGTTGTTTCTTTTTCTGATGATTAGAAAACCGTTCCGAATAAATATCAGAAAATGCCTCCTGTTTTTCTCTCAGATCTCTCCTTAAAACAGTTTATTTTTAAGCAATCCCCTAAAAACTCTGGCAATGTACTGGCTACTGAGGTAATGAACTAGTGCACAGAAAAATAAATGTATGGAACTCTCAGTGTATGATCAGCAAACATCCCTGTGCACATTCTTGTCTCACAGACTATAAGCAAGGGTGCAACTGGTAAACAATGATGAGATGGTGTAGGGACATGATGATACTGATGTATAATTGAGACAGAATATGAATTGCTTCAAAGTTAAACGTTTTTGGGACATGTAAGAGAGGTGTTGAGTTTTGACTTACTAGAGATTTGTCACATGCCAAGTTCTTCATTGTAATATCATAAATCTAAAAGTAGATGAAGATGAACTGCTGTGTGTTGGTGAAGACTGAAAGTTACTTTTCTTTCAAGTTCATGTTGAACTGATCATAAAAAATATCCATTCAAAGTACTATAGGCTTGAATTACCTGTGAAATCATATTAACCTGTGAAATCATAGTTGCTAATCACAGAACACAATAATCTTACCTGTATTCTGCTAGAACAGAAAATTGGTTCTTGGACATGCTGATGGTCTACACTACTACAGTCTTTGAAGGAAGAGATCTCTTCCAACACAGAAATGAAAAACAGAGTTGAGTGCTACTCATGGGCTAGTTGGTTGAAGGCTTGGTCTTCTTTTAGTGTGGTCTGTGGTCCAAGCTGTTCACGTAAGTGCGTATGGATGGGAGATCTGCAAGGCAGCAGGTAGCTGATTGATTCAAAATAAAAAGTCAGAACTTTTTAGGCCTGTGAATATCTGATGTATTAACCTACAGTTAAAGGAGAAAAAGCTCTCTTATCTCTTACAATAGAGCAGAAATTCAGACAATGAATACGATGTCAAACCTCCCCATTCCCCTTCTACAAAGTAAGCTTCGTTTTTACACAGAAATAAGGAAAGTCATTTACTGCTGGCTTGGGTACAGTGCTCTTTTTATCAGATTAGAGTCATAGCTGCAATAGCAGAGTGTAGCAGAAATGCACAGAAATATTATTAACTTCCAAATTAAGCACAGTATTTGTGAGTTGCAATCGGGAGCAGAGGATTTTTAATTAGAAATCTTGACAAGGCTTAAATGAATTGTTTTTGTCCCAGTAAAAAGTGGGGCCTTGATAAATTTCTGTTACTGAAAAGCGAGTTAATTTCCCCTGTTCAATTCTTCTTTCAGTGGCTGTTATACATCATAGGAACTAATTTATGGGGGAAAGCGCTGAGCAGGAATTGATGATTATTTTAGGAATAGATCAGCACAAAACTACTCACATGAGTAAAGGAGGCTGGGATTTGGTTCCCCATTCAAACTCCACAAATGCTATTACCAGATGCTTCAGAAGCTGGAATCATTTCTTCCCCATCTTCGTGGCACATAAGAATGTAACATAACCTGGGGATTTGCACTTCATTCTAATACCATTGGCTCACAAGAGTGCTGGCATCAGTTTTGTGCTCTGACAATTCACATTACAAAAAAAAAAAATTGTTACCACTTTTTTTCCAGTTTTAAACAGGTTATCTCTGAAACCTGTAGAGGAATGCTGTGCTCTGCTCACATTAAGGAGCAGATACCATCAGAAGTTCATGTCACAACCGCTTATCACCACCCTTTGTGGTATGAGATGGCATCACTCATTGAGGACTACCAGCAGTTCCTAACCCTCTTCTATTGAAATGAACCCTGTCTATCTACATTTACGATGTAAACTGTTTATGGTCAGGTGAGTATTGTGGCCAAAGCAGGTCAGAGAATGTATAAACAAATAGATACAGGGTACCCTCCACAAGCAAGGCACAGTCTGCTTGTTTCTCTCTTTCTGTTGGATTCTGTTACCATGACCACATTACTATCTTTCCTAATCAAAGCTGATGGTTTTTCACCCAGTTTTCCCACCTCAGTAAAGCAACTTCAGGACAAATGAATCCAAATGGAACTATCACAAGGCATCCAAGTTTTTCTGCAAAAAAAGCCTTCTGGAGAGATACCTGTTAAAGCCACCTGGCTGGATGGTCAGAAGGAAATGCTCAATGATCTTAGTACTATCATGATCACAGACCATGGCAGTGTTTCTCCAGTGTCTGGGATTTGGAAATGGCCCTGTCACAGGAAAGATAGATGCATCAAGAATTTCTGCTAGTTTTCAATGGAACACCTGCCCTATAATAGTTCATAGCACTCACTCCAAATGACAGAGAAGTGCTGGGGGAAAGCCCAGCACAGGTATCTGGAGAAGAATGGACCATTTCTGTTAAGGATTTTTTTTTTTTTTCAGATGCTGTATATATTGAAGGCTTTGTCAATAGTCCCTGGGCAGGCATAATTCTGATGGCAATCTCAAAAAGGCCAGACAAGGCTGATATGATTACACAGTTTGCAGATTCAGTTGCTGCAAAAGCCTTTGGTCTTCTGAGCACACAAAATTCCCAGAGAAGGGAATGATTTCAAGGGCAGCATTTGGCTTTATGCTGTCAGCTTCAGTAATTATGCAATTCAACTAAATTAAAGCGAGAAAGTCACTGAGTCAATTTTGAAAAATCATACCTTCAATGAGTAAGAAGGAGGAAACAAACATATATATGTGTATGTATATAAAATATGCAGTGTACATACCTATAGTATATGTCAAAAGATAACATTTGCAGTTTTGCTACTAAGGAAAATTCCATTTTCCCTAGGCTGTTAGAGTACATTCATCCCTGTGGCATGTGAGAGCCTTCTGTTAGTGCTTTAATCCATATATCTTACGTATCTGTTACATACTTATTCTCAGGTTCTCCTTCAAGAGGAAAAACTTGTCCAGCTAGGTCTCTTATTTTGGTGGACCTGAGGTATTTTATTTATTTGTTTGCTCTTTCAATTTACATGCTTTGGTGTAAATATGTAGATAAGGAAAGATCAAAGGATTTTGCCTGGCACTTGAAACAGAAGGTACAAAGTTTTGCCAAAGGCTTATTAATCCACAACTGATCCTGAGGTTTCCAAGTTATCCTCTGTTGCTTTGTCATATGAAGCCTTACACAGGGCACTTGGAGTGCAGAAGGAGTATGCCCTGGATGCCAGCCAAATGAAAGAGGACAGCTGAGGGGTAAGTGCTAACGTGGCTGAGGACTGTGGGATCTGGAAATAGAAGGAAAATAATTGCTGCTGATGTGAATTTTCCATCATACATGTGCGAATATGGGGATAGAGCCAAATAGGTTCAGAAAGGGTTTTCACTAACACCTACCTAAAACACAGCCTTTGTCAGGCACAGAGGATCTGTCTTTGCTTAGATCACCCATTCATGCACTTTGATGTAGCATCTACTGCCACGTCTCCTCCATAACCCTGCGAGCTTGGGACTCTCTCTCTCTCTCTCTCTCTCTGTCTCTCTGTTATTCTTTGGCTCCTTCATAGAAAAATTATTTTGACTTTCATCTCTAACTCATCAGAATTCAGATTCTGGTATCTCCATGACTTCAGTGTTTTCCTCTGGGTAAGGATTAGGACTTGCACAGTTATTAGAAGACCTCTTTCTCTCCTATGCTGTTTTAAAAGTAACACTTCTTTTTGACATTACCTAAGATGTGTCCTAGGCCAATACCCTGTCCTACCTTTACTTACTTGTTGTTTATAGCTCTTTGTGCTGCAATGACAGCTTTTAAAGGAGAATAAATTATTCTCTCAGATGTCAGAGAAATCTGGGGTTTCTGAGCAGCGCTAGGCCTTTACAAAATACAGGTTTGCTGTGATGCTGAGTAAGATAATCAGCTTTTAGGAGCGTGTGACCACAGATGGAGTACATTGAGTTACATGCCAGCTTTCAAAAACAGCTAGTTAGCGGCTGGTCAGCTTGACTCTGGTGCACTACAGGGCAGCTGAGTAAGCTGACACAGTCAACATGGTGTAAGACAACAAAGCTCAGGGCAGCTGTGGGAGGACTGACAAAGTCTAAAAACCATCTGACATCCTGAGATGCAGGAACTCTTCCTTCCCCTGCTTCAACTCATCATGAAATGAACATAATGCCCTTCTAAAAGGGTTTCTGCAGTTGGCAGAAGCTTGCTTGTTTATTTGGGAGAACTCCATCATGAGGCTGTAGGGCTTGCAACCTGAAAATACCAGAACAGCCCACATATTCCTTCTTTCCCCTCCCACCTGATGGAGACTAGCCCTTAGCCAAACCTGAAGATGCTACACTGGGTGAACAACTTGAGTTGTGCTGATTTGATCTAGTTCCCTGATCTTAAAAGCCAACTAGCTTGAGTTGAAACACTTTGTCATGTATATGGTAAAAGGGAGGCTTCGGTTATACACAGAAAATGCAGATTTTAAATAGAGATTTAGGAGCTGCAACTTGATTTAACTGTGATGTAAAAGACAAATTCTTTCTTCCACTGCGTGCAACCTGAAAGAGTCTTGCACAGATGTCCATCTCTTACCACTATGATGCCTGTCATGGAAGAAGGAGCTTTGGCTGGCAGGGAGTGAAAACCACTAGACACCTTGCATTACACAGGTTCTGGACTAGGCTTCTAGAAAGCAAAAAAGTTCAAGGTTTTATCAGCAACAATTTTCCTGGCATGTTTTGTTATCTGTGAGTTATTTCTATTGATGCTCTAAGCTGGTGGGAACTGATGTATGAAAGAAGGATAGCTATATTTAGGTAGTATTAGACTCAAACAAGTATACATAAAGTTTATGACACTAGCTTGCCACAGTAATTTGGTAAATGGAGATTTAGTTCACATCTAATTCATATTTTCCCAGGACTTCACTCATTTCTGCCTGTCCTTAGTAAATCAGTATCTTATATGTGCATATGTAGCAGGTAAATGCTATATGTCTGTGTCAGATATGAGACCCTTGCCTTCTCCCAAAATTGTTACAATGAGATCTATTTGCCCTGAATGTAACATTTAATGATCTTGAAATATCCTAAATATAGAATTTCATGCAATTTCATCAATATCACATAGTTTATTTTTGAACAAAATTTATTTTCAAGCAGTCAGTAATTAAAACCTAGAGATTGATAATTAAAATTAGAGAATGAGTTTAGATTTGTTTTAGCACTTATTTCTTGTCCACGCTCCATGAGAGATTTAAAGCATTGAAGTATCTCATTTCAACTCCATTATACTTGTGCTTTTTGTTCAACAGAAAATGCACTTTTCCTAAACACATCTTTCTTTTATCAACACTTATGATTGACTGAGAATCAACAGAATAGAACTGGCTGCCAAGGCCTCGCGTCCCGTTGTGAGCCACAACTCTTGAGAGTTTGTGCTTTGAATGTGTATCAGCTCTCCTTCAGAATCACTGGTGTCACTAGAATCCCCAAAGTAGTAACACAGAGCCACATACTTCCTTTTACCTCTTCTGAGCATGTTAGAAGGCCAATCAAATGACATCTCCTGAGGGATGTAGTGGTCAGAGGATACCTGCCCAATTAGTCTCGCAGGCACTCAGCAGCTGCAGCTGGTACTGCAGTGTTTTCCTTCCTATGGGGCAGAAACACTGTCTGCTGGCAACAGCAGCCTAAAGGATCTCCTTGAGACATCCTCCAAAAAGGGAAAAGGTGTTCTACTCTACTCACTTGAAACATATACGGTCATGAATTTCATGAGCTTACTAATGTGACTGTCATGTCTTTTACACAAAAGTCATCATTTGCATTTTCCATTTAAGAACTTTATATTCTTTATAAACTTATTTGAATTCTGTAAAGAGAGCTGACAGTTTCTAAAGAGAAAAAAAGACCACATTATTATTATGTCACTTCTAGAAATGTTAATGGCAGGATATGAAGGACAGCGTAATTATAGTGTTGCTCTAGCGATTCTTCTGTAAAGGTTTTCTCAGTACTTTAATTACAAACTACATATTTCATCAGTTTAAGTTTCTAAATTCTCAGCCAAACACCCTTTGGGTTTGATTCACACTCTGTGGTGTTTTTTGGTGTAAAAAAGCCTCCTCTAGTGAAAGGCAAAGTCGCATGCAATTGTGAGCCCCCACATCTATGGAGGACAGCTGGGATGAAGAGAAGAAACAAGGAAAGAACTAACTTTTTCTGCATAAGAACTGAACTGTTGTTGAGAAGTAGGTGCACTGAAGTAAACAGGAATGATAAAACCTTTGGAAGAGAAGTCAGGATGAGAGTTCGTCATATATCAGGCAAATTTGACAGACCAAGCTGAAACTCTGCAGAATATGTAAATGAAATGAGATGAGGTCAAAGCAGAGCAAGAATAAGAGATTTCTTCAACTCTCTAGACAGCAGCTTAGAGACCTGCTACCTCAGCATATCTGAACTCAGGGGAAGAAACTTAAGATAGGGAAAGACAAACCCTTCAAAATAACATCTTCTTAGCTGCTTGTCCAGCAGGCAGAATTCTCCATATTCTACAAAATTATTTTTTCAGTCACTGAATCCATTCTCAAAGCTTTGGTTGGGAAAATTTACTTTTCAGAGAATGCATACTGAAACTCCATTGGGATTTATATGCAATGTTTTTAAACTCATTCCTATGAATTTATGAATAAGAGCTGACTTACTATGTGAACCAAATATTTTCCTGAAGCGGAGCCAAGAGAAGGGACAGATAGTTCTGTTAAGCTCCTTAAGAAAGAAATCTAAAAGCAGATAATATCATTTGAACAGCACTGCAAACTTCTCAAAATTGTAAAGCAAAAATCCAATGATTAGAGAGACTCCTTTGTTCAGGGAACAGGAATTTAGAAGCCTGATCTCTAAAGCCTCAAAGATCTCATTAGGAGCTTGTAATCCTTAGTTTGTTTAGGTGCTGTTATAAGCATACACTGACAGTTTTGCCTCAAAAGCTATGCCTGCTTGTCCTTGGTGGGCAAAAACATGAAGGTCAGGGTTTTAACTTTGGTGATAATAGAGTGCGTTGTGATTGATTTTAATAGTGATAGCATGGAAGAGTGGGATTGAGGGAGAGAGCAAACGTATGCAGTTCTGGAATAGTTTGCAACAGTTTGTAAGTAAGAGTGAGTAATACCTTGATTTCCTCTTGTTACTGTCTGTTGCCAAGCCCACCCTTGCTCATCCATCTTTGGAAAATGGGAGCTCCCAGAACAGTTCCAAGTACTTTATTTCCTTAAAAAACATTCTCTTTGCTCCTTGCCAAGGGAGGTAGAGTTGATTTCATTTTGTGAAATCAGAAAATTAAAGGGAAGGCTTTGGTAACATTCATTTTTGCAAGACTGTGCTACAGCTGGGTTTTGCTTTCTTGGTTTTCTTTCACTTAATTCTCTTACTGTGAAATGTGGTGCTCTACTGTGGAAATGGGAGTGCATTTGTGTGCCTGTGTGTGGGGAAGTAGCCAGCATTCGAAAGATCTTAACAAAGATTCATGAGGCAAATTATGTTGTTTGCTAAATACCCAGATGGAAAATCAGAAACTCTAGACATGGTGAGTAGTGAGAGTATCAGCAAAAAGCTGTGATTCAGGCAAGTAGAAAGCCTCATGATTTAATTAAAAATGAATTAGTATTCTCTTTTGTGAATAACAAAAAGGATGTTTTGTGTTGCATATGTCCCACCTGCCAACACCCTTCCTGAAGCGCAGTCCTCTACTCTCCATTTTTGTTCATTTGCTACTGATATAGGAGGTAGATAGTTGCCTTAGTGGGGGGAAATGCCTAGTGATTCTATAATGATACAGATAACAGAAAGGATATTCTGCCACAAATTATTGCAATGCAGTTGATTTCAGTCTAGGAATTAGTTGCCTTGGGGAAAAAATTGGGGAGCTGGGACTTGTCAACAGAGAAATTCATAGAACATCAGAAGCCTGCAGGGTTCAAAAACCCTAGATCTCTCCCTTCTCTCCTCTCTTACCCAGACCTTTAGCTCTTCCCAGACTCACAAAGATGGCAGCAGTGGCGTTCATCCTGGGTGGGGGAAGGAGAGTGTCTAGCTAACAGGGAAGCAGAGCCATCTGAGTTCCTCCAGCTCTTTGCTGCTGGGGCAGGGGAACTGATCTGCCAGTACTACTCCAGGCACACATGGGCAGAAAACAAGGGCAGAAACACAGGTAGCACTGAATAGAGACATCATGGCAGTACCAGCAGCTATTAATTTTCCAATTATGTAATATGGTGTATTTTTTGAATCATGATACAGCTGTGTCAGCAGAGTGCTGTTGTCACTAAGGTCATTGTGCTGTGAGTCACTGTTGCCTCATGAAGCAAAGGGAACCTGAAAGGCAGTGTTATCTGAAAATTTCTCATTTTCAGCATTTCATTTTCAGCAACATTGTCAGTGTTTTTGAAAATCTTGTTATCCTTCAGTTCAAAGGTTTTCCTTTTAAACACTGCATTTTGTGTTTCAGTGAAAACAATATTCATCAGCATGCAGACCTGTAACAGAGGTGCTTCTGGAGATGTTGACCTGCTAATTCTCTGTATTTATAAGAAATAATAATGTTTTCTTTGCAGAAATTCCAGCTGTTATGGGGAATCATGCTGCAGAAGGACTGCTTAGTTTTGAGCATTTCTATTCCAGTGGTGCAATGGCAGGTAAATCAACAGACAGCCATGTGTATTTGGTAGTCCAGAGGTGACAGGTTGGTAAACTGCATTTCTCTTTTACTTGTCTGCTCATGCTCTGCTCCCTCCTATAGACAGTGGTGTTAGATCTGGGTGTACTATACCTCAAGTAAACAGAAAATTCAAAAATCTAAAAGCAAACAAGTCAGTGCCATTGCAGGTAGGAGGTGTTACTGGTCCAGACAGATAGAGTCAGTGGGTTTTTTTGGCTCTGTTTCTCTGTGAATTGAATCCAGGGTGCTTAACACGTATGGAGTTACCCACAAGTTTGCAGTATGTGGGCAGCAAATGACAACCTGCTGCTGTATTTTATTACTGCTGTGTGCTATGTGTTTTCTCCATGGTATCTACTTTTACTTAATCTTAGCTATTAAATCACAATACCGTCAGGTAACAAGACCCTTTTAGAAGGCAGAATGGAATGGCAATTTGGCATAATGCAGATGACACTTCTAAAGTTGTTTTCTTTTTCTCTCCTTACTCCTCTGGGAAATGTCCAGCATGAGCAGAAAAATTCCAAGTATTTTCCATTTGAGGAATCCATAGTTATTGCCCAGTTGTTTCACTCTGTTGCACTTCAAAGTGAGAGATCTGAAATTCTATAACAAAATAGTTTAATTAGAATTTTAAAGGAAAAAAATTGTGTTTTTTTTTCTTTTTAAAAGCTTGGGTATACAGCATTAAGTACCCTAACCTACCTTTGTATACTCTGATAAAGTTTCTTAACCTTTAGAGCTGCAGAGGTATGAGGACACTAATGGAGCAGATTCTCTGTTACTAAGAGGAAAAGAGGCTGAGAATTTTTCTCCTGTGATGCAGGTGAAAGTGTTACAATACAAGCTGCAGTAAAGGACAAGACTGGAGATAAATGCAGTATTTGACAGAGAAGGGAAGGCCTTGTAAAAAAGACCTGAACCACCTAGTGATGTGTTTGTTCAGTGGAGCTTTTAAAAAGTGCACTAATGGCCCATTTTATCTCTCACCCCAAGTCAATGAAGAACGCCGATTGGCTTAAATAGACATTGGATCAAATGCTGAGCTTTTAGGAATAATTATACTCAGTATACTGAAGCTACTAGTATTTCTCTTTAGGCTGAATGCTGTTCCCTCCATTATGTATCCTGAGTTCCAAAAAACAAGCAAGCATTCTCCTTTTCCTACCTACACAAACTGAAGCCATAGTGCACTCACAGCTACTCCTAAACTGGCTGGCAGGTACTGAAGAAGCTTTTAAAATTGAAGCACTAGTCTAAATACAGCAAATACTGCTGGATGCAGAAAACACATGTAAAATATGTCTTTGTTGCATATAGTCTTACTGGATGACTGGAGCACAGTTGGTGGGTTTGAAAACCTTTTGACTTCTGAAGGTGTGTTTTCACTTCCTGTCCTCAGACTGTTATGCTACTTGTCCTAAGAAATACCATAATTCACACTTCCCAAGGAATCTCTTTTAAGTATACTGGCAAGAAGTGTGACTACTATTTAGCCCAGTGCAATAAACACGCTCCCCTAATTTTTTTTGCTAGTCTGTTTGAACCATTACTTGATTTTGTCCCTTTATGGGAGGGCCACTGTTTGTTTTTTCTTTGCTACTATTGACCAGTTTGCTCTGTAAAAAACTACATAGTATTGAAACCCTCAGGAATATGTTTTACCCAAAAAATCTGTAAAAGCCAATGAAGAATAAATAAGATGGTGGCTGGGAACATAAATTCTCTCCAGTGTGCTATACTACTACGACTACTACTACTACAAGCAATAATAGCAATAGTAATAGCGAAATCCATTCTCTTGTCTCAGCTAAATGCATGATGATATCAGAAAGCATAAGCTGGTTCTGGAGGGCATGAATTAAGCCCCAGGACACATCCTATGGTTTACTTAACTTTGTAAGTTAGTAAAGATACCTTCTCACCTTGTGTAGACAACGAATAACTCACACTGAAGTCTCAGTAAGACAGGGATATCTTACAGAGATAAAAAAGGAACTATCTAGATTTTAACTGTTAGGAGGTTTGTATGTTATCTGTGACTATCTCTTAGCAAAGTGTTAGTACCCAGGCTGTACTTGTCTTTTGGGACCCCGAGTATTTTGTAGATTTTTATGTTTATACCAGCTCAGGACTGGATAAGAGCAAAATTGAGCTACTTATCCATCTTCTCTCTTTTGGACTTATCTCTCAGAAACACAACCCTTCTCTCATAAATAACCCAGAGATGCAAACTAATGGGTGAATGAATTATAGAATCGTAGATTTGTGGAACAGTTTAAGTTGTAAGGGATGTCTGAGGCTCATCTAATGCAACATCACAGATACCTGGTTCAGAGCTGCTTTTTCTGTTTCTTGGTAAGAAATAGAGCCCTGTGGGTCACTATGAATGTCTTTTTGGATTCTCTACATACCTATACTTCAAACTCAGAAAGAAAAAAAAAGGTTTATAATTTAGAAAAATTAGTTTAGACCCTCCATACAAAAATCAAAATATTATTGACTGTGCAAGATAGTGGGTGAAGTTTTTGCTATACTTGAAAGGGAAAAAAGTACATAAATATCTTTTTTGTTCTTATTTTCCAGACAGAAAACTTGATGCACAGTGGGTTATTTAAACTGACAGACTGGTACTTAAACAAATAAGCTGACCAGAGATCTCTAGCTTGGAGATGAGTTACTGCAAACAAGCCAAGAACTAAAAAACATCTATGTGAGTTACATAAATACAAAGAATCTTTGTGAAGTGCTCTACAAAGGTACGTGATTAAAGAAACTCTCAGGTGAACCTGATAACAAATAGACTAAAATAACATTTTTTTACCAATTTGACCCTAAGGACCTCAAAAGTCTTTGTTCTCAAATAAAAGATTATTAAAGCTTGTCTGTCTCTCAGGAGCTGATGTAGAATGTGACAGTCATTTGCTGGCAACATTGCACAGGATCATGAAACGAGGAGGTGAATATCATCATGAAATGCGAACCATGTCCTATTAGGATAGGCAGGATATGGCTGTGTGCTATGTAATTGGGCCAGCACGTCTAGTTTACTTCAGATGGTATTTTGGTGGGTTCTTTGCAAACATTCACAGCTCCTCTTTTACATATCGCCTGCACTGGAGGCTTTCCAGCCACCCTTAGTGCTCTACCCATGCTGCTCTGTTCCTGAGTGAGGCAGAAGTACGTTTCTTGCACAACTTCCTGAAGCACAAGAATGATGCTTAAAAAGCCGTGGAATAAAAACAAAATAATATTTGCTAATTTTACCGCAAAATACCACTTAGCAAGGCTCTGATACTTCACTCCCTGAGCCATCAAAACCCTGCTGAGCTCGACATGGGTGGCCAAGAGAGTCAGGCAGCTATGTGGAGCCCCTTGAAATGATGTGAAGTTGCTGTGATTGCTGGCAATTTGGAAAAGAGCAGCCCACTCTTCAAAATGCTAAGTAATGTAACAGTGAGTTTGAAATCACTTTCTACGAGTCTTTCTTCTCTGGTCCCTCCTCTCTTTTAGGCAGAGCTGTGCTGAGTTCTTAGGAACAGCATCATTTCTTAACCTATTTTAGAAGAGCTTGCTTTGATGTTCCTCTCAAAGCTCTGTTGCCTGACATTAAGGCGAAACACTCTTGTTACTTTACAAAAGTAGAAACAAATATGTTCATATGCGAAGACAAAGAAAGATGGCATTAACGGAGTAATTACGTACAGGTATTTTAGAAACAAAAAAATTTATTGTTTATAGGTGATTGTTGCAAAGGAGGCGTCTGCATCTGCCTTCCCCATTTTCTGTGTTATTAGCAGGTTTTAAAAAATAGCTGCAAGTCCAGTGGCAGCTTCAGAGGGGGCCTTTGCCACCATCTATTGGTGAACGAGGGGAAGAGGCAGAGTGATCTGACCTTGCTGATGGTACCTACTGTACCAGTGCAAGATTTGCTTCATTTTGAGGTTTTGGGGCAACAAATGTGGGCTTTTTTCATCTTTCTCTGGGAGAGAATGCAACATAACTGTAGTTATGCCCTCTGAGTGAAGAGCTGTCATAGCCAAACCTTAACAGCTTTCCTGTTGTCCCACTCACCCCTCAATGGAGAAGGTGGCTCTTAAATTACAGAGCAGAATGTATTTCTAATGTCAAGTCTCTTGTTAATTAATTTGTTCCTGGTTTCTGGCAATGGAATTGGGCCTATTTTTCTTGCTGGTTTCAAGAAAAATCATGCTGATGTTTGAGTAGAGGCCCGTTGCTACTGACAAAGCTTGGAAGAGGGCAAAGCTAGAATAATTGCTGGCGTTTCTGTAGTGCCCAGTGAGAGGGGCACCTGTGAAAGGACACCACTTAGAAATGAAATGTTTGCAGAATCAACATATGCCCCTAAAAAGATCGGTAAGAAGAAAAATTGAAGGGAGCCAGTGTCAGCAGCTGAGCCAAAAAGTAAATCTTTAAAGATGTCTCTAGGTATGGAATGAATCTATTTTATTGGATTCATCAACCCTGCTTGCATATGCAAATCCCTCATGAATAAAGCTTTTGTAATGCAGGCTCCAAAATGAATTCAGGTAGAGTCGGTGACGGCAGTGAATGAGCACAGAGACAGTTTAAAGAGATTGCTTAGTTTTCAAATCAACAAATTGCTGTGGTTCTACTTAATCCATCAAAATAGGAAAAGAGAGCAATCTGGCAGCCAGGCGGGAAGATATAATGGTAAAGGACATAATGTTCCAGCTATTTTAGGACCCATTTACACTATGAAACTGATGGCATTAGAGAACAGTTGTTGAACACATTTGGGGAACTGCTGTGTTATTGCTAAAGTGTAAAGACTAAAGTGTGTATGGACCTGTTGGGATGCTCAAGAACAGTCTGCTGGTAGTGGGGAGTGGCTTTTGTTCATTGTAAAACCATGTTCTCACTCATTTTCACTATGAGTGAAGAATGACTGGCAGAGTCAAATGACTTCATGAACACTCTTTATTTCCATGAAAATGGCAGTAATTATGTATGATAACTTTGATAGCTATATCAATCTTTCTTAAATAAGACTAGATAACATGGATCAAAAATGTGCCTTCAGTATTCATTCACAGATATTCTGGTCATTGTTTAGGTCTCTCTGTTCCTTGAATAAGACACTTACACTCCTTCCCTCCTTTCCTTTCTCTCTGTGGGGCTTCTGTTTTGCTTATGATTCAGAATGGACCTGCCACAGAGAAGTAATGTGAGAATAAAGAAATGCATCTCATCACAGGATGAGATGAGAAAGATTTTTGAAGTCATTGTAAGGTAACTTTTTTCTAGAAAAGACTTCGTTCAGTTTCACTAATTTATGAGAACCTCCCTGGCAATTCTGACCTGCATGTGTTTGAACTCGGCATGTATTGTTATTTTTTGATTAATAACTGAAGCAGAAGGATGAATTACTTTGCAGAAATTTTAGTGTGTGTCTCTTTGGCTTACCTACCTGTTTGCGTCCACATACATGTACAATTTGTGAAGATCAGAACAGGTCTTCCATCTCTGTTTCATCTATATTGAGACAACCAAAATGCCACTACAACTTAATCTTGACTCATATATCTTACATTTATAACTATGCAGCCTAGGACAATTTATATCTGCCTTTCATTATTTGTAGTGATTTAATGTACGTACATTAGATTATGGCTTTAAATTCAATATATTCTAACTGTGCTATAAATTCAAAACACAAACACAGTTCTTGTTCCTGAAAACTGACAGATGAAAAAGAACAAAACAAAGAAAAGAAAAAGAAATTACCTCTCAAAGTGTGTGGGAAGAGAGAAACAAGCAGTATATATGTTAAGAAACACGGGAGATTAAAAAATGTATCTTTTTAAGAACACTGTAGCACTAACACAGGCAAGGAATCTTAATAGGATTATTATGACATTACTCCTTCAAATTTACCCTTCTTCATTCTCTTTGCAGTATCACACCTTTTCTCACTTGGAATACTATGATGAAGAAAGCATTTAGTGCCCAAATGACTTGTGGGACACACTCAGAGGGCATGCTTGCTTTATACTAGAGAATCCAAGGCATTCATTTTCTGCTTCTCACAGATCCTGTTTGCTCTCTCTCAGAGTTTAGCATTCCCTGGCTTCAGTGGCTCATATTTACCAATTTTAGGTAAATATATTTGGTTTAGTAAAAGAAAACAGAATAAAGCATGGCATACTTGTTTCTTTTGGCATTAGCCCCTCTCACAGATGTTCCTATGGGAAGAATAAATTTTGCCTGAATAAATTAAATTTGGTCTACTATGATTTAAATTATAACAGTAAGAATTTCAGTACTGGTATTGACATTGCAGAAATATCTGAGTTTATTATGCCTGAATTTTGGGATTTCTAGCTTTCCTACACTTAGGGAAGGCATTTATAGGGACAAATGCTGTGGTGCCTTATCATTTACCATTCACAGAATCACAGTGGGTCATCTGGTCAAACATCCCTGCTCAAGAAGGGTCATCCTAGAGCACATTGCACAGGATTGTGTCCAGATGGTTCTCAGATGTTTCCAGTGAGGGAGACTCCACAACCTCTCTGGGTAACCTCTTCCAGTGCTCGGTCACCCCCACAGTAAAGAAGATCTTCCTCATAGGTAGGACTTCCTGCGCATCAGTTTCTACCTGTTGCCTCTTGTCCTACTGCTGGGCATCACTGAGCTCTATCTTCTTGGCACTCCTCCTTCAGATACTTGTAGACAAAATTTTGTGTCATTGATAGATACTTTACATTGCTGATACATTGCCACACATGTTGTTGACAAAACCTCAAAGTACAGCTCTATGGAGACTTTAGTTTGTTTGTCTTGAAAAAGAAAAGTTTTTGTCAAAACACTTGAATATGGAATATTTCATTCAAATTGGTTATATTTTGGATTCAAATATATTTCCCTGTAGGCTCATAATTTCCTTCCTTCCTAGTGGGACTATGACAGTGTTATCCCCTGTAAGAGAAGGTCTTTAATGATGGAAGAGAAAACTCAGCTAGGGAGCACAAAGTGCAGGGGAGAATGATAGCATTCACCAACCAGTGTATGACTTCTATGGGGTATTGTAATAAAATATCCAAAATAAAACAGTTAGGTTTTCATACAGAAACACAAAAATTGAGACCTTTCCAGCTTTGTGATAGGTGTTTGTTTTATTTTGCACATAAATATTTTTTTAAGACAGGAAATGTTAAGACATGAAAATGCTGTGTAACTTCTAAAAAATAGATTATCATAATAAAACCTGCATTTAGGAACTGGATGAGGTTTGGAATAAAGACTGAGAGCATCTTATCAAAACTTTAATTTTATTCATTTTTATTTGGGTCTATTAGTAGCAACAATGTGTGAAATTCCTTTTCCTTGCAAGTGTCTAATGACTTTTTCTGGTGTTTATACAGTCTTTGTAGTTTTTTTAGGAACTCCAAAACAGTGTTGTTCATTCTTCAGTCTGTGGGATATCCTCTCATCATTCACAGGACTGCAGCTCAGTCTGGATCTTCTTTGTGTAGTGTCACCTCTTTGAAAATTTGTGTTTATTTCTGGATATATGAGGTATTTAATATTGAGGCAATAGTAAAATGATAGGAAGCTTAAAATTTGTGAGCAGTCCAGGTATTCTTGAAACCCGTCTGACCTGAGACATACAATTTGCAAAGGTGTTTGGGGAAATCATAGCAGGAAAATAAATAAAATAATGCTCTAAAATGAAGATGCTTTTCTGACCAGCAAGGGAAGCATTAGAAACAAACCGGTGTTTTGATTTCATGTAAGTAGGTTAAATTAACCAAACATTTTTAATTGGGAGGGTTTTCTTTGTTACACTCTGCCTTTTTCAATTGAAGCTTCCCCCCAGTGTAGCTCTTAACAGTTCTAGCCTTGACATTTCTAATAATGCTTTCAATACCTCTTGAAAATTCCTGTGAGAGGATTTATGTGATGAGTTAATCCAAGCAGGCCATACAGCAGTGTGTTTTCATTCCAGATAAATATCCATGTTCCATTACTGAAGTTGATAAAATAGTTGATGGATAGCAGTGACCTGCTGCCTACTGTTCCTATACTACTGGATATTTATTTTTTTATATTCAGAAATGCATAAGCAGGATATATATTCAGATTTCTTCCTAATCTTACAGCTGATTGCCCAAAACCTCCCATCTGTGGCTTATACCAGTTGGCTGTATAAGCACTTGCTTTGATAAAATAGATGCTGCAGATATTCGATGTAAATGAATTTTTCATGCAGACTGTTTCTGTGGGGCTGCTGGCAAGAAGTTCCCAGGAAAACCACATGCCTGTTATAACCCAAAGAAACCAAGACTCTAGCTGATGAGGGATGACACATGATGAATATCAAAAGCTTGTTATAAGATAAGGCTCACTTGGAGAGTGGTGGCTGTCTATCCAAGCCAGGCAGCTGTAGACTGTGGGACACAAACCCAAATCACTTTCATAACCAGCTGGTCCAGGATGTCTCCCAGTCTATGAATGCTGCAACATTGCACAATGTAAATCAGGAGGGAGACTAAGATACTAAATCAACTGTACTCTAAAATAGCAGCTTTTGCCCTTCTTTCTTCTTGCTCCCTCAACTGATTCATCTACAGTACTCTTAAGTATTCACTATGAACTAGGATGCTGAGAAACAAAAGCATTTATCCCCACTGAAGTGAAATAAGAGGTATCAACAGTTGCCTTGACTGACAGAAAAAGGTGGGTTTATAGTGTAAGGGGTAAAGCAGTGTAACCATATGACTTTCAGAAATGTTACTTAGGTTATGGCAGATTTGCCTGGCTTCTTCTACAAGCTGTCCTTAATTTATGGAAGCATTGAAAAGAAAGATAACTGGAAATTTCCCAAATGTGATGCCTCAGGCTTTGCCTAGAGTCTCAGGATACTGCTCATCCATCTGCTCTTTGCGAGAGAAATGCTGGTTTTTGTTTGCCAGAGGGAACTATTTTTCCCAGGCTTGGCACTCATGGCAGCAACTGCAAGTGAGGGTCATTATCTGTGTAGCAAGGGGTACCCTTCAGCACTGGCTCTTCTAAAAATGCCTGCAGGTCCACAGTTGTCATTGTCACACTAGAATTTTTACTATCTGCTGAGTTCAGAGGGTTTTTCCCAAGCCATCTTGTAGACAGCTTCAGAAAAACTTAACTGGCCAAACAAGGGCAAGCAAAAGTCAAGGCCATATTGCTGCCTGCCAGTTTGGAAGGAAATGTTACAAACACACGCACACACACACACACACACACAAATCCAGTTAGTCTAAATAACTACTTAGTCACACTTAACACTTACCCTTTTTTCAATCAGAGCCTCAATGTGGCTGTGTTCTGAGCAGTCTCCCTCCAATATAATTCCCCACTTACTTTTACTGCTTCGTCTTCAAAGTTTGCCCTGAGTAGCCAATAGGACTCTCCTTCTTCTCTGTAGGAACTTAATCTCTCTCTGTTCTTTTTCAAGAGCTTTAGTGTCTCCAATCACCCGTGGTCTATATCTTTGAGAACTGAGGTTTGGAATAAAAATGTGGGGGCTTGATGACTTTTTTTCTCAAGAAAGGCATTGGGGCTAGCCTGCTGGCTAGCTACTCTTGTCCAGGGCTGAGGAATTTATGCGTCAGTGTGCTGAAGGAGCTATTAATGTCACAAATTTAATGTTATAGAAGAGATACACATGCATTCTCTGAGTTCATGGTCTTCAGTATTTGATACCAACTTTCAGAGGAGATTACATATGACACACCAATGATGACAGTGACTCTAGAAAGATAAATATCCCAAACCCTTCTATTGTTCAAGACCAGGTTGGATGGAGCTGTGAGCAGCCTGGTCTAGTGGAAGGTGTCCCTGTCCACACCAGGGGGGGTTGTAACTAAACGATCTTTAAGGTCCCTTCCCACTCAAGCTACTCTGTTATTCTATTTATTTAATTGGTCTTTGAATTTATTTGGAGTACTATCACTGTCCCCTGGGTGTCTAGCCCTATATATGTATAAATTACAAAATGTTTCTTTAACTGTTTTTTATAGGAACTTTCCATGTGCTACACTAATTACTAAACCTTTTAGCAGCAGTATTAGTTAAAATTTTCCTTCATCCTTCTGTTTGCTCCTTGCACTACCTTTTTAAGAGTTAAATTAACCAGGGAATTAATGTTGTGCCAGTTTTGTATAGAAAGCCCTCGGTAATGGACTAACTAAATAATTAAAATGTCAACATGTGTCTTTATAGTATTTGATCTAGCAAAACGTTTGAAATGTGGGAAGTATAAGTGATTTTAGCCTCTTGAGAAGTGCAATATTCACCCAAGTATATGCTGATTTTAGAGTCTTCTTTTATGAACTGGAAATTTAAATGTTGCTTGAAAAGACCTCCTACTGAATTTATTGACCTGTTGTTAGGAGTTTGACATGAGGGAGATACCTCCAATTAACTCAGAAATTAAAAGCTGTTCCTAACATTTTAGATCATGAAACTTTATGCAAGCTTCTTAAAACATACAGGAAAGGTTTAATTGCATGCCACAAGCTGAGAAGGTGTATGAGTGTTTGCAAGATTGTATTTTTGAATAATAAATCCTTCAAGGTAGAGATTTTATGTTTTAGGTATATACTTGTACCTGAATGCTGTTTTGAAACAATCTAGAATGCAAATTTAAAGCGTGCCAGCTATTTTTGCACAAACTCATCATGTGGCCATTCTTAATCCAAAGAGAGGATCTTTCTGAAATTGCTTCAAACTAGTTTGGAAGTGGATTAGTATAAAGGCATCCCTAGTGCCTTAGGAATTAGAGTAAGCATAGGATGGGAGTGACCATGGGGCTGCTTTTGTGGAGAAACTGTCACCAGGCTGCCTTCCCACATTGATACAGCTCCTCACAATAGGATCCTGATATTGACTGGAGCTTTTCTCTGCTCCTGCACCACATAGGCATTTGTGACTGACAGCACTGCAGACTACTGAGTTGTTTGAACTGTTTATAGTTGCGCTCCTTTCTGAAACATAACAGATATCTCTTTTGGGTAGATTTCCCCCTGGTAGAAAGCTGTCACTTCCCAGGTTTTGTGCTGTGGTGAGATGAATGCTTAGAAAGCAGGATACACTTGATTTTATTCATAAAGCATTGCACATGTGAGAGAACATCCCAGCTCCATCTAATTAAGTGATAATTCACTCTGGGCAGCAGCATCTTTCAAAGTGGTTATTGACTGCCTCAGCTGGATTGCTGAAAGGCATAAGGCTTCAGGCCACACACCTGGAAGAGCAATACTCCTCTGGGAATTTAGTTTCCAGAATGCTTTACTAATATTAAGTAAGTAGTTTTGTCCTGTGCTAAGTTTTCTTTTTGCTTATGTGATGTTTATATTCTACACTGAGAGTAATGCCTGGCTTCATGGAGCACAGCAGTATCTATCTCACAGTGATGTGAGCTAGAGCCAAGACAGCTGAGTGCAGTCATTTTCTGCTCCAGGTGTGTTACCTGTTTGCCCTCCTTAAAGGCCACTAGTTAGCAAGGCCCCTAGAGCTAAACTTTGCTGGAGGATATATAGATCTGTGATTTACTAGAGCTTGCTTTTTTTCTTGCTTTTTGTTTAGATTTTGTGGAATGTAACTTCAAAATCAAATATAAGAATGAAAGAGCAGAGGGTAGGCTAAGTGGAGAACGGAATCATATACAGTCCGTGGAAGAGCAGAGAAAAGGGCATATTGAACCATCTGTGAAGAGAAAAGAAAGAAATTGTAAGTACAAAAAAAAGCAGAAGAAAAGGGAGAGGCAGGAAGTAGGTAGCATCATCAAAAAACCATGAAAAAAACTAAGTGTAAAGGAAATATGGTTATAAGAGGTGCTGAAGAAGGATTGCTGTGAAAGTAGAAAGATAAGTAGGCTGTGAGAAGGTATATGAACAATATGGTTTGTGATGGAAAGGAGGGAGTTTGATCTGAAGCTATGTTGATAGTTTTGCAAATTTGGGGTCTACAAAAGTAATGGAAGAAAAGGCTCAGAAGTTGTGGAGAGTAGGCACAGGGTGGAAGCAGGCTGGTGGCTGTGGGTATTAGGCACTTCAGGGAGCTGATCTGTAGTCCTTAGATTATAAAAATAGGTGGCAGGGCTGATCCAAGGGTGAACGGAAGAACTACTGTTAAGAAGGAAGAAGGTGACTAGGAAAGACTTTCTCACACAAGGGAGATTCAGTGTCATCCAGGACTTGAACTGAGATTTGATTCTTGTTTATAGATCTCACCAGCTGCATTATAGGTTCACAACTTGCTGGAGTAGATTTTGGGGCAGTACCCGAGTTGTTTGTATTTCTGCCCTTCCCTTGAAACAGTGCAAGAATGATTTGGGTGAAGTTATTTCTTTGCATTGTTAAGCCCAGTGCATCCACAACCACAGGTCTCTGAGCTTTCAGGCCTGGCACAGAGAGTAGCAACTAACAAATAATCTTTGGTTTGGGTCTTGGGTTTCTATTCTGTTAAAATTAGTGAAAAGTCATAGCATCTGAGTTGCTTAATGTAGCAATTTCCTACATCTTTCTCTCTTGTTTAACTTGGTCTTATAAAACTTAATATGAAATCCCATGTTGCATTATGTTGTCTGGAAATATCTTTTGTATATCTATGTAAAATGTATTTGAAAACCTACAAAAATAACCATTATGGGTGAGAATGTGCATTGTGAATTATTTATCTCTAACAGCACCCCTGAGAGGTTCTTCCCTCGCCCTTAGCTTTTCCACAAGAGAAAGAAAGAATAGATACACATAGAACAGAATATTTAAAAAACCCCATCTTGTTAATTGCAAGTTTCTTCTCTTTTCTCTTTCTCCCAAAAACCAAAGTAGATTGTCTGGAGAGCGACAAGGCACAAGATGGTTGTGGAGATATTCCATTATCACTTGCATGTAAATACAGCAATATATTGCTGTAATCTACTGTAGACTGTGATTATTCTTTTCCTGTTGTCTGCTGCTTATGGTGTCACTCAGGACAGGAGAAGTGATGTGTTGCATGGAGTTATCGGGCACTAAAGCCAGCTCAGGTTGGGTCACTGCTGCACTTACAGTGCTTTTTGTATGTCTTAACCTCCCTTGGTTCAATAGTTCTTGCTATAATGATTCCTATAATATGCAACTGAAATAACAGGTTACAACAATTTAAATGTATTTTGATTACAATCTCCACTTCTTGTCCCTTTGTGCCAGGTTGCAGAGTTTAACACTGCAATGAACTCTTCACCTTGCTCCTAGCTTGGCTAGCCTCAAGGGGTTCTTGATATAGCAATTGCCATAATATGCAACTCCAATCCCAGGTTACAATATTTTAGAGGTATTTCCAATACCTTTGGAGCAGACATCTGATTTAACATTGTAATGAACTCCTCCACTTTCCCCTTCTCTGGTCTTATGCACAGATCTATCCAGAGTTCCCTAGGGTTGTACCTGCTCCAAGTGGAGCCTTATCTATGAGCTACAGTCTCTTCAGGGGTACATCTGCTGTGGTATAGACTTACCCAAAGACATAGTTGCTCTGAGATGCATCAGTTCCAGCATGGCCCTGTCTATGGACCACAATGCCTTCAGAAGTACACCTTCTCCAGCCAACAGTCACAGTCCCTTCAGAAGTAAACTTGTTCCAACATGGCCTTGCCTGTGGCTGCAGTCCCTGCAGGGTTGTTACCTGCTCTGTCATGGACTTATCCGTGGCTGCACATTTTGAGGTGATCTGTCATGACCTCACACGTAGCCATTTACGCTTCAGGGCGTACCTGCACAATGGATGCTTCCCATGGGGTTTAACCCTAGTCAGCAACTGAACACCACACAGCCACCCACTAACTCCTCTTCAGTGGGATGGGGGAGAGAACTGAAAGAGTAAAAGTGTGAAAACTCGTGGTTGAGATAAAGACAGATTAATAGGTCAAGAAAAAGCTGCGCGCATAAGCAAAGCAAAAGAAGGAATTAATTCACTGCTTCGCATGGGCAGGCAAGTGTTCAGCCATTCCCAGGAATACACGGCTCCATTGTATCTAATGGTTGCTTGGGAAGACAAACACCGTACTTTGAATGTTCTCCCCTTCCTCCTTCTTGCCCTGGCTTTGCATGCTGACCATGATGCCATAGGGTATGGAATGTCCCTTTGGTCAGCTGGCTGTATCACCAGCTGCCCTGGCTGGGACCCCTCCCAGCTCCCTGCACACCCCCAGCCTACTCACTGGTGTGGTGGTGTGAGATGAAGAAAGGGCTCACTCTGTGTGAGCACTTCTCGGCAGCAGCAGCAAAAGCATCCCTGTGTTATCAACACGGTTTTCAGGACAAATCTAAACCACAGCCCCGTATTAGCTACTGCGAAGAAAATTAACTCAATCCCAGCCCAAAACAGCATACTGCTGTAACAGACACTCAGGTAGTAATATGATTAAGACATAAGATTTTATTTCTATATTCATCATGTAATTTGGCTTTTATGGTCTATATATTTTGTTTACAGGTGCGTGAGGTTCTTATTTGGTTTCTTTAATGTCACCTGTTTTGGTGTCTTTACCATATCCTTGTGTTTTTCTGATTTTTTTGCTGGAATCTGCATCTCCCAATCCCTTTTTCTGGAGGCCAGAAGGAGCAGTAGCATGGATTCAGTGTATCCTGCCCTAGACTTCTGTTCCATACCCAGGTTTAACAGGTCCCCTGGAAAGGAAAGTGGCTTGGCCCCAGTTGCACTCAGTCCTGCCTGCTGAGGTTAGTGGAGAGGTAAGGCAGGGAGAGTAGAAACCTTTCCCTGAGAGGGTTGGAACCATGAGAACTGTGGAGACATGAGTTCTCCCTGAAGTATTTTATTGGATTGGGTTGACAAAAGTAGAGCTGTTGTCTACTTGTTCCCTGCAGCAAATTTGTGATATGTGGCTGACAAGTATCAGGAAACCTCAATGAATAACAGCAGCAGGCTTGACTTCATCTTATCTTTCCTTGAGTGAAGTACCATTTGCATTTGTGTCACTAGTTCAGATTTCCTCTAAATTACCTCTGATGGTAATTTCCATCCTCTGAAGAGCTGCAAAATAATCAATATACTTGACCTCCCTTTAGGTGATAGATGGAAAAGCTTTGAAAATACCGAGCGAGGTTCATACAAGCACTGCGTGATGAATTGGTGCCCTAGGGCCACCTGAAAGTTTCTGCCTCAGAGCATCTATCCTGGTTGCATATCAACTGCTCTGGGAGAAACTCTTAAAAACTTGGATAGGAGACCAATGCTACTATAAAGTCAAAGAGAAAAGTTCTGTATTTTCTTTCTTTCAAGATGCATTTTCAGTATTTTCAACATTCCAGTTCAACTGATAAAACAATCTGGCCTGTAAAACCTTCAACCATTATCAGCTAAAAGCCTCTTGAGCAGCAGAGTATCTGGTGAGCTTGCCTGAAACAAGTCTATTGTATTTAGTGCACACATGACCTGCTCTGTAGACCATTGTAGGTGATTAATCTCTTGTTTTGCAATGGAATTATGTTAAGATCACAAAATTATTTAGTGAGGTTTAACCATGGAGGTGCTAACCTCTATCTGGAATATGCTCCTTAAACTGTTCTAGACCTGCAAGCTCAGACTCTGATAAGATGAAACTGAGTTTGTCTGCACTGGAAAACTCAAGAATCTGAAGTAATTAATGCACTTAAGGTGGATTAGTTAAATCAGATTAATTCCTGATCTTCTTCCAAAGCAAATTAAACTAAACCAAGTTAAGTTCACTTTCGTTCTGAGTCAAAGCATTCACTTGCCAGCATAATGCAATTTAACTAATCTTATTAAAAAGTGAATTTGGATTACTTTTCCTGAATACTCTTCCATACCTAGTTCCTTTGCATGAAAACATAAGTGGCTTCAGCTGTGCCTTCTTTAGGGTTTCAGGGCATGGTTGAACCTGACACTAAGATTAGATCCTATGATTAATACTCAGTGAAAAGTGTCTACATGACTGCTAAGAATAAAGTGAATAGATTTTTATGAAGTTTTATGTGGAAAAATTGAAAAATTTCAGCTATGCATCGTTCATATTTTTGGTGTTTATACTGTGGATGCCTTCAAGCAGAGTGACAAAGGCACCTAATTTTAGCAGCATACTGGATGGAAGTGGCATGAGGGGCAGGCGGGTTGAATCACCTGAATCCTTATTGTTCTAGGATCAGGGTACTCTAAAGGTGGTATGATCCTACTTATGTAATCTGATTTTCTGCTCTGTAAGGTGTGCAGGTGAGTTGTACCTTAAGCCCTGCTGAGTGCTGAATGACTGGGAAAGTTTTGAAGCTCTTCTCTTTTATGTGTCTAGACTTTGAGCTGATGGCTGCTTAGGTGCAGAGATCACTCTGTGTGCCCAACTCCCTGGCTTTTTTGTGAGAGTGGCAGAACCTTTGTCTCCTGCAGTTTCAGTCTAAGAAGTGTGTTTTTTTTCACTTTTTGTTGGTCTGATCCAGATGTAGACAGAGTACTGGGAACTTCTGCTTTTGATGTGGCCAATCTTTGGCTAATCTGACTTTGCTTAGCTGTATTGTGGTTAAAAGAAAATACAGTGCTGTTTCCATTGTTTTGTTTGTTTGTTTGTTTTCTCAATCAGTCATCCAAAAGTAGTTGTCTTACTTTGAAAAGAAGACATATATATTTGGTGTAAAGTTAAAAATAACACTGTAAGCATTTTAGCACAATGTATGTGCATCTATAACATGCTTATTGTTGAAAACTCGTGTGTGATGCAGTCAGTTTACTGACTAAAGCTCAGAACTTCAGTATTTAACGTAACCAGTATTTAAAACCACAAGCGGGTAAGTTCTTTTCTTTCTCTGTGTATTCACTCCTATTTGAATATCCTACTACAAAATTGCGATATGTAGCTCAAATTCCACAACTGGTAGCACCAGAGTAGAAAGGGGGATATGAAGGTGTATCTGTGGATTTTTAGTGTGACTGTGTGGTCTCAGCAGTTTGTCTATGTGCTGTCATTGGTGATATCAGCACTTAAAATCCTTATGATCTTTCTGATTCCTGTCATGTGAAGAAGTTTTGATTCCTATCAGATGAATTATAATGCACAACTATGCTGCTGCTTTTTTAGATCTGTTTAACCATGAGTCACAAAAGCATCCAAAGCTGTCCCTGCTTTATTGACTTACAACTCCATTGCTGGAAATGGATTACTCTTGATTGTAAAGGGGTTTGAAAGAATAAGAAAGGCTCCTGCCTTGAGAATTCTTTTGAGAGAAAAGGTTGTGTTAAGGGTGTTTGAGCCAGTCAGTCTCAGAAGCAAGATGGTCACATTGTCCCAGTGTGGTGCCTGAGCTCATCAGGCACAGCTTCTTGACCTCAGTTAGTCACCACACACTAGCTGTGTCGTGCCATTTTAATTTGCTGCCTAGAGACTGCTGTGTATTACTTCATTGCATGGTATAGTTAGGCCTGAAGGAGGTGCCTGAGCTCCCAACTACATGTCTAGAAAAGGTTTGGTTAAAGGTTTTTGAAGATGGGAAATGGCTTTCTCTTAATTAACACCATGACCCCTTTACATCATTAAGGGAATGTAAAATGAACTGAGAATGGAGGTAAGCACAGCTCATACACAAATTCTCTTCTGATACAGAAGGGCTTTGGTCTAGCCTAATTTTTGTTTCCTTGGCAATAAAATATCTTCTCTGCAGTGCATGTTAAATAAAATAATGATAATTCCCACTTAGGAGACGGTCCAGCAACTAACTACTTTCTCATGTGGTTTTTTTTTTTGTGACTTTGAAAGGACAAAGTGAGTATCAAAATATGAAAAGTTTTCCTCCTTGACAACTGGCCAGGTTTCACTCAAGAAAAAGGCAACGTACTTTAGATGTTGATCTGTGGTAGTTTCCCTTAACCAATTTGACCTGATCTGTTACTAAATCTCAACACTTTGTAATGCAATGAACTCCTAGTCTTTGATTGTATCTGACACCAACAGAGGAGCACTGATCAGAAAAATCTTCCTTTGATTTCTCTAGATAGTGGATCAGATGCAACAGTGAGAAGGAAGGAGCAGAAGAATAAATGAACAACACAAAAAAGTGAACTTTTTATCTCCATCTTCAATGTTCTTTAGAACTACAGACATCACAGTCCTTTTTTATTCTTAGAGGGAGCAAACCCTTTCTATATACAGTACCTGAAAAACGCAAAATAATATGAGATGTCTTTTAGAAAAATATATATCAGTGTATACGTGGTGATATGGTATTTCCAGTTTGTCCTTGTGGTATATAATCCTCCAATACTATGCATCTGAAGTGCCCTAGCCCTTTCTTCAAAAACAGAAGTAAGTCTCAGATCTGTTAAAATGTCAGTATAGTATTTATCAGTCTTTTGTGTTTAAATCTGATTAGAGGTAGTTGAAAACTTTTAGACTCTTGAATCTAGGAGTCCAGGCACTACTCATATCCACTAGTCTGCAGGTTTACTCTTGGGATGCAGATCCTTTCTATTATCCTTTCTATTATCTCCATCCTGAGAACAGAGGTTTGCACAACTCTCAGACTTAGGTTATTGCTGGTCCTTCATGCTATTGTTGTAGCATGGACAAACTCCAAACTCTTCCTTTATCTTTGACAGTGTGGAAACTCTAGCTATGGTACAGGTTCTCAAGTGTTCAGAATATTCCCTGGTTGTCCAGGATCACATCCCGCCTCAAGATCTTCCTCTTCCAAAGTTGATGCCATTGCTGTGTGTGTCACGAACTCATTACATAGTTCTGTGTCAGTACAGGTGTAACAGGTTTTAGATGCCTCAGCTACCTGCAGACTGACACAGGGTTTCCATGCTCTTTGTCAATGGCCGTTTTAAGAATAATATGGAGGAATTGTGTATTCTTCTTAGCTGTACTTTTAAATAGAAATATTTCCTTGAGTTATGGATTTCAGCTGTAATTTTTCATGTTGCCTCCTGTATTCACACTGTTCCTGTGCTTTGGATAAGTGATGATTAGAGCTATTCTAAAAGTAACTGTTTTCATATCAGTAGCAGGGCTGAAGTGAGAAAGGACAGGCACATTAATTATACAGAATGCTTTATTTCCAGTGCCAGCTTCTACTAGGGCAGGAAATTTTTCTCGCTACTCCAGAGCCTCTCTTTTGGCTCGTGCACCTTTGGAAATGGAAGCCAAGGTATTTTAGGAAATTTCTTGTTCATTTAAAATAAAGTGTACAGTAATTAGACAAAGCAACCAGTGCCAAATGCAGTGCATCACATATGAAATACTTAATTACAGAGGAAAGTTATGTGTTCCAATTGACAGAGTAATCTGTACTCTAATTTACTTGTCTTACCACTCATTACATCTGAGATATTGATTTTCCAGTGGATGGCTTTAGTGGATAAATAAGTGCATTTTATCTCAGAGACCCTGGTTTGAGTCTGATCTGTGAACCTCTGTCAAATGAACTTGGGAAGCTCAAAATTCTCTATTAGGTGGTGTCCGTGGAATAATCAAAGCAGAAAAACTTCAATACTGCTAGCAATTTGTAAATAAAGAGCAGACAGAAGTGAGTAGCTTAAAATGATGTGGCTTTTGAGACTTATAAGACAATGTCCTAGAATGTAGCTGAAGTGAAGAGTGATTACTTTTTAATTATATGTACCTTGACTTTAGGGTTTAATATCCCTTTTATTTCAATTATATTGTATGAAATTTTCTGCCATGAGCCAAAGGGGGGAGAAGAACCTGGAACCAATAAACCTTGTTCTGATCTTTCATAAAAAGTTGAATACCTTCAGAGTGTGCTTCACTACCTGAAGAAGCAGCTCAACTACAGGTGAGATCAAATGCTAACCTTGGCTGGGGAGGCATGAGGAATGATTAGCCTTTGTAAGAATTAGCTAAAGCACTGTAGTTACAGAAGTTCTTATAAATCATGTTTTTCAGAAGTTTTCATCATTTGTGGATCTTGAACATATTGGCAAAAGTTATTTGTTTTAAGCAATTCAAAGCAACAAGACCTTCATTGACATAAATCATGCTCCTCATACTTTTTTTGTTGCTTGTTTGGATTTGTTGGTGGTTGTTGTTGTGTTTTTGTTTGGGATTTTTTTTTGTGTTTATGAGGAGTTATTTGTTTTGGTGTATTTCCTTTTTTTTGACAAATAACTCTCTGGTATAGTTTCAATTTAATTTTTTTTTTTAAAAGTAAATGGGTAATTTCTAAAGTGTTTTTTGACTAATTTATTAGTGGACACGTTATGCTGTTCAGTTTCACAAATAACATCACAGTTCCTGTAATTGTCCAGTCTAAAGATCTATTTAGATCTGTGTTTTCTGAGATCAGCAGTAGCCAACACCACATCTTTTAGAGAAAGATTAGAATCTAATCTTTTATTGGAAGATTTACAGTTATACCCCCCCCCCAGCAATATCTGAAAGCAACCAGACTGGCATTACTGAAATATGTTTATTTTAGGTAGCTTCTTTTTATCCTAATAAAATTTTCATTTCAGTCATATCTCCTGGAACTGAATTTCATGTGTTTTATTGGTTTGAAAAATCTCTTTTGTTCTAGTGTGTTTCCTTATTACCTAGGATCCAGTTGTTGCATTTCTCTGTACATTACTCATTTCATAGATCTGTCATATTCCCAGATGTTTTTTTGCTTTCCAAACAAAAATTGTAATATTCCTTTTCTTTGTTTTCAATCTGTTCTAATATGGAAATATTTCTGTGTCTCAAATTGTTTTTATTGCCCTTCCCTTTCCTGTACTATTTGTGCTTTGTTTTTGGTGAAATTGGATGACTAGAACTGAAATGTGATTGTGCTGCTGATTTCATATAATGGCACTTTAATTTTTTCCAGATTGCTTGTTATCTGTTCCTTAATGAAGGCTGAAAAGTTATTTGTGGTTTTTGCACTGCCATTGGACATTGTGCTTTTCAGAAAGATGTCTAATTCTTTTTGTAAATGGTTATGGGCACAAGCCATCGGAGCATGCAAGGAATTCATCCTGTTGCTTCCATTATTCTGCATTCAAATCCATTTAAGACACATTTGCTACTAGGTTATTCAGTTCCCTAATTACATTAGATTCCTTAGTCATGGATCATTCTGTAAACCACGTGAGTTAGAAGAAAACAAACAAGAAAAAGAAAAAGCAAAAGAAGAAAAAAGAGTTTGTTTTCCCAGTATCATAAATTTTGGATCGCTTGCATTTTATCCTATTTCTTTTCAATCTTCTAGTCACATGGGAAGATCCCTGCCTTAGGGGAGAGACATTTGTTTTCAAGAGATGTCCTCACTTAAAGCCTTAAGCACAGGGAAAAGAGTACAGGCTCAGAGTCCAAATTATTCCAGTCTTATTGGTTATTCTTATATCTGATTTCTTTTTCACACCTGATTTTTGTGGCAGGTTTGAACTCGTGCTGTCAACTTTTTCTGAAGATGTTGCCTTGAGGCTAAGTGGCATCTGGATTTTATTTAATTTTTGCCTCTCTGTAACAATTGGAACACTGTGGCTGGCAATCTTTTTGGGTCACTGCTGTGTCCTGCCAGAGTGCTGCCTGATCCCCACCAATATCTAGGTCTTTCCCTTGCTGTGTGGTGATGTGAACCATCTGCCACCTAATTAGACAATCCCAGCAGAAGAAAACCTTGCCCATTTATGATAAGGGGACTACTGCACCTTTCAGTTTCTGACTTCCAGAACAAGTGAAGTAGTGTAGTACAGGCCTGAGACATGTCAGCCTGAATATTATTTGAGTCATAGAATGGGCCAATACTATAAAGAGATCACTAAGGATATCATAAGGATATGTCCACAGGATCACAACTTACTAGGGCTACCGGAAGCAATATAGTAACCTTGGGGTATCAACTTGCCAAAAGCTGCTTAGCCTTGCTGATCTATCTAAGCAAAAAACCTCACATATTCATGTACAACCTTGCTTTGGGCTGCGCGAGCATGTCTGCAAAAACTGAAAGCAAATTCCTAGCTTAGGAGCTCTAGTTCATTGCTTCAGATTTTATTTTTTGTTTCACATGGATGCTTGTTTTCTCCTATAGATTTATTAAAACTAAGAATTGGGAGCAGATGAGTTTATATTTGGAGCACAGAAAAATCTGAAGTTCATTTAAGTGGTCAATCTCAAGAAGAAAAACACTTCTTCCTTTCAGCCAAACACTTGTAAATTATTATGGTTTTGATTTATAACTATTCTTTTTCATTTTACACATGATCATGTAAAACTGACCTGCATGTCTGGGTGCGATAGACCAGAAAGACTGAGTGGAATATTAATGAGAATAACAGAACTATAAAGCCTGTCATGCTGATATTTGTGTCCTCAGTGTCAGTGCCGCTTGGCATCATGACAACCCCATTTTTATCTGTTCGTATCTAAAATTGCCTGATTGCCAGTTTTCAGCAGTATGCAGAAATTTAATATATCATTAAAAAATCACTTAAGAAAGATTTCCTGAAAAAAAGTTTTTTTACTCTTATGCTTCTAATTTATCAAGTTCTTAAACTTGTATCTGCTAACAGTTTCAACTCATTTTGGATGGTAACAGTAAAAACTGACTAATTAAAGACTAAATAAGAGCAAAAATATTTGTTACTATATCTTCACAACCTGCCCAGTAGGTTGCGATGCTTGAGCATTTCTTGTTCTGCCTCTTGTTGCATTTGTGACCTCAGTTCCTGATTAATCTGAATTTCTTTTTATGCAGTGTAGAATTGTTAATGATCTTTCTTGCACGTGCCAAGATTTTGGCACTTCATAAAATTTTTGCTTGCTCTCTAGTCTTTACGGCTCCACATTCCCTCCAATCAATTTAATTCTATGAAATCTATTTCAACCATCTTTATCAGTGGTGAGAGAAATATTGATTTCAGTGTGCAGTCATTCAAGTAGTTTCTTTATGAAGCATTTTGCTATCAGAAGCTGTGGTAATAGGGACCTTGCAATGAGGAAGTAAAATCTCAACAAGACACAAGTCCCGACGCTGTATGCTGTTTCTGTAACAGTAACGTGCAGCATGATCTTGACCTTGTCTCAGAAGTGCTGGTTTTGAACTTGGATTCAAACAGTGAAGGTAATAAGAACATTAATAACATTCACCCCATGTTAAAGCCAAAGGAAGACATACTGCTCTTTTTTTTGCTTATTCCTTGAATCAATAGAATTTTTTTTCCCTAGATGATGTATGTGGGCAGTAAACAAGACCCTGTCCTGCATTTTTAAAAATTTTTTTGGTCATGTTTTGTCTAGAGATTTGCTAACAGTTATTGCTAACTTGCCATAAGTAGATTAATAAGGGTTGTTCAGTAGATCTCTTTAGCTGTACTCTATGGACCTGTTCTTGTCTAGATTGTGAATAATTTGTTGTCCTGTAATTTCTCTTATCCCTAGTCGGTACCTGGTGTCTTTTAGAGATGACCTATATGAGAAGTTAGTGTGAAGGCTATGAGAATAAAGTGGGATAGGTATGCCTTGCTGTCTCTGTGAGACCACTCCAGCATGCCCTAACAGCACATCTAATATGAGCTGGCTTATGTGAGATGGAGAAGGTTATCTCCTGCTTTGTGCAGAGTGTCTGCAAAGGCAATTAAAATTGAGTGGCTACTGTGCTGAGAATTTGTACCCATTGTGCTGCATGCACTCAGGAAAGCCTTGCTTTTACTGACAAGCATTTTATTTGGTGTGAACTCAGTCAGAAACTAAGTTGTCACTTGCACCAGAGCAAGACTAAACACCTAAGAAAATGGAGCTGGGAGTATATCTGTGCTGCATGCTATATTTGTGTGTAAAATTAGAGTGGCTGGAGTGAAAGGTTGTCATGGGCTGCCTAGATTTTTAGAACGCGGTGTTGTACAAGGCAGAGCAGATATTTGCTGAAGATCAATGTGACTTGCAAAGGATAGCAGGAGCAGTAATATTTACCAAAATAAGGAAACTGTATAGTTTCCACTGTATAGTGGAAATGAACAGCACATAGATTGCACATGGAAAGCACCAGATAGAAAGACACAGAGACACATTTGCATAACTTTATTTTGTTCCTAGTATTCTCACAACACTTACAGAAAACATTCATGTCAAAAGTTGAACGGGAGTAATTGTTAAATAGTTCAAGCACATGCAATGTTCTTGGAAGTTAATTAAGAGTATTTCTGAGTCTGGGTTAACTGTGTAGTTGTATAATCTAGAGCGTGCTTACTTTGAAAAGATGTGCCTAATGATTTGTCAGGATCTAATCAAGTCTTTGCAGTACTGACACTCGTCAGACTGCTCTCTGGACACTATTGCATTGAGCTCAGCTGCTAGAAATTTCTGTGTGTACAAAATGGACTGTAGTGCTGTTTCTTCTCTTATGCTTCTGATGCCCTCCTAGCTTAGGCTTAAAACTGGGCATAACATCTCCAAACATTTGTGTATGTTTAGCCCCCTTTCTCACAATTTCCTCTGCATGTATACCTTGGGCTACAGTCTAAGGGAAGCTGAGGTAAATGCTATGTATATGCCTTTCAAAGTGACAGTACTCTCAATTGCATAGGGGGAAAAAAAGAACTAGAAAAACAATAAATCCTGGATATGTTTCTGTGCCTCAATTTTCTTATTACTCTGAAACATCCTTTCAGCTCTTGGATCAGTCCCTCTGGGATAGCCCAGAATTGCTTTTTTGTGGCTTGTGACTGGCCTCCCAAGCAGCTGAATCTTCCCAGCTTAGTACTTCTTTAACCCCAGACCTTCTTGGAGCTAGACCAGCACTCCTGCTATAAAAGAACGTTCCTCTTATCTCCTTCCCAGAGCTCCCTCTTCATCTCCCCAAGGCTTCTTACATTACAGACCTCCTTTTCAACACTTGTTTTCTCTGGTAACTTTTCACTGTGCAGAATTCCCATCTTACAGACAGGTAAGTACAGCATTAAGCACCATCCATTAGTTTCCTCGGTAGAGAGAGATGTGCAGAGAGGCCTTTTCATGAAGCAATGGTTGTCTTTGCATCTGGTTGAAACACTGCACAGGGTATTGTTCTTGGATTCCTCAGATCCTCAATGGTTTGTGGCTTCTATTTTTTTTTTTTTTTTCTGGTTGTACTATTTCTTACATGTTTCTGTATATAAGATTATTTGCAGTCTTAACAAGTGTAGTGGCCAAAACAGGAAT
>JAWWES010000081.1:40623983-40686200 GCA_035583135.1 Lophotriccus pileatus | reverse complement strand
GGTTGTACTATTTCTTACATGTTTCTGTATATAAGATTATTTGCAGTCTTAACAAGTGTAGTGGCCAAAACAGGAATGCATAATACTTGTATGGACATTTTGAAGTCCTGACATCCTGGTTTGTCATGTTTCCTTTGCACAGAGCGTGCCTGTACACTTACTTGCTGGTGTAATGTACTTAGAACACACATGCCAGCTTCAACTACCCTGTGCTTGTGTGTGCATGCAAGATAAAATGAGGGAGGGTCAGACAACGTAGAACACAAGTTACAATCAATTTTAATCCTTACCATTGTTTTCTCAGGAAAGGTCTCCGGGGATCACAGTTCATATTTTATTTTATTATTTCTACCAAGCCTGAAAATGAGATGTGACCTGTCAGTGGAGTATCTGGTTATTAGGAAATTCACACTTTTCAGTCTTCTGAACCCTTGTGTTCAGCAGTCCATAGATTTTGTAGTCTTGAGGTCCATCTACATACAGCAACATTTTCAAAGTTGAATAGAGGAAGTATACTGTGGTACATGTGTGGTGCATGTGTCTGTAGCTTTCTATGTCTTAGCTATATTTACATAAGAAACCTAAAATCATACAACTGACTTACTATATGTCATTGATAAATGAGCTTTGACTGGCATCCTTACATGTCCAGTGTGTCAACTGTCTTAAAACTCCTGTGACACTTCAAAACCAAACAATTTTTATCATATAGCTCCTAAAAAGTGTGTGAGCTATATACACAAATGAAACAAGGCTGCAACGTGGGTGACATTTTAGCTTCTTGGGCAGAGAAGTCACTATCACCACCAACACCCACACTCAAATACACTACTGACCTCTTCAGTGATCTCTGGTTTTCTACAGCATCTTTTCCATGTGTTTTGGGAGGGTCCTGAAACACAAGGAAAGGACTGAAATATGCAAGGATCCTGCTCTCTGCTCTGCTTGGTTCTGACTTCAATCTTCTGCACCACCATAGAGCAGAGTGAAGCAGGGGGACAGTGTGGTGTTCAATCTTTCTTGCCCATATCCATATGCATCTGGACGATCTAATTTTAGTCCTGTCAGCTTTTGCAGTGATAAGTTAACAATATAGATCACATATAAGCTGCATCACAATGATTTTTAAATGAGATTTATTCATTTAAAGTGGATGATAAATGGTTCTCTTTTATCAGACTCTTGCAAATAAGATTAAAGCAACATTATTTTCCTGGAATAAGAGAACAGCTGGCACAAAGTGAATGTCTGTAGGTCATACTGTGCTTGCCTGACCTTGCAAAGATGTATAACGATGAGGATCATTCAGCTAGTCTTTCTGCTTCCTAAATCCTGTTTGTGTTACAACCAGATGCTACCTGGAGTACTGGTAAGTTGTGAGTTGTGTGAGCATTATGAGAGGCTTTGGTAGGAACAGGCAGTGTCTGAGACAGCACAGTCTGCCTTGGCCTTTCAGGGAATCACGTATATGTGCCAAGTTTCTTCCAAATGTGGGAAGCACTGCCCTGTGTTTCTTTAGCATTTTAGAATGTCTAGCATATTGTACAAAGTATCTTGAATATGCTCCTCTCAGGATTAGCCCATTCTTTTGAACACTTGGTCTTGGTCTCTTCTGGATTCTAGGAGACATCCTGATCTTTTTTCTCCCTGTTTAGATCTCACAAAACAATACAAGGGCTGCATAATAAGCATTACACTCCATAGCAATTCTCAGCTTGTAATGTGGCAAAAAGAATTCCTGTTGTATGCCCTTAATATGACATGAGATGACATGGATGAAGCCAAATGTATGTGGACTTGTCAGTTTTTTATAGGCAACGTAGCTCCTGAAGTGAACTATTCTTTTTTTTTTTCAGAGGAAACAAGTTGGTTCAGTCTGAGGCACTGGGAAAGAGCTAATGCATTATTATCAGGGAGAGCAATGGACTTTTACCCTGGATGAACTATCTCAGACTACAGGATAAAACTTTTGCTGTTGTTCTTTATTGCATTCAGACAGAGGTCGTGGCCTTGTCCCCGGCTCTCTTGGCAGGAGGTTGGCTGTACTGAAGAAGATAGCAGGATTGCAAAGGGTTGCCCACACAATAGAGAGAAGGACTGGAGGGGCCAGGGAAGAGTTGACAATGACACCAGAGTTCTTCTGTTCTACTAAATTCCACAAAGTTCTTTCTGCCCCAGATCCTTGCAGCAGGTGTGGGAGACAGAAGGAAGGTTTTGGAAATTGATAGTGATTCCTCTCATTTCATATTTTGATAATACATCTACATCTCCTTCTGGTGATTTTGCTTAGAGGAGATATCCTGGTATATTTATCTGTAGGTTTGTTTCTTGCCTATATTACCTCTACTGACAAGAAATAAAGTCATACAGTTGACTTACCATATGTCATTGGTGAATGAGCTTTGACTGGCATCCTTACTTTGGGGGGAAAAAAAAGTGACTTTGTTATGCAGAGTATGTGGTTTGTAATCTCCTGTTTATCCCATGACACTTTTCTTCAGCATCTCTCCTATGACAAAGGAATCCAATCCCCACTGCTTGATTTTTCTCTGCTTCTCGGATGTTATTTTTCTTATTTTCCTAGCTATGAGTCTGTCAACAAAGTCTGTAGTTGATGGCATTTTGCCTCACCTGTTGCAACTGTGTATGCTATAATAAATTAGCTGTATTGAGTTGCAGATTTAAATGGGAAAACCATACAGAGTAATAAGTTATTTTATTGGTTTCTTCCTTTTTTATCTTGGATTGCTAGTCTATAATCTACTCTGCACCTAGTGATCTGAACTTACTTTGCTGCTAAAAGTAGCTGCCTATTTTAAAGTTTTGGGTAAAGTCCAATGTTGAATGTCAGGCCAAATAGTGGGCAGAAGAGGGAAAAAAAATTAATTTCCTGTTCTATTTTGAGGTGATGCCCTATAGATCTTCTCCAATTCAATAAATGAAGTCATGCCTGCACCCTCTACAAAAAGAACATGCATGATTGTTCATCAGTTGTTCCTTGGCATCCCTTTGTGTGGTCATGCATAGCACTCAGGACAATTAGAGAGATGGGGTAAAATGCTTGAGGATTAATTCAACTAAATTCTCATGTAAGACCCTGCTATCCTCTTGCAGTAAGTTGTTATGCATACGTATATCTATCTATATCTAATCTATACCTAATCTTTATATCTCCTTATGAAAGTGTGTTGGGTTTGCTTGGCCAGGTTTTGGTAGCAGGTGGGACTACAGGGGTGGCTGCTGTGAGAAACTGCCAGAGCTCCCCCCATGTCCACCAGAGCCAATGCCAACTGGCTCCAGGATGGACCTGCTGCTGGCCAAGACCAAGCCCATCAGGAATTGTATTAACACCTCTGTGATAACATATTTAGGAAGGGAAAAAAGTTACTGTGAAGAAGTAATTGCAGACAGAGAAGAGTGGAGTGACAATATGTGAGAGGAACAACCCTGCAGATGCCAGGGTTGGTGAAGGAGGGGGAGGAGGTGCTGCAGGCACTGAAGCTGAGGTTCCCCTGCAGCCCCTGGTGCAGAAGGCTGTGGCCCTGCAGCCCATGAAGGAAAACTGGAATGCAGAGATCCACCCACAGCCCATGGAGGAGGCCTGCATTGAAGCAGGTGGATGGCTGAGAGAGCTGTGAATATGTCAGAAACCCATGCTGGAGCAGGCTTCTGGCAGGGACCTGCAGATCTATGGAGAGAGGAGCCCACACTGGAGCAGGTGATCCTGCTAGAACTTGTGACCCTGTGAGTGACCCACATCGGAGCAGGCTGTTCTTGAAGGACTGTAGCACTATGTGGAAAAGTGACCCATGTTGGAGCAGTTCATGGAGAACTGTTGCCTGTGAGATGGACTCCTGCTGGAGAAGTTCATGAAGGACTGTCTCCCGTGGGAGGGACCCCACGCTGGAGCAGGGGAAGGACTCCCGTTCCTGAGCAAGGGCAGGAACAACCTGTGTTGAACAGACTGTAACCCTCATTGCCTGTCTTCCTGTGCCACTGTAGGGGAGGAGGTAGACCTGGGAAGGAGGGAGGGGTGAGGGGAAGGTGTTTTTAAGATTTATTTTACTTCTCGTTATCCTGCTCTGATATTGTTAGTAATAAATTCAGTTATTATCCCCAATTCAAGTCTGTTTTGCCTGTGATGGTGTTTGGTGAGTGATCTCTCCCTGTCCTTATGAACCTTCTGTTATATTTTCTCTCCCCTGTCCAGTTGCAGAAGGGAGTGATAGAGAAGCTATGGTGGATGTCTGGCAACCAGACAGGGTCAACTCCTTACAAAAATATTATGCTGGGGCCTTTTTTCATTCTGGGGAAAAAGGAAAAGGATAGTCCTCCATGAAATGAGAGGTTACTAAAGCATCTGAAGACACTAGATATTTGAATTGGATACACAGACATATGTCTATAAACAGGCTCTGAAAACTGTTGAGAACAAAATATCCTGCTGTGCTTCTGTGCCTGGTGCCTGCAGAAGGAGTTCAATAGAAATGGTCTGGGTTAATCTTCTGTGCTTGGAATCTGAACTCTGATGTTTGGCTCCTCAAAACATACGTGAAACAAGGCGTATTAGTGATTCTACTGAGCACACAAAAATCAAAGCCTGAACAACAGAGAAAAATGTTCTCACTTTTAAACCACTCTTCAGCTTTTCTGGAGAACATCACTACAGGACTGGCCTAGAAAGAAAAAAGAAACGGAGGATTTCAGAGTGCTCAATGTCCTTGCAGTGTGTGTGAGCACTGCTCTTAAAGGCATACTGAAAATAAACTCTTCTGAAAAAAAAGCATTGTTAAGAATTCATGAAGACAATATTTTATAGATCAGAAATTGAGATTAGGACAAGTAAAGGTTATAGATCTCGTATGATCATCAGGCTTGATAAAACTCAGTTTCCTTCCAGGTTGAGTAAATTTTTATTTAGTACTGTTTCATTTTAATGAAGATTAAGAGACATTTTGAGCTAGTCTGAAGAAAAAATATATTCTAATTTATGCTTCAAAATAATTTCCAAAAAATTGATTCAAACATAGAAGAACTGGTTCTCACTCCATTTATGAGATAAAGAATGCTCTGGTGGATATTATGAGATGTCAGAAGTATAATTGAAAAACAGGAGACGTTGAATGCAATAAATTTCCCTGTGTACCAGCATATTCTAATTGTTTTCCTTTTGTATGTTTTTATCATTATATCTATAGCTGTTAATTTGTGAAGTGCTTCCTGTGCAAACGTGAACGGGAAAACACAAGAATGAGAACAACTCATTCAGTGCAGGATGATTTTTATTCTATTTCACATCATCTCATTGTTCATTAGTGATAAGAGTTGAACCCAGTCTCCAGCTCTGATGTAAATTTGCATATTTAAGTTGGCCAGAAATTCATTCTAGTGAGCCTTGAATTAAACAACTGGTTCCAGTAGACTGGTCTAACTTCACGGATCTGACCAGCTTTGGGCAGGTGTGTGTGACTCTGTACATAATTTTTAAAATATTTGGATCAAAAATAGCTTAGTGGTGCATGATAATAGTTTATTTTATATAATTCTAATACTGCAGCTGTTGTATGCTGTAATGCTTGGCCTCCATTGTATTGGCTAGATAAAAATGTAAATAAGCAAGCACCTCTGGATTCTTCAATTTCTCTTGAAGGAATTTCTTCACAGCTTTTTAGGTCCTTGTCAATTAAAAACTCTTACATGGTTCTAACTGAGACCTACAGTGCTTTGGAAGAATCTCTCAATTTTAGATGAGAAACCTTCCCCTTCCTTTTGATCTTTCAGTTTTAGAGTCTTTTCTGCTGACCCTGATTCTAGCCATCCTCTTTCACCTTTGCTTATGGACTAAACAAACCTTATGTTTTCAGTGCTTCTGAGAAGGAAGAGAGAGTGAGTGGTAGAACTTGAGTGCTGTGGCTTCTCACAGGTTAAAGAGAAGGGCTGTTTCAGACAGGGTATAGAATCAGGATATGGGAGAGAGGAATTAAGCCCAAAAGGCCTTCAAAAGATATTTAAAAAGAACAATCCTTGCTTCAATGAACTTGCAGTGTGAATTAATATATGAAAAGTGAGCTGCCAGTGGTGGCAGAGGAATTCTGGTTGATCTTTGTGTAGCAGAACAGAAAGGGTAATAAAAAACAACTTTGGGGAGTGGCATCAAACAGATAAACATAATAAATGGTGCAGGTGAATGAACATATTCTGTTCATTTTGAGATGTTTAGTTTTCTTGTCTTCCATGTGTGACTATTATTTTAAGTGTTGAAGAAAGAAAACAGCAGATGAGATGGGTAAATAATAAAAGACATATTTGCAATGGGATTAGGAAGAGCAAAATGGTGTTGTTTGGCATGGTGGAAGGGATTTAACATTCTGGGCATGAGTATGGAGAACTGTTAGGAAAAATGGCCCAGAGATTGTGGGTTCACAGTGAATGGCAAAGGTGAAAAAAATCCTCAAGCTACACAGAAGTGCATTAATGGAAAGAAATTTTAAAGGCTGGTTTAGTGAGAACCATGATACAGGCAGGCAAAGCAACCTAAACCAAGCTGAAAATGATAAAGTTTCAACTAGTTGTGGAATGGGACTGTGTTTGAGGAGGTGGCAAAAATGGTGAGCACAAGCTTAACAGCACCAGTAAAGACTCAGTATATGGCAAAAGGAGCTGCTAGGAAACATAACTATGTGGGAGACGTCAAATAACCTGTGATTATCATCACCCCATGAGCCTCAGTTCATTTTTTCTACCAAGCATGTAACATTATAACTTTTGATTTAAACCTATTTCAGTTTGTATATAGCTATGACCTATCTTGGGGAAAGTGTAAAACCTGCTATTTTTTAAGGTTAATATTGTTAATCCTTTGGGTCAATTCTTCTTTTCCGTTGATTATCATGTCACCTTTGTACCAGCATCTGGTTTGCCTGTAGAGTATTGCTCTGCTTTCTTGTATAAATATAAATTTATAAAATACCACAGTTTTATATCCTAAAAAAGATCTGTGATGAGCTGGATAAGTAACAGCTCAAACAACTTTTCTGATGGCAAATTTTGATTGTATATGTCAGCTATTTCCAAGGAGTGAAACAAACAGAATTAGCTTACATGTTACAGCTTTCCATTAAGAATGCTTTCATTGCTGGGCATACTTGGTGCATCATCTACCACTGATGTAATTAACAAAGTATCTTCACACATTAATGTCTCTCAAAGCTCATTTCATGGCACAACTAATTTGACAGCTGTCTAAATTACAATAGTGTTGTTAATATTATATTTTCTTAATACTGGAATTAAATTTGTCTTCCAGACCAAAATCACTGTCTCAATCTATACTTCACAACGCTAACTTTGACACTGATAGTCTGATAAATTGCTCAAAACAATTTTCAACCAGTCAGAACAGATATGATTTTCTTCACTTTGGATGAATATCAAAAATGTTTAGATCCCCGTCCAACTGCTTTATCTTGCCAGATATTACTTGATAACACAATGTCATTTTGTAGTGACAGACCGTAATTTTGTTCATGTTCCAAACATTGCCCTTTATAGGATATAGAAGCAGTACTTGAACACTAAAGATTGCTTCACAACTTACAATCTAAAATAGTATCACAAACTCACATCACATAGAATATCCCAGTGAAGGGTTATTTAAGGAATAGTTTCAGAAAATGTGGTGCAATCTCACACTTTTTACATCCAATAAAGCTTATATAAATTCTGATAAAAAAGTCAATCACAAACAGAAGTTGGAAAGCCACTGAAGCAATGGAACAAAACTCTCGGGATCCAGGTTTTGTTTCCAGACAGTGATAATTCACAAGGAAAAGATTTTCTACAAATTCAGTTTTTTAGGACTCTGAAATGAATGAGCAGAACTAAAGATCACTAAAATATACCTAGGAAGGTGAGTTGTCAGTAATATATCTTATACTTGACAAACATGAAATCCCTGACATCCCATGAAGTGCATTTTAATTTCAGTCCTTTGTGTTGGCCATAACACTGGGATTTGTTTTAATTTATCAAAGTAAAAATGGTCAAGAAACTCTTGCAAACTGTTGATATTAATAAATCATGCCATACTGTATATAGTTTGAAAAATAATTTTTCATGTTTTTTTTTCCTTCTTCACCTTTTTTTTTTTTATTTTTTTTTTTTTTTTTAATTTTAGTTTTGACCAACGCTGCAGAAATATTCCAGAGCCTGTACTTGTTTGTGCTGATAACAAGAGAAAGTCTATACTGGCAATTTTCTGAGCACTCTAAGTATAGATGACACTTGACCATCTGACTTTTCAGAGATTTGGAAGGGTTTGACCTTCACGGGGTGGGGGTGGGGGGGGTAAGTTAAAAGCAGCTGAGTCATATGTAAAATCATGCTGATATATTTTAAGAATCCATTTTTTCTTTATTTGCCTATTTTTACCTAAGACACTTTACCTCATTTATTTTGTTTTCTACATAGAGAAGACAGTGATAGGTTATTTTCTAGAACAGTTTTGCTGCTCTGTTTTGTTCAGTGTCAAGACTACATTTTGTAATAGTTACCATTCAGAATAACATTTTCTTAAATTTTGTTTTGGATCAAATAATAATAAAAACGTTTGGTTGACTATAATTTAGAACAGGGCAAATACTATAGGGCAAGGACTCCAATTTAACAAGAGGGTAAATTTTTAAGACTTGTTTTCTGTTCTTAATACATAGCAATTTTATAAAAAACACTATGTAATTGTGGTGCCTTTGTACCATAATCACCATTCTAAGAGTGTTTCTCTGCAGTTGCTACATCTTGTACCTTAGCCACAAAGGTTCTTATTACTAGTAATTTACAGAATAACTTAATTAAATAGATGGTATTTGATAACACAAGTTGACTGTTAGTCAAGGTTAATTCTGTGCTTAAATGAACTGGAATATCTTGCCAAGACATGTTTCAGTCATATAGACCACAAACATACTATTACTTCAGGGCATCTTTTTTTTATACACAGTTTTATCTTGCCTCTACTGGTGACTACATAGTCATCCTCTAGATCCAAGAGTTTGCTTTCAAAGAACAGGGTAATACCTGGAGGAAATAATATGTACAATTAATCCTATTACAGCAGCACAAACAATCAGAGTTCTTTTGCAATAGGTGCTTTATATACATGAGGTTGGAAAGTGTGTCTGCCTCAAATGGCTTCCTAAATAAGCACAAGTGCAAAAATTTTACTATTATTGTCCTCACTGACAAGAATTGAATAAAAGAGTAATTTACTGACTAGCCTGAGGTCATGCAAGAAGCTGATGGCAGTGCTGCTGATTGAATGTAAGCATCCTCAGTTCCAGTGCAGTGCTTCATCCAAAAATAAATCCTTATTTGTTAGACATTTGAGTGAGAACATCCTGAAACATATCCTGACGTTCCTTTGTCTAGAAAACATTCTCCTAGTGCTAGGCTTAATTTTAACTTTTTTTTTTTTTTTTTCTTTTAAGACCTATAAATCTTTGAACTTCTATTAAATTACTGGAAGAAAGACCGAGAAGTGGTTGAAGGTGGTATACACAATAACTAAAATACTCTCGGGATTCAGTTCAGTTTTATTGCATTTACTCTGCTCAGCCAAGTAATATATATCTAGTTCCAGGTATTTGCTTCTTGTCTCAGTTTGTATGGTGTTGGTAGGAAATTGGCACCATAAATATTCTTTACAAGAAGGAATGATATACATAAAACAATTTTGTGCAACTCACAGTAGCTGAAAAATGCTGGTTAATTTTCCCTTTGATTTTCTGCAGTATTGAGGATAGGTTCCCAGGATATTTGTTGGCTGACCTTGCAACCTGGAACATCACGGTCTGGTATTATCTCTTGCAGACCAGTTGACAACCTCAGTTTAGATGTGTTATAAATATGTGAACACCATCTGTAGGTGTATGTTAGTGCAACTCTCTTGTCTTCTCTCTCCAGCATAAAGCCTTAAGTCCTTCGATTATTTCTGCTGTGGTTTGCCGAGGACTTGATAACTAAAGGATGATGTTAAAGAGGAGGGAACAACTTTGTCTTGTCCCCATTTCAGTCTGCATAGACCTGCCAACACACATTTCAGCAGACGGTTTTCTGTGAGGAAGGGATGCAGGGAAGAGAAGCTGCACTTTGATTCAGTATATCACCTCACTTGCACATCTTTTGCTTGTGAAATGGAATATCCCATTCAACCTAATAACACTTTTACAACATTCAAAGAGGAAGATGTAGTCTTCTGCCACCAGACTTGATAGAGCAGATAAAACAACTTTCATCAGGTTGTCATGGTGAATTTCACAGCCAAAGCACCTCAGCATGGAGCATTACCCACTGCTGTTAGCCGGGAGCTGCTACAGAGCACAGCTATTGCAGTCATACAACATTTGTTTCCGTTATGCAAATATCTGACAGAACTAAATTGAAAATTTAACTTTTTTTTTTTTGTCACCTCTCTGGTACAGGGCATTGCAAGGGAAATTTATTGGTGGACTTTGTAATCTTGGATCAACTTGATCGACTCTCTTTTCTCTGCAGGAGAAGCAGTTGTTTATGCAGTCCCATGTTTGACCTCAGCACTGGGCAGGTAAAGAACGAGTTGAGTTATTGCAGTCTTCTGCCTAGTCTTATCTGGGTTCTAATCAGCTTATCTCATCACTTAAAGTGTTATCTCATCACTTAATAATTTGACAGAATTAGTAGCAACTACCCTATGGATGTTAGCTGAAGGACCGTGATTCAGCCTTATGAATAAAACAGGGAATAATGCAGGTCTGTCTCAGTTATTGGATTGTAGTGATTTGTAGGTTCTCTTGGATATATGGGAAAATAAGATTGCCCTTAGGGACAGCAAGGATATTTAAAAATATTGTCTAAATCCACTTACAGATACTGAATTCTAAGTTCTGATGCTTTATCTCTATATTTTTATATGATGAAAGCAAGCTGTCTTTACAGTTTTGAGGAAATGTTATTATACTACTATATAAATCCACATTAGGCTTGGATCTTGAATGCTTAAAAGAGTTCTGGTTCCTCCAATCTAAAATAAAATATAAAATAGCTTAAAAAGTTAGAGAGATGAATAACAAAGATATTGAAAAATGTCCATAATATGAAGTTAAGTATGCTAACACTGTTTAGTCTGGAGAAAAGTTGACTAAGGAACAACAACCTAGAAGTCTTTAAAGCCTGACATTAAGAAGGTGAGTAGAGTTCATTGTCATTTCCAGTGTAAACCACAGAAGACTTCAAATGAAATTAGCTGTTAGCTTCACAGCAAAAAGAAGCACTTCTGTATAATGCGTAATTCAGTAAAGAAAGTTATCAACACAAGATGCTGAAAAATGATAAGCTTTTATGGAGCAGTTGACAGATGAATGGAAGAAAATCCAAGAATGGCTGCTTAACAGAAAGTTCTTACCTCTGCCTCAATAAACTGCAGGAAGCTGGGACAGTATTGTGGGTAAATGTTTATTTACTTACACTCTGTTCTAGGCAGAGTGGTACTGGCCAGTGGCAGAGTTGATGGTGTGGCAGAGATCCAGCATGATACAGCTGTTCTTTCCATTCTTGTGTCCTAGAATCAATATCACTGCTGCAATTGAGAAATGTACTCTGTTTCTGAGATGAAAAGCTTTATCTAGATAAAAAGCTTCATTTTCTAAAAAAACCACCAAAACCTTCATGAGGACTGATGCTTTTTTTGGTAGCTAATTAGAAATATAGATAGCTGTTGAATGATTGTGGAAGAAATAATGGCAAAACTCTGAAAGGCCAACATTTTTTTCAAACATGCCCTTTCAAATATTTTGTTGTCATATACAAATGGAACATCAGCATTCAGGGCTGCCGGTGCCCCAGACTGGATCTGCCAAGGTATCTAGATGAGTTAGGCATCCACTTCTTGCTGAGGGTCTGCAGAAGGTGGCATCTTCTTAGTTTGACCTTCTAGAAATCCTTGCCTGAATATCTGTGCACGGTGCTGTGTCTGCAAATTAGAATTGTATTATTTGGGTCACCTGTAAGAAAACCTGGCCAGGTATCTTAACAAAGCAGATTAACATTCATCTGACACACACATCCTGGAATAATGAGTGCCTCTACCTCACGGAGATACAGATCTGAATAGCAAACACTTTCTCCTTTTGCTTGGATTTGCTGTTCACCTCTGCTTTGATTTTACTTTCTGTAAAGATATTTCAGAAACGTTTTTCTCTCTAATGAATGGCTAAATATAAAGGAAAGACTAAATCTTAAATCATTCCTCCAAAACCCAAGCTATATCTCTGAATATGTTTCTGGATTAAATAGCTCTTTTTCCCCCTTAGAATTAATTTTTATTTCCCAGTCCTGCTAAGTCTATTGTAGTAATTCTAGAGGTAAAGCAGCATGATACACCTACCCATTCCTAATTTCCTACACAGCCAAAAAATGTTGGGGATTTAATGCTGGCAATATCTTTGGAGACCAATTCAGATATAAAATAAAAGAATCCTGGTTTACAATTGATTTTACTGAAGTAACTATTTCCTAAGCACCATTATTGTATACAGTAGGAAATAGGTATAGCTATTTCCTTAGAATAAAGCAATTTGTGAGGCCCACCATAAAAGGCTAAGAGAATACCTTCTTTGCTCCACATCCCTTTTAACTGCCTCTATAAAATTTAAGAAATTGCAATAAAACTTGGGAAAGTGCTTTGACTGGTGGGCACTATTTGACAGTACTTAGGAGAGTACTATGTGGTCAAGGCCACTTGGAATGTTTTCAGACAAGAAATTATTTAAAATTATATTTATTTTCTGACTTTTTTTTTTTTTTAGCTTGAAAGATCTCTCTCAATCTGCCTTTTTCTTTTTTTTTTTTTTTTTTAAACAGAAAGATCTTTAAACAGTTCACTGCCTCCTTGGCATTTCTTCATTCCATTTTTCATTTCATGTGAAATCTCCTGGGTTCTGACCAGTTCAAAACGCAACTTCGTGGTTTTCTATGGTAAATGACTGACAGTATTGGAAATTATGCTCTTTGTCTGACAGACAACGGCATTCACACTTCTAAGCATTTGGACTGAACTTTTAATTTAACCCTACCAGCTTATTTTTCTCTTTCTCTCAGCATTGTCTGTATTGTGATTCCTACCGTGGCAATGTAGCTTCCATTTCTGGAGCGGCTGCATTTTTTTTCTGTAATTCTAAATGCAGCTTTAGTGCACAGTTTGGGATCTAATGAAGATGTGCCTTGTGGATTTGCTGTTGCATATAATAACCTGAGATATTCGTATCAAAGCCAGTTAAAAGGTGGTCCATGCCAGTAGAAATAGAGCTTGTAATTTTTGATAGCTGATAGGTGACTCATATGGGGTCAGTCAATTTACTACTAAAAAAAAAAAAATTCTACTAAGACTGAGAGTTTTATGAAAATTTTATACAAAACGGCTAAAGGACGAATAGTGCTGGAGCTTGAATAATTCTCTTATGTTAGTTTCTCTACGCCAAATTTTGGAGTGTTGATGAGATCGTTTGGGAATTTTTTGATACACTGTAAATATCTTTCTAGTATTTCACTCAGCAGAAAACTGTGAATAGATCTCATTAGTTCACATGCTTAAAATTACTCATGCATTTTGGTGCTGCCAGTCCAAAACCTGCAAGATTCTGCTGCTGGAATTGTGCCGTGAATGGAGGCTGTGAGATATTTCCGTGAGGCTAGATAAGTCTTCTCTGGAAGAGGTGTGCAGTAGCTTGTGGGGCAGTATGTTTTACTCTGCTAGTCAAAGAGCTGTACGAGCCCAGGGCTAGAATTTATACTGCACCAAGTGCCTCCGTAGGAAAAGACAGGACAAAGTATGTGTGACCTTCATCTACACTCAGACTGGGACTTGCTGCCAGGATGCACTGCAGAGACATCCCAGGTTATGAAGAGGTTCTACAACTCAGATCTAGCCCCAGTTACTGCCATTTTTGGGCCACCCAACTCCGCATAAGGAATGTTGATTCTTAAGAAAACAAAGAGCACAGTCCTTGACTCTGTGTGAAAAGTCTTGGCAATGTATAACCTTTCATGAGAAGGTAGAAGCCTTTTAAATTAACAAAGTTATGAAATATTTGTGTATATAAAATATAGAATGAATTTAGTATCTTGCGCAGACAGCCTGCAATGTTTTCATTCCAGTGTAAGAATTTATGTCATTTGAAACAAGTTGCTCTCTCTTACCCATATGTCTCTTTTCTACAGCACTCAATTTTGAGATATGTATGTATTAGAATCTTTAAAAACGTATTATATTTATATCAGTTTAATCTGTACATGTTGCAAGTGGGTGTATAAATGTCTCCTGAATGTTATTCATTACGGCTCCTCTCTTGCTTTGAGATGAGAAGAATGCTGATGCTGCATTAGAAGTTTCAAATTCAAATACATAGTTCTCAGAATGGGATTCCAAGATGCCACAACATTAAAACCATTTAAACCCAACCCCATTAAAAATACCCAACTTTATTTTGCTTCCATATCTGCTTGACTAAATGCAATCTGACCACAAATCTCACATTTACTCATGTTATATCAAATGCATTTCCAGTGGAAACTACAGAGTGCCTACATAGTGCCCTACAGGATGTGTATCTCCTGTGTGTCAAAAGCTACCATACTTAATTTCCATCCGTCCAGAAGTGAACTGGAGACTTGACCATCCTCCATTATGCCATTCTTTTATAGTCAAAGGGTGACAACATATCCCACTATACTTCTCTGTACTTGCATGATTTTTCTTGAGGTGCATTTAGCTGTAAATGGTAACTCTTTCAGACTGTGGAATCCTGTAATCTGCTTGAGATTCAAGGTTCTGTCAGGAGTCCAAGGAGCAAGAAGCAAAAATTTAAGAATATAGTTTAGAGCAACCTCAGGAACCCCTTTCCAAGCAAACCTGAGCAGCTTAAGGGTCTGTAACTGTGTGCCATTGTATTTATATATAACACATTTGCAAAATAACATGTAATTATAATACAATTATATCAATAATATAATTTAATAATATAATTTAATAATATAATTAAATTGACTATGTTTAGCATGTATTATTAATCATATTGGCTATATTCTGCTGTGTTAGCACGATATAATTATCCCTTTATCCATAAGCCAGATAAGGACTTGCACAAACAGAAGAGCATTTTGCCTATATGCATAACTGTAGTAAGATATTTAACTAAATAACCAATAAATGCATTTATTAATCATACAGAGCAGGTATGTTCTTTTTTGTTTGCAACTGCTCTCATGGACACAGAATAAGAGTGAAGGTTGTTAAGGGAGTCACAGACTGCTTAAAAGGATATTACCTTGTTTCTGTACACTGCCTACTGTAGAGCTCATACACAACAGAATGTGTTATTACTAAATCACTTGTTGACTCTGAATAAGGGATGTCAATGCATATGTGAGTCCGATTTTATTTATGGCGTGGTTCTGAAAGAGCAGAGTGGTTTATGTATCTATACAACTCAGTGGAGAAAATGTACAGTTCCACATTCCTTTCTGTAATGCTTTTAATTTCACAAGTCAATGTTTCAAAAATTTTTTTTTTGCATTTCTGCATGTGCTTTTTTTTTTTTGGTTCAACTGACCAAATATTAATATGAAGAATGTCCCTATTCACCTTATTTTTCTGATCTCCAAAGTAACATGATGTAGCACATTTGTTTCCTAAGCAGCATAGTACGAAGACTGCAGTAAGTACTGTAGATTTGAGAGGGCTTAGGGGAGTGAACGACAACATTCTGTAGAGTAAACCCATAGTTTATTAGATGGACAGAGCAGACATAAGAGGCAATCTGAATTAAAGAGGGTGTTGGGAAGTGCAGGGATTTTTAGGAGAGGGATGTGCTTACCCACTTTCTGATTTCATGGCCAGCATTTTTTTCCGTTATCTAAATGGTTCCCTGTCTCTGGCTTCTCAGTTGTCCTTTTTTCTCCAAGATACATGTGTTTAATACCTTAGCTCAGGTTGGATTTTAAAAAACTGAAGCATTTGTTAGGAAAATGAATGACTAAGACAATGACTGTAAGGAGAGAGCATTTCAAATAAGCAAAACAGTAGGGGTAGTAGGGTAGGGCTGATGAAGATGATAGGGAAATGAAGAGACATTTTATAGACCCTTTTCCCCTGCTGCCCATGTTCACATCTTTTCATTAGAAAATCTTTCATTATGACTAATTTTTCTAGCTTAGTCTTCCTGAGGTGGAATCTACCTGTTCCGGTTGATAGTCAGTCATGTTCCTTTGGGCATCTTGGATAGTGTCATTGACATTTACCCAATAGCAGAAAAAATGTCTCACCAGCCTTCAGTTCTCTCCATTCAGCTATATATGGCTGTGAATCTGTAGTTTGTCTGACTGTTATGATAATTGCATAGACTCTTTCTTTGCCTTTCCTAATGAACTGGCTTGTACAAACTCTTTGTTTTCCCTAAATCCCATAGCTGCCTGCAGTTTCAGGGCATTGTTTTGGATGGCAGGTTGCAGCATCCCTTGCTGCACAGAATGCAGAGGATGAAGCTTTTGCATGTCTTAAGTGGTAAATACCTCCTTGAACAAATAGCATGATCATTTCTGTCATGTTAAGCTTGCTCCTTGCTGTGTTTGTGGGAGAGTTTGTAAGTGGAGATAGAATCTGGAGCCACATTTATTTCTCTCAGTTGACTTGGACAGTTATTAGTTGTGGATTTCTTATATTTTTTTTGTAGATTAAAAAAGCTTTTGATTGACATTATTACACTATGAAGACTAGGACTGTGTTTACATTGAATATATAGAGCTATGGACAAAATGTAGAGCATTTTGACTGTTTTTCACGATCTTTATACTCTCCCATTCTTTCAGAAAAAGTAAGTAAAAAACAATGAACTTCCTTTGGAAGTCATAAGGTACTCAAATTTTATAGTGCTAAGGATTTATAAATATCCAGATAACATAAATATACACCTGCAAGCACGTCAAGAATGTATATTTCTAAATTAATATTAATGACACTTTTAAAATATTAATGAACTGTAGAAGATAATTGTTTTGTCATATAAACTTATATATTGCTACTGTTATCATGATCTTAATTAATTCCCCCATAAGAATTATAAGTTGCTAATTCTCTATTCATAGTAAGTGAATTTCTTCATTAGAAGTTATTTTGTGGCTCACTTTAACTGTGAAAGGACAGTTTCACTGCATTTTTTTTTCCTTCCTATTTCTATCTTTTCAATACGAACAGTATGGAAATTCAGCATGTCAAACTTCTGGAGAGCTCTGAGTCTTGTCTCCCTCTTAGCCCTCAGTCTGTTAGCCAGGCAACTGTGATTCAGAGGTCATATTGTTAATCTGCTGTTGCAAAGCTAGACTGCTTGGTGCTGCTAAGCTACAGAAGTCTAAGCATGAAGGTCTGCAGTGGACTGAAACGATGATGTTGTCAGAATTGTTATTAGCACTGATTTATGCATTTTCTGCAGGAGCATTTAGTGACAGAAGGACCAACTGACAGCCAGCCCATGAAAACCTGTGTTGTCTGACACCAAACTGTCTCTTATGGTGGAGTTTAGGTCCTTATCTCAATTAGACGTGGAGATGCACAGCATCAGAAGCATCTAAAAGCGAGGACACCAAACTGCTCACTGAGCACAGAAGACTGTCTGCTACTTCCCTCTATTGTTGGTCATTTTTTTGGTGGTGGTGGTGGTAGAAGAACTGTCACTTTCTGCAGCTTACATAAACAAGTTTATTTTAAGGGAATGCTTTTGCTAGACATAACTCAGAGGGCAAGTATTTTCATCTTTTTTTCAGCTTGGTAGGTGAAAAAGTAGGTGAAAGCGTACCTTCCCTTGCTTGGTCTGAGTGGACTTGTAGGCTGTGCCATGTGTGCAGTACTAAATGGAAACTGTTCACTGAGGAATGATTATGCCTTATACTGGCAACATTTAAGTCTTTTTAAATTTATTTTTTTCTGCCTTAATCTGTCTTTTTCATCTAGCTTCCCTTAAAGCAAGGGCAAAAATCTGAAACATTTAGCGGATTGTGATTTTTTAAAATGCTATCTGGAAAACAGGTTCACTGACACATATATGCAATATATACCTCTGATAAAAAGAACTGGACTATTCACATTTCAGCTTACTTTTTTCCAGCAAGGAGATTTCTGGAGACTTAATGAGTTGAAAAGGGCAGAGCAGGCAAAGCAAGGGATTGTTTCATCCTCTACTTTCACAGTAAGCATGTGATGTTTTTCTGAGCAGTAAGAAATTTATTTTCAAAAGCAATGTCAAGTTCATTGAGATTCATTGACTACCGATAGCAGTGTAAGCTTGAGACAACACTGACAGGCTTTCTTCCAGGACACCAAGTACTGTAAAAAATAAGCTTCTTTCAACTGGAATCATGGCTGAGTTATGGTACCACCATGAAAATTAACAGGAACTTAGATCAGCCAGACAACAAGTATGCAGGATTTCTGATCAGGCACACACATCTCCTCTCAACTTTGCTGGTGATAATTTCTATAGGCAGCATCTGTTGGGGGTATCCTACAGCTGAGCACCTCTGGTTCCCTCTCCAACCTGTTCTTCCAGGAATTGCAGAGAGAGCAGATGTTGCAGCAATACTCAGGCACTGATTATTTTTACCAGCAGGAGCTCATTTGGCCTTTGATTTTGAACTGACAGTTAATAGATAGGGCAGTTTCGGAATTGGGTGTGTTTTACAGCACTTGGCAAATGACTGCCTAAATCATGGGTACAGTTTGCATCTGCAGTGATATAAAACCTTTCTCTGTTTACTCTCTTTATTGAAGACATGTATTCACAAAGAAGATATATTTTTTCAATATAATGATTGGTATATTGGCATTGATAAAGTGAACGTTACAGAAAGTAATTGGGTAAATGCTATTATCATTGCATTACAGGCAGAAACCGAGTTGGCATTTGGCTGCACAAGACATACAGGGCAGGGCAGCCTGACACAGCCCTGCACAGTCTGTAATATGGACTGGGGCAGCTGCAGCAGCATATGGGGTTCATGGCTGTAGAAGAGACTATGGCTAGGGAATGAAATCCTGGGTTTGCTGATACTTGTTTTGCAGTCTGGAACTGTTTTGTGTTGTCAGGACCAGTTTTGTTTTCACCACTCTCAAGTGATATCCAAAGATGCTTTGCACCTTCAAGGCTTCTGTTACACCATGGATCATGCAACCTATAGTCTCCATGTTGTGCTGATAAAGTGTTGTTTTGATGAGTTGTGACACATCCGTAGCATTATTCAAAGTGCTCTGAACTGAGAATAATATGCAATGAAATAGCATTTATGCATTCAGGCTTTGAGGCAACCATGGGGGACCAAAGGGAAACCCTCAGCCAAACATTATGCAGAGTGATGAGGCAATACCATGCAGCTTGAGATTTATGTAGCAGTATGGATAAAGTCTGAATCCTTAGCTTGGTATATCTGAGCTGATGTGAAGTGCTGTCTGGTATGAAGCGTGAGATCAGCGGTCATTTTCTAGCAGTCATCTCATGAACTGGTGTGGGAGCAAGAACTGAAATTTAGGACCTCTAGACTTCCAATTCTTGTGCTCTTCCTCTCCAGAAAATGCTACATTGAAATACAATAAAAGAGAAAAAAAAGTCCAAAGAAGGTAAAATTATGGTTCCTGGTGACATACTGTTTCTGTCATCTCATCAGTTTAATGGAGAATTGCAGTAGAGCAGGACTAGTTCTGCTCTCTGGAGCCCCTGGGAGCTCTGACTTTATTTGCAGTAGAAGTTGGACTGAATTCTGAAGTAATAAGAAATTTAAGTCAAATGCATTACTAAAATTATGAGTTATGGATGCTTGAGGGATTAAAGAGTTTAAAAATAATGATTTACTCAAGTCAGCCTTGAGGATCAAAGCTTTGGCTTCAACGCTGTCTCAAGGTGGACTTCAGTACCTCATGGGATAGTTTCATGGCTCAGTGCAACACAGATAATTTGGCATTCAAAGCTGTCAACAGCATGGATTAATAAATCATTTACAGTATCTTTAAGGTTATTTTGCAAGCCAAGTCTCATACCCTTCCTGAGTGCTGCTATAACTGTTTGTTTCTGAAATGCACAATTTCTGTTGTGGATTTTTTTTTTTTTTTTTTTTTTTTTTTTTTTTTAAGGGAGAATATCCTTGAAATTGGGGGTAGGCAATTAAAACTAGCAGGAAATATATAAGAGAATTGTTGGTGGTCTAAGAAGGGATTTAGAAACTCCAGCAGGGAAGAAGTATTTTATAAATTTAATATGAGGGTAAATAGTATTATCTCTGTTTTGCAAATGCAAGAACTTATTCAAGATCATTATTCATAGCCCACAAGTTTTTGTGTTTCTTTTCTTAGCTAACTGCATCATGCCCCTGTCTCCAGCAGAAGGGCAGGAAGATGCATTTAAACTGAACTTTTTAGCTAGGATTATCTCATAAGGTAACCTTTAATTTTGGCAGCAAGTCAAAGGTTTACAGGACATCAACAAATGAAACATGAGGACAGTTCATAGTGCTGCTATCATCTCATTCTCTCTCAACTTCTGACAAACAGAGGTCAGAGTAATTATCTCCTTGTCGCTTTTGGGGTCTTTATAGTAAATGAGATGATCAGACTGTGCTATGGAAGAGCATTATAATGCTTGGGTAGTTTTGGCACAATGGGGTTCCTTTGCAAGGCCCCATGGCCCTCTCAAAGCAAGATACTGGCCTGCTCTCAGCTTGCAAGGAAAGGATCTGATAGTCAGTGTGCTCCTCTCACTGAGCCTGCTCCAAAATGGGCTTCCTTGCCACATGCTTGCTGGAGCAGAGTTCAAATCCTTTCAGACTGATACTCTGCACATTTAACACCTGTACTTTGCACAGGTTTGGTGCCTTAAGCAGAAGGTTCTATAGACAGACCAAAGGAGTATTTTTGGAGGGTTCTATGAATAAAATTAACTGCTAACTTCTAATGTAAATACGAACATTTAGACGAATTGCGAGAAAGGGCAGTGTGACTACCTAATTATTATGAAAAATGGTATTCATGTTTTGTACAATTATGACTATATTAAGCCTATTTCAAGCAACTAATATGCAGATCTGATTCAGAAGAGATTAATTGGTGATAGGAACACTTAAGCTATATAATTTACTCTGATTGAAGAGGCAGTACTAAAATGTGGCATTAGCAGATGCTGGATGAATTTTTGCTCTGAGTCCATTCACTGAAGATGCTAGGTAAAGCTCCCCTTTTTCTAAATGATTAAATAGTCTAATCCTTGGATTGGATTTGCATCTCTGTTTTGTTTCTTTGAATTATTCTTCAAGAGCTGTTACTGTAGCAATAGCCAGTTTTGTGGTGAAATGAAGCACATTCCAGATTCAGCTGTTAAGGTCTATATGGAGGCCCTTTGGCAGGATCCAGCAGGGTACTTATTAAAAAACACCTGACCCTTTCTGTTTAATATTCAACACCATATTTTTGTCCTCCACAAACTCACTGGTCATCACAGGGCAAGTCTCTGGGCATTCCACTAGTTGCTGTGAATTATTCACTGACACTCTTCTCACCCCAGAACAGACAAAGTGCGTTTTGTGTATCATGCTGGCACCAGCAGTTCCCTAAACCCATATTTTCTGAGATGGAAGAGAAGCTGCAAGTAATTTCCTTAATTCCACTGACAATGAAATAGTTAAATACATTCATTCACTCCAGCTAGTAGGTTCTGATCCAGAACCAGAATTTCATCTGCAGTATGAATGCCCCTGAAAATTGAAGTGTGAAGTAGGGGAAGAGATAGATGAATAACTAAACTGCAGTATCTCAAATACACATAATAAAACCTGATTATGATTAGAGTTCAATTGGAGAACAGCTATATATATAGTAGGATGTAGTTCTGTTTCATTTGCTGTAAGCACCTGGATGCCAGTATACGTGCTATGCAAATTTTCCTTAATACTGTAAAGTCCTAAAGCATTAGCAGAGCAGGATCCTATAATAACTGTGTCCAAAATGCCTAACTATATGCAGTTAACACAGATATTAAATGGAATGCTCCTCTTACTATTATAAATTACTGCTTTCCTGTTTTTGTCAGCAGAGTTGTGGCATTCATCCCGTTGCTAGGAATAAGAATAAGATGACCATCTGCATTTCTGCAGAGTGATGGTTACCCAGAGTGAGTTCAATAAAAGAAAATTATGGCTTTGTGCTTTGCTACAGCTGATAAATCAAGAGCAGGTCTTGCACTGAGACAAAAAAAAGAAAAATAACATTATGTGACAAGACTCTTTATAGGATACCAGTTGAGCAGCCACTTGAATTGTAATACCCGAAAATGAACATGATCAGTAATGATCTGTTCATGAGGAACTGAGCACACTGGGTTGTTAGGGACACTGGAGGATACGTGCCAGGGAAACACTAAAGGTGTGCTGGTGATCTTTGTGTGAAACACTGACAGCATGTGTATGCCAGCTATCAGGCAGTTTCCCATTTTCCTCATTCAGAATAAACCTCTTCAGTGCTAGTTCATCATATCATTCCTCTCCCTTTCTGTGACCTGGGGTCTTCTGCAACAGCCTATTCCGTTAGCTGAAAAGACTACCTTCGGGAAATCAAAGCTCATTAAAACATGGCCTCAGGGACCCCCTGAGACCTTCTTTTTAGGGTGTGAATATGCCACATTGGAGACTGGGGTTCTCTGACCAGATGCATCACTGTAAAACCTCCAGTTGTCTTCTCAAGTAATATAAGCCTTTCTCAGTGGTGGGGACTCTAAAATCAATTGAAACCTAAGCGGGAGTTTTTGGCCCTATTGTACCAGTTCTTTGTAAAAGTAATTGATTTTCTGGTTGTGTTTCCTCCTTCAGTCTACTTTGAATTCAGTCACTAAAGATCTAATAGTTTCTCTCCAGTTTAGTTATCCTGGGTAGGGGGTATATTACATGCATGGCTTTGCAAATGAACAGAAATACGTGCTAAATGGAGGCACAGTAAGTGCTGTGGAAAGTGGGTTTCTAAGTAGAGTCTTGACTGTTATCTCATAAATATTCATCGGTGTCTACAATATAATAAGGTATTTTCAATATAGTAGTAAACTAAATTATCATTTAAAGGCTATTTGTAGCCATTTTCTTACATTAATAGGTAAATAACTGTTTAAGGACAAATTTTCATATGAATTTAGTAGGAATAGCTTAGGGGGTCTCTGATCAAATAAGGTATAATACAGATCCTACTGTGGCTTCAGACATTCAGAACTGCGCTTCTATCTATTTCTTTTTCAATTTTACAGTCTCTGCTTAAATACTGTAGTGATTGTCAGTCAAGAAAAGCCTCCAGGTGGATTTTCCCAAAGGACTCAGCATGATGTCAATGGGAACAGTGCTTTAGAAAACCTCAGCTTGAACAAATATCGAAAAGCACAAGAATCACTGAAATTCAGTTATCTTGAACGGTATTACATGTTCTGTGGGGGGAAAGAAAGCAAAGGGAAAAAATACGGTTTTGAATCTGAGATTATTATTCTTTGTTGCTAATTAGTAAGCATTTGGACTGTATTTATTCTCTAAAGGACCACTAGATGTCAGCACATATCCAGGCTACCATAAGTGGAGCAGCAACCATCTGGTAGTTAAAAAAAACCCTCCACCATGGATTTAGACAATACACAGTCCAAAAGCGTTTTGTTTGACTTCACAAACCCACACTATAACAGTGACTGTTTTGGCCTTGAAAATAAGGTGACTTTTATGTATGTTGCTTTTTTTTTTGGAAACTACATTCATTACCATCTGCATTCTGTCCATTGTCTTTCAGGAAGCACTTCTCATATGAAAGTCTGCCAGGTGTGGCTTTATAGTGAGGATGGCTAATGTTTTTTTTAATCTAAATATTTCATGGCCAAACTTATTTTAAATATGAACATGATGGTTAATTCTCTTTAAAGAGGGGAAAATAAAAAATCTGAATAAAACTTTAAACATATTATTCATAGCATAATATGGTGTGCAATGGTTCTATGACATCAAGCAAAAAAACTCCATGTGTATTCTGAGTGTGCTCAGCTCACCTCTATTTCAGGTAAGAAATAATGAAAAAAAAAATCACATTACTATGCATTCAGGCTGTTTAAAATGCATAGACAGAGTTCACTGCTTGCATTATTTTAAACTTAGATAAAAAACTTTCTTGATCAATTTTGCCACACAGTAGCAAGGTTTAGTACTCAAGCATATGCATGTTAATATGCTGTGTATTCGCTGCATAATAAATATCTAGATCACTGTCAAAATAAAGTGCAGTTTGGGTGGTTTTGACAGGTAATCCATTTTTCCTAACCATCCATAACATCAGGACAATTGTGTTTTGGAAAATTGGACATATAAACTGGAAACTGTTATTTAAACACAGGGTTTTTTCCTAATACAGTGGAAGATGTGGTCCTTAGCTATTCTAGCAATTCAAACAGACTACTACAACTGTTGCTAGTTGGAGTTAGGGGGCATCATGTCACTGCTGAATCAGGCTTTAGCAACCCCTGCAGTGCTAACTAGTTAGCAAGAAAGAGGTCCATGCTCATTATTCTCCCCATTTCATTAGAAACACTCAGTTGAAATATGTGGGTTAGTGGCAGAACAACTTAGTTTCAGAGACTATCTGAGCTGCTTGCTGAAGGGCAGGCACAGAGGAAGCCTATGTATTAGATGCTGAAATTAGCTGTGGTCAATCTGGGCCCATAACATGAAGTTTCTGTGAAATGACTTGTCCCTTGGCCCTTAAGCCAGTAGCACTAAATCCCCAGATCCTCTGCTTCTGCCATGTCTGTGCTGTGGCAATGGCATTGCACACATTCCTTGCACTGAGTTACAGATTCCTGCAGACTCTGTGGTCCTATTTGCCAGATATAGGGAGCAGGAGAAAAAGCAGATAGGCTTTGTGATGGCTTTGGGTGTCTTTCTTCAGCCCACCCTCAGATGCGACCTGGTGTGAGGGGTTTAATCTCATGGCAGTTGCAGCCATCCTATTTGCACTTAGCATATTTTACTAAGTCCCTGTCCTAGCATCTGTCAAGGATTTTAAATGTGTTTTCAGCATGGCAGAACGTTCAGCAAGCTTCCAGGCTAAAGTGCATTGCAATAACCAGCCTCTCCCATGATAGCTCTGTTAGAGCATTGGTCTGTGTAGATGTGCTTCATCCTTGCAGCATTTTAAAGCTGATAAACAGCTGATCAAGTACAGAGAGGGAGAGATGCTGAGTAAGGGGTAACTTGGTATCAAGAGTCATATCAAGTCTGCCACCAAATTTTGCTCACAGAAAATACATCCTGCTGAACTAGAAACTTGACTGACCTTATTCACACTGTGCTTAAGGCAGGTTGCCTAGCAGCAGTGGTCCTAGCAGAATTCAGCCACAAACAAAGCCTTGCTGTCTCATCTGTGAGTAAAATTTAGGATGCATCGGAATTTCCATGCCAAAGGTGGAAGAAAGCAAGGTACAGCCCATCTGGACCACATTCAAGCAAAACAATACAAACCTAGGTAGGCTGGCTTTATAGTTCCTGGAAAATTAGGACTGTTTTGATTGCACATACCAACTTATCTTTTTCTAACATGAAATAAAGGAATTGATCCAGGTTTTAAAACAGATTGCTCTAAGTTCTGAGTATTTGAGCAGGGTAAGTAATGCTGAAAAGTGGGAAGGAGGTGAGGAGGAGTAATGCTTGTTTTAGAAGTAAATTTCATTGTGACTACTTGCTGCCTTCCTATCATGTCAATACTTGACAAGTCTGTGAGGAAACTGGGTGAATAAATGTGAGCGAGTCTGTTAAAAATACTTTGTCTGTTTGGGATAAAATCAGTAATTTGTATAATTTTCCTGATCCAAATGGCCACTTGATCCAAATGGCTCTTGTTCCTTAGAACAACCCTGTATATCTCTGTCCCCTGGTCCAAAGCAGGGGGAAAGCTGATTGTCAGGAGCGCTAATGAAGAAATGACAGTATCCCTTTACCTGGTCATTGAGTGAGAAGATGTTCAACAAAGCAGAAGTGAAACCTGCAGTTTTCCAATACATTCAGTATTCCCTGTCACTATGGCGTCAGCCCAGGATGAACTGGCAAGTTTTTGTCTCACCATTGAGCATGATTCTCAGATGTGATCTTTCTCCATGGATGTCTTTTACTTCTAAGGAGGGTTTTTGGCTTCTCAGATTTTAAATCCGGACAGACAAATAATGCTCAAGAATTTCAAGACTGGTAAAAGGCAGGATGATAATTTCCAGCGTTAATATGGTACCTGGAAGCATTTTCATTTCTGTTTGATTCTAGAAGATGGGCTATCTATTGGTGGAAGCTTGTGTATCTTTACTGCAGTCTGTGCTGGGAATTAAAACTGGCAGATAATTTGGCTGAATAGCTCTGCAAACTGTTGCAATGTGATACAAAATATATATGTATGTTGTTTCTTCATGCTATGTTTTGGCTCATAGGACAGTAAAATTCTCAGAATCATTCAAATCTGTCCCCATTGCTGAATCAGGCCTTCTCCTTGTGGAGGATCTGTAAATTTTTACTTGTTAGCACTTTCTTGGTACTCAAGTGTTGTGTTCAGCTTTGTCCTATTTTAGTGAGTAATTGTTGGTTAAAAATAAAAACAAACCTGTTTGTTTTTTTTTTTCAGTCGCTAAGTTTTGCTGCTTAGGGCAGAAAAACATCTTCCTTCTTGAATGAAGAAGATTATAGAAACTGTTTTGACATTCACATTTCTAATAAGATGGAAACCTTCAATCTCCAGTTCAGACACTGGGTGTAAATATAAGATATAAGCTGTGTGGGGATTTAGATTGTCCAGTTGCTTTTCCTGCTACAGCTGTATTTTTACACCTGGAAGGATCCAAAAAAGATAGTTTTGTGCACTTACGGTGGACACTGGGATTCAGAGAAATAAGGTACACCTTTCTAACAAAGACGATAATTAATCACTGGAAACCATGTATGTAGAATAACAGTGGGTTCCTGAAAACTGCTAATGTAAAAAATGAGAATTCAATGTTTTCTTTTGAAAGATTTGTTCTATTAGAATTGCACATAATCACTGAACTTGATGCAGGAATTAGTAAATGGAAATCTTACGGCTTTTAATATTTTGAAGTTCATTAACTGTTAATCCAAAATAACCAGTTCATTGCTAAGAGGAAACCTCTAATAGGATGTCAGTGCACAATCCTTGTCCCTCTATGCAAAAACTTTACTAAAAGGAACGATAGGATTAGGGATGTACTGATATTGTTTTTTCAAATGAGGACACTTCTCTATGTAGATCATGTTCTCTTTCTATTTATGGATTTTCATTGTTGTACACCTCTTGCAAAGAGGCTTATTTGCTCTTTTTGGACAGGACTATTTGGGAAGGCAGAGTGCTACCATGTGTAACTATAAACCTTGAAACTCAGTGTGTCATGACATTCATGGGCTTAAAGTGGTTTCATGTCCTAAACCAGCATAGGAACTCTTCAAGCTGAATGACTGCACTAGTAAACCCCTAGTTGTACATTCTGGAGTGGTACATCTAGCTTTAAATGATGAATCAGACAGAATGAAGCCGGCCATTAGAATGCACTTGATGCTAATAGAAGCCATGACTCATTTACTTGCATTTTTCCTTCCCACAAAGAATATTTAAGTAATACCCTTTGCCCCTTTATAAGATCTTTCAATCTATGTCTAGCTATATCTCAGAGAAGCTATTGATCCCAATGGTCGATCAGAAGATCTGGTATCATGAGAAGTCTGAACTCCTTGTCTTGAAAACTGACCAGAATTTTTGGGCAGCCTGCCTTTATGCAACACACATAGGGGATACTGTGGCCACTGGTTACTCTGTGTGTGAACAGTGTCTCTTTGCCCAAGACCTACTTGTCAGTCATGAACCCACACTTTTGAAGTAAAAGGCAACCAAAGTCAATTTTTCATATTTATCCATTTTTTTCTTCTCCCCGCCCCCCTGGCCCCCCACTAAAGATAAACTAAAGATCAAGTCACAATTATCAGTGACCATACCAGCAGCCTGGTTACTGTAAATACATGCATTAAGTGACAACTGCCTGGCTCAGGAAATTTTCTATTTAAATTGACCAGATATCTGAAGAATAGAAAGGCAAACATTGCAGAACAGTGACAAAATTAGTTGAATGTTACCCTGCAGCCAGGGGCCAAATAGAGATCCTGTGTCCACCAGGAAGGAGTGGATTGGCTAGAATTCCCTAAATATGAAAGTCTTGAAACAACAAAATGTCACTATAAAACGTATCCTTTCTTTATAGCCCAGGGAAAAAAATATCCTGTAGTATTGTGTAGTAAGGATATAATTTTCAACAAAGTTCTGCAGCTTGCTCAAATGGTATTCACAAGATTTTTTTTTTCTGCTTTTCTGTTAGATTCTAATGGACTATAAAAGCTAGAGATTAATTTGGCCCATTAAATATTAAAAGATTAACACTTTTCTCATTTTTCTCACAATTTAGAAGTGAATTATATAGTTGCATTGCAATCATTCCACTTAATTTTACTTTTTGTGTCATTTTTCTCCCAGCATTAATTTCACTCCTGTTGCAGCACTCAGCTCAGAACATATCTCACTGCAGTCCATTATCTGACCAGTCGAGCCTGCAGAAACAGGGAATCTTACTTAATTGGAAAAATGCACTGATGCAGAAAAGGTACATGTGACTTCTTGCACTAGCTATACCTTTTAAAAATGCATCATTACAAAGATGGTAAATTGCCATCTATTCTTCGATCTGAAAGATTTTCAGGAGCTCTTGGAGTCAGAAAGTAGAAAGACTGAAGCCTAAAATTCCTTTCATGTCACATTATGGAATAGATGTGTAAAGAATGACTGTACGGGAAGCAGCAGGTGATAATTTTTGGAAGTTTTTCAAAGCAATCAGTGAAATCTGATTTAGGAGTACCACTTCATTCTCCATTTTATAGAGTTCTCCAGATAAACTGTATTCCAATGTGCTTCGCAGAGTTAAATAATACAGCTATTGAGATAAATAACAGCAGAAAGAGTCAGTCACAGCAAGTTATAGACTCGGGGAACAGCTGTTTTCAGCTGAGATTTAAAATGAAATGGCAAAATTACAGTGCATTATTATATATCACAGTGGCCAGAGGATTTCAGCAAACTCCTCCATACCTGAAAGCTATCAAATAATAAGCAAAATTAATCAGACAAGGAGAGTGCTTGGAAGAGTTCAATGACCTGAGCCCTACTGACACAATCTCATTTGAAACTGAACCTGGCTGACACCAGACTGTGCTTAGCAGAGAAGACCAAGTGTAATGTGGCATTAATCTTCCTCTTTCTGACCTTGCTTGATTGAACGTGCTGGGGCATGTAATTCTTTGTGCTCCCATCAGAAGGATCTAATGTGAAAGTCCAGTGGTAGCCAGGCCCTTCTGTAGCCTGTCCAGTAACACAGTGTGTGAGCTCAAGCAGTTCATTCCTGCAGTAGGGTGCAAAGTCTGACTGTCCTTGGTGATTGGCAGTTGTGAACTCTGCCTAGTCTTATTTTCCTTGATCCTGATACCAGAGCAGGTTTCCAAGTGACCAACTGCAAGAACAGCATTCTTCTGGAGCTAAAAAGCAAACCTCAGCCTAAAAAATACGATAGAATTATCTCAGTTTACACCTACTGAGAAGTGTGACAAAGCAGCTGCAGCTGATCAGCTTCTATATTCTTAGCTCAGATACAAATCATAATCAGAGACAGTTTTAACATTTTGAATAGTATGGCAAGAAAAATATGGAGATACATGCCATAATATATCATCTGAAAAGGTCTTGTAGGTATAGTCATCAACTGTTTAAAGATTTCACCATTCATATATCTTTTTTAACAGTCAGTTTCTTTCAGAACCTAATCACTTTAGATTTGACATACTTCAGGCATAGAGGTGGTATCACTCCAATACCATATCCTAAACCTGAAGAAGCACAAATAATGCTATAGAAGTTGCATACATTTTACCACTGTCTCAATTTTTTACTGCAGAAATGTTTAGGTCCTTAACTGTCTTTTCCCTGTAGTACTCTCAGCATCCCAGTAATAAAAAAAGCCACCTGCTTTTCCCAGCCTCCATTTAACACTCGAACAGGAGGAGTCATGCTGTGCCCAGCGTTATTGGTGCTCATAAGAAAGAAATGGGAATATGTTCAGCACACTTTTTAGGGTTTGCCTAACAGCTTTGGAAATCAGTGGCAAGATTCACCCTGATCTTAGGAGCTTGGACATTGCTCACCTAAAAGACAATATTTAAGGTGTTCCCTGTAGCTTTCTCCTTCTACCACAATAAAACGCACAAGAAGCGCTCCACAGAAATTTGTAGGGGTAAAAGTCTCACTCCAGGTATGCTCTGTGCTTGTTTTAGAGCCTGATAAATGTTGAACAAGGCAAGCTCATCTCCAGTTATTTTGTGGGAATAGGTATTGTGTTAATATTAATGACTCCAATGGGTGAAGCATATAAATGTTACATTTGATGAGGATCTGACAAGAACACCTATCTTTATTAAAGACTTAGATGTAGTGAGTTGGTGTTGTTAATGGCATTCTGGGAGTCAGAATTTGTGAAACAAAAATGTTCCTCTGTATGTGTTGATCTCTTGTAAATATTCATTCCCAAAAAACACACTCAATATTTGAGATACTCTGTTTTGTCATTCCTGCAATACAGTCATACTTATTCAGGCCTAATTAATTTTTGGTTTAATCTTTCTGTGCTTGAAGATACATGGACTGAATTTAGCTCATCATCCTGCCCACTTATGCCACTTATGTCAGCCTTGAATGTGAAAAAGAAATCAATGTTGTACAAAAGAGATACAGCATAATAACAAAAAACGCTGTGCAACATTTTTTTTAAATACTAGATCTAAAAGGGTGACTGTTTTCCAGAAATGTGTTTAAAATTATTACAAAATAAATGCTCTACTCAGGAAAATGATAGAACACAATTGGAATCAGAAGGATCATTTCAAGAGGATAAAAATCACAGCAATGCTAAATGGAAATGCCTGATGAATTTGCAAGGAAAGTTATTAGCCGTATGCTCTCTGACGTTGCTTCTCATTGCCCGGTATCTCAAAGTCTAACATCAGAAAGGTGTGAAGAAATGGAGATTTATAAACCATACATTGTGAGGACCAAGTGGGTCTATCAGAGGAGAGAGGAAAAACAGATGTATTGTAAGTAAGTGTTCCACAGAACTGGTAGCTGAAAGTAAGTTTTTGATAACCATCTACCAGCAAGCACAATGTGGAAATACACATGGTGGTAAACGTTTTGGAATCCATGTCTTTCTGGGCTGCCTTCCTATAAACGAATGAACACAATTTTGATGTACATATAACTGGTGAACATTTGGTCATCCACAAAGTCATCTGCTTGAAAATGTTGTCTTTGGCGTTGCTAAGTGCCTAGGAGAAGTGACTGCATCGTGGAAGTATGTAGAGGTAGAGGGGTATAGATGTAGGGCAAAACTTAAACAACATTTTTATGTAGGACAAGTATAAAGCCCAAGTTCTATCTGACATGCCCCTGTACTTGCAAATTCTTGGAGGTGAGTAATGAAATGTAGGTGAGATTGGCTTTTTCAAACTGTGAAGCTTGCAGGAGACTGACTGTGTGCAGAATAAGACCCCTTTTTTGTGTCTGTGTTGGTGATAACAGTGGGAAGATATATCCTCAGAGGGTTGTGATGCTGTAGGTAATGGAGCTGAACACAGTGCTCATTGAAGCCTATCCAAAAGCTCTGTTTGTCAAAGACAGTCTGTTTGCAAATATTAACTGCATATTGAAAGTATGGTTGTGAACAATTTGTATTTTTAGCAACAGGAGAGCAAGAAAGAGAACTGCGTTGCCAAGATATGATATATGTACCAGGCACTTCTTCTGGAATGGATTATTATTTTCTGAAACTACTGCAGAATTGTACGTTACCATGACTGAAAAGACAGTGCTTTGTATAATGGTAACATCAGGAGATACAAATTCTAGTCCCAGCTTTTGTATGAAATTAAAATAATCTTAATTCCAGTAGTGCTTAGCCTCCCAATCAACACTGTATTGGTTTTTAGACTTCTTTGCCCTCTTTAAAATTGCTAGCCTAAAAAGAGCAAAGCGCTTTGCAGGAGTTCAGAAATAGACACCTACATTATTTCTACTACTGTGAAAACTGAGGCAGATGAGTATGATAGTCTGATTTTCTAAGGACCATGCTCACTCAATGAGATGGATGTCAACATGTGAAGGAAACAGAAGCAAAAGTCATCTGTGACATCAATAGGCTAAATTTCTGGATTTACAGCAGAATATCAAAGTTGCTTTCAACTTGTTTTTTATTCTCCTCTGTATATTTTCCTCAGCAAGAAGATTGTATACTGGGACACATATAGAAACAACTAAACAAAAGATCTACTGTGAGTTGTTAAAAGGTGCCCAAATCTGATTTCACAATTACCAGGTATGGATAATTTTACGGCCTTTAGAAGGTTGCTTATAGAATGTGCAACCTGGAAATATAGGTGCTGATGCTGCGCAGACATTAATCAGTGAATGTGCTGCCAACACAAGCTTGAGTTTTCATATTGGTGCTAAAATCCAGGCTCAGGGAGCGGGAACACTCAAGAAAAACTGACAGTGTGTGAGATGCCCTACATCATCAAGAAAAGCTGCTGTAGCAAAGCAAGCAGGCCAACACAATTCCAGCTCCTGATACTGCTCACTGGTGTCCGCTGGAATGTGTCAGATGACCGAATATGAATGGGCTCCAGAGAGAGGGATGGCCTTTTCCTTGCAAATATTTCTTCAGCTCTTATGTTGCCCCTTAGCAATAATGGTTGGCTTTTTATAGAACACTGTCTGATTCATCGGCAACCTTTAGCTATTTTATTGATTTAGCATTTCTTCAGAGATACAGTGAAATATATGACCCATGGACAATGTGATTTTTTGAAAGCCAGTGCTGATGTCGGTGGTATGTTGTCTGGTTTAAGCTCCACTGCCTCTGGAGTTCATTAAAAGTTGTTTTAAATATGATCTGTTTGCGAACTACATTTCTTTTCTTCCACACTTGGTGCTGATACTGTTTTACACTGTCTTCAGTGTGTATTTCAAACCCTCTTGCTGAATTGAGTCATTTCATGGTGAAGTAAACAGAATGTAAAGGAAATATGCCCCATTTGGAACACTGTGGTTTAGTATATCAAAGCAATAAAGAATGAGGAATAGGTTGGGAGAACTTTCAGAATCCATTTTATTTATTACTTAAAAGTAATGAAGGAAAATGTCGTTGTTTTTGCCCTCTGAATGGAAATCTACCCAGCAGCTGGAATCAAAGTGAAAAGTGATAGCAAGCTCTGATGGAATTGTGTATAGCTCATCTGAACAGTAGGCTGGTTGTCAGGATACTGAATCAGAAGCTATTGAGCAGGCAGGGCTGGGATTTGAGGTGTGATGAAAGTGGGTTCACCACACAAGGGTTTTAGAAGTAGAAGCATGGACCTGAGCAGCCAAGTTTGTGTTGAGACATGGGTGGGTTAACTGTGAAATCTTCCAAGCCTGCAGCAGCCACCGCTCTCCAGTGTCTAAATGTAGCTCTAACTTGAGGTTTCTACTTCTGAAAGCTCTGGCCTAAGTCTTAGGGATATTTTAAATTGTGCTGCTAAGGACAAAACATGTGGCAGAACAGAGCTAATGGTATTTACTGTCCTTTGGCAGATTCTTTGTAATACTAACATGTTAGGCTGAACATCCTTCAGCTCCTGTTCCTGTTACGTACATCTGTACGTATCAAAACAGGATTTGCAGTAGGTCCTCCTTTCTCCCTCTCCTTCCTCACACTTGTTTTATCTCTCCAGGAATCCCCACAGGTATTATCATTGCAGCTGCTGCTCTGTAGCCACTATTGTTGCACAGTCCCCATTCTTCATTTCCACTGTAGAGATGGAGCAAGAAGACACTGATAAGCTTAAAGTTGCTTCTAGTCCACTGAAAGCTTGAGCCAAGAAGCTCAGAGACCATGTAGTAGCACCCCTCCATGTCATGCAGGGCATAGCTCAGTGACAGCACTGAATAGGTGGGCCAGAAGACTAGACTTGATGCATCTGGATTTAGTGGCAGTGACAGTAGCTGTTGTTGCTACACGTGATTAGCAAGAGGTGTAGAAATAGCCCCATGTAGAAACACAGAGCTTTCCAAAGCTGATAGGTCAGTTTCATGCTAGAGCCAGTGACAGTGTAACACAGAGTGAAAGCAGCTGGCCTTTCCAATTTCTGTCACGAGCTGTAAATCACAAGGTCCCTCTCTCATATAAGCAGATCTACTGTAACACACAGAGCTCATGTCTGTGGAGCTTCAAATAGCTAGGGCTGAAATAACTCCTGTGTCACTCCAGCTTTCTGCTGATGCATGATAAAGTTACACTGGGATGGAAATGCCATGGTGAATCAGATTGGAGCGCATATGGTGATGACTATTTTGTGTTTGCGTAAAGCCAGGCGATAGCTGGTTCTACAGAAAAACACTGTGAGTGAAATCTTCATCCTGCTACCTGCAGTGGCCAACTTTTGTGGCCAATCAGGACTGCATGCATTGGATAGCTGGTGGTGGTGGGTGGACTAGATTTCCCAAAAGAAAGTCTGATGAAACCAAAACTGTGGTTTCTACCTGTCCCTCCCAGCAGCACAGTCAGCGAAACTAAGGCTTTAGTGGTAGTGGGTATTACAGACCCTCAAGAGTGGCCCAGAATCTGTCTGATGACCTCTGCTGATACAGGCATCCTCTCTCCCTTCCTAAAAAAACCCCAGTGTCTTAGAATTGATTCTGGTGTTTTAATCTTTAAAGCAAGAAGCAGTGAGAGCAATAAAATTTAATCAACAGAGTACTTGTTTTATCAAGTAAATGGATAACTGTGACATTTGACATTCTTACGAGACTCTATCTCTTGAACATTTGCCTAATTATCTCCCCCCTTTAAAGATTCTGTTCGGATTGCAGTTTAGCAGTTCATCGCGTAATCAGATTCAGCTTTTCTGAAATGTTTTATTATTGTTGTTGTTACTGTTAGATAGTGCATTCTCTTGGAAATGTCAAGTGTGTTGTCAAATATTGTACTAATTTCAGTTTCCTTTGTCAGAGCTCTGGACTTTATTAAGAAAATGTATACTGGGAATAGGTCATTCCAGTATCCAGCTCCATCTTAAAGAGCAGTAGGATCACTCAGTTCAGAGGCCAGAGAATCTCTGTATAGTTAAAGGGACCCTTTTAAGGTCCCTTTTAACTCCATTTTCTGGGTTTCTTGGATCACCCATTTACAGCAAAGATGTCTTTGCATTCCAGAGGCATGTTTTTGGCGATGCGTCTCTGTCTCCTACCTATAGCTGTCAGAAGCTGAGCTTTCATTAGACTCCCTCCAAAGTTAATGGAGGAAGAAACAGCATCTCCATGAGGTAATTTATCCCCAGTGTCTTCAATATCTAATCTTAGGATGAGTGGAATTTCCCTCTGAAAAACCTACTTCTCTCAGCTGATAATGTAGAAAATGGGTTAGACTAGACATTTAAGATCTACACAGCAAAAGTTAGGTAAAGTTAGGCCTGCCTGAGCAAGATGTCATTTTGTACCTGACAAGTTTTTGCAGGTTCCAAAAGTGATAAGACAAATGTATGGACTAGGAAATAAAAATACATCATCAGTGGTTCAGGAAGCTGTAAATTGCTAATGGATTGTATGGTACTTTGGGGTGGTTTCTCTATGCGTTAACTCTTTTCTTGTTCTCTTCCCTAAGCATCCAGTTCTAGCCCCTCTCAGACAGAGGATTCTGACAGGAAGGGCCTCTGGACACACCTGCTGTGAGTGTTACTACACTTTTGAGTTCCATCTTCACAGAACATTTCTTAGGATTCCCTCAGGTGTAGTCACAAGGGATAGATGTTGTGTGTGTTTGGAGAAATAGTGCAAGGACTGTATGATCTGAGCTTCCTTTCTGCTTCAAATAGTTCATAGACCATATCCCAGCCCTCTGTGTGAAGTTGGCATTGAGTCCACAAAGTGAGCTGGTTTACTGAATGGATGAGGAGGCAGGTGGCAAGCTAAAAAAAGCTCGTTTAAAAGCTTGTGAATGGAGAATGAAAGACACAAATGTGTAAAGAAATACCCATATTATAGATCTAGGCAGACAATAATGAGTGTGTGTCCTAACTATCATACCAAGGTTATAAGCCCCTGTTTACATGCAAGACAGATCTAGTGTGTCTGGCTTAAACACTGGCAGTTCAAACTCCGTCTTAATTACAAGATTTATGCCTTTGCCTTTATCTGAAGGGCTGATCTAAAGGAATGAAAGAGTAGTTCAGTCTCTCAAGTCCCTTTGTTTCTTGTTCTTATTATCATAAAGGTAAAAGTGCTAGTTGGATTTGGTCAGATATTTTTATAATTAAAGCTTTAAAACTTAATAGTGAAGTGAATGTCTTACACTTTGGCATTTTGATTGCTCCATCAAATACTGTGTGTGATCTTCATAAAAGAATGAATCCAGTGGGGTGCTGAAATACTTCAAATAATTTGTCCTTGGGGTTTCCTCCCCTTGATCTCGGCTTTTGTTTTAAAAAATTGCTGTCCTGTGGTGCAATGGTTTATGAAGTTCCAGCAGCATCACCCAGTAGTTCAGAGATTATTCCCAAGTCCTCCACAGAGTAAAGGAGTCGTGTGTATGTTATGTGTGACTAGGACTCCTCTGAATCTGCCAGTATCTCTGCCACTTTTCCCAGGCCCAGAGGAGAGTAAAGATGGCTCATTTTAGTGTATTGATGGCAGGACACCTGGAGCTTTTCATTTATTCAGAACCTGATTTTCCTGCTTTTACAGTTCACTAGTCTATCAAGAGTGATTTCATGTTGAGGCTTATCTCATAGCTTCCAATTCATTAAAATTTATCTTTAAAAAGACCAGGGAACATTTTGATCCCACTGAATTTGGTGGGAAGGACCCCAAAAGTATTCCAAGTGGAGCTACAAACATCTCTTTTCTTGCGTCTCTGACCTCATAGATGATCTTATCCTTCTTCCTCTTCCTTCTCCTGCCTCCTTTTCAAATACACTCATGTTTTCTTGAAGGCATTTCATCCCTCCCAGCAGTCCCACAAATGCCTTACACGCTCTGCACTCTGCCAGTAAGTGACCACTTGGTGGTAGTTTGTGTTGGAGTAGTTTGATCGCTGCCTGGTGTGTCCTGGCAGGTGGAGTTCCTTCTTCAAAGAGAGGTGAAGAAGGACTGCTGTCCTTGCACACAGAGATCAGTAATTTCCTTAGCAGTGGAGCAGTGGCTTTAGTGCTCCTTCATTGCCTGCCTGCTGAGGCTGACAGTTCAGATTATTGTGCACTCTCAGAGAGATGTAGGAAGAACATAACAAGTTCCCTGTGCTTTGGAAGTTACTCCTTTTACAACTCTGATTCTGCTGGAGAGGCATGTACTGTTTATATGAAGAAAATAAATCAGTATGTGTTTGTTTTGAGAGATGTGTTTGTTTTGAAAATACAACTTCATAGAATAGATTTAATTTCATTGCAGTGTTATCAACATTAATAGCAAATATCTTTAAGGCAAAGCAGAAGGGTAATGTATTTCTTCTTTTCCTCCTGCAATCTTTGTATTGTTTTTCCTTCTATTTGATCCTGCTGCTATGGACTGAGAGCCTTTATGCAAAGCACAGAGACAACTTTAGCTCTCATCAGATTACTCACTGCCTTGCAAAACTGGATTTTAATGGGTACTTTGTGTCATATTGGAAAAATATTATGTTGTGCTGCTCAATGACAACATTATTTTTATATTCAAATTCTTGAAAAAAATGTCCTTTCCTGCTGATTGGATCAAAAAAGAGATCTCCACTTTAGAAGATCTATGAATCTTCTGATTCATGATTCTTCTGAATAAGCCCCACTGAAAGCATTGATTATGGTTATATGTTCAGCAAAGTTAGCACAACTTTTTGAATTAAATCAAATTAGGAATCTCTCTTTAACCACACAATTTTTGGAATACCACAGGTAACAAATGATAGTTTTTGGATAATATGTTTCTGCTCTAAGACCTAAGCAGTCAAATGGAATAGAAAGGAAAATCATCAGGAGCAAATAAAAAAAATCCACATGGCTTTTACAGCTGTGCCTCCCAAGCACTTGAGAGGCACAGTATGAATACACTTACCAGGAAGCATCATGTACACTAAGGGCACTTCTGCAAGCAGGCAGGAATTCACAACACCCCTCTGTTTCATTAAAGCCTTCATTAAAAAAAACATTTTTCTGCTTACCTGTGGCACTTCTGCATTTTTTTCAGAGAAGTATTCCTATTTATCCTAACCTCCTGGGAGAAAATTCAGCTCCATTCATGAGCCAGGAAAAGGTATAGACAACCATTATCTCTCACTTATAGCCTTCTTTTGAAGGTTTAAGTGCAATTTTCTACACAAAGATGAATTTCATTCTCCAGTAGTTCTAAGTATGCTGTTAAAATTTGCTATATGTCACACTAAAAGGACAGCTCATCTCATGGTCCCTGTTCTTAACCTTTTTTACACATATAGTACCTATAAAATACCTTTACCCAGAGCAGAATTGCGTCTTCCTTGCTTCCTACCTTCCTTCAATAATAAATAGGCCTTGTTTTATTGGCCAGAACAATTTTTGAATTTGAGATTAATTCACCAAATTTTGTTGGCTGAAACTAGAACCAAAAAGCCTAAAAAGAAGAGATGGAAATGTTGACAAGAATAGTTCTAATATTTTCCAAACATGAGTATTTCAGCATGATTCAGAATCATAGACTCATAGAATCACTAAGGTTGGGAAAAACCTCCATGATCCAGTGGTTCTTGCTTGGGCTTTAGATGAGGAAGTTTTGAATCCAAGGTGAACCCAAATCACAGAAGTGGTTCTCACATCTTGGAACAGCACTTGTTGCCCATTTCTAGGAGGCTGTATTTTTACTCCTCCTGACATAATATTTTTACTGCACAGTAATAGAGAAGCATTTATTGCAGCAGACAAGAATCCAGATAGCTTCCTTTACAAAAAGCCCTGAAACCATCCACAGTGATTCTCACTGTCCTTTTCTTGTCAAACAAATATTTGAATATGCTTCATATTAGAGATAATTGTCAAATTAAAAACAAGTTATGTCGAGTAAAAATATTTTTCCATCTCTTAGTTTCGTGTCTGAACCAGAAAAATTGGATTTTTATTGTGTTTCATTCATAACTGGGGAAAGCTGCAAAAGAATATGCTTTTAGTAATGTACATATTAATTATAATGTGCACTATTAAGTGTTAGATCAAGAAGCTTTAAGCAGATTAAACAGTATAGAGTATATTATGCAAACATAGCTATTTTAGTTACAAACTCCCACCAAAGGTAAAACTGATGGAATATCTTACAGACTTTTTATTAACAAGATATAGCTGAATCACCTTAACGGATTGCAGGGGTAGCAGACCTGACCTGTAAAAGTTTTCTGTGGATTGTTTTCCAGTTTTCCAGGAACCTGAACATAGTAAACAAACCAAGAAGCAGGCGTGTTAAAGTGATTAAGATAAACCAACCATGAATAGTGCTCAGCTCCAGGGTCAGTGAAAATTTTGTCACCAAAACAACAGGGTGGAGGGATGACCATTAATATGTAAATGGCTGGTCATCCTCTGCTGTAGCCCCTTTTTTGGTTATGTCAAGAATAAGATTGAATTCAGTGCCCAAGAAATGGATCTGGTGATGGTAATTACAGAAAACCAGCCGTGCTATTTCCTTTGGTACAATCCAGCTACATGGTAACTTCCTTCATGTTCCCAAGAAGTATTCCTTTTCATACAGAACTTTATTTTTGGTGCAGAAGCAGTATTTTTATCTTATGGCTATGGAAGTTTGCTGAAGTAGGACAAGTTACATGGCTTCTGCACTTTTTTTTGTTTTTAGAGGAATGTATCCTGGAAAATCCTCAAAAGTGTGTTCCTTAATATAGGCAATATAGGCTAAATTTTCCTCTACCTTCAGCATTTACAACTCTTTGTCCAGCAAATCTCTTATGTTTAAAATTAAAGTTCTGCTAACATTTTGGATAGCATGACCCATTTCTAAATAAGACTTCCCCCCATACAAGGTATCCTCTTATCAGCCATCTCAAATGAAGTTTACCAGCTTCTGCTTCCCTGCCTGTCACCCTCAGGAAACAAAATTAAGGGCTTCTGCTTGAATTGTTACCATTTCCATTGGGTTGCTAAGCACATTTTAAATGTAGGCTGTCATTTCTTTCTTTGCTTGCTTTCTCCCTCCTCTCTTTTCCTTCCTTTGTCTCCAAGTCCATTTGTGATATGTTTGTGGAGTTGTCCTTCAGCTTCATTAGAGCATTGATTTTTTTTGGTTAATTTATCTAATTTCCAGTCAAATGAGGACATGGTACTTGTAAATCATTTAGTTCCTCATTAATCTCTTCCAGTGCTGGTTCCATTTTTCAGCTGTCTTCCAATTTACTATCTCTAGCGAAAAATATCCACTGTTCCCGTCACTTGTCACAAGCAATGTCACGGTTGCTGTGGATCCATTGGCCTGAATAATCAACATGATTTTTTTTTATTAGGAATCAAAATATTTGATGCTGCTGTAGAAAGGCGTATCTTAAATTCCATCCAAGGAAGCTCACAAAATGAAGTGCAATAAACAGAAGATCTAAAACCTGCCCTGTTGCTTTGTGCCAAATCTTATTCATTAGCTTTTCTTTAACAGTAACTGTAGAATTTTAAGTTTAGAAGAGCAGAAACCCACAGAACTGCATCCTTATGCCTTGATACCTCACTGGCAGAGATCCCACTGAGATGAGAGGAATAAGGACTTCAGCATTCACGTGAGAGTTGCAAGTATCAGCCTAATCAAACCCACAGATAAAGAAATCTCTGCTGCTATCCTTGACTATAAAACACTGGTATCACATCAGACTTGTAAGCTGCTTATAGGTAGACTGGCAAGACAGGCAGCAAACTAGCAAGATAATAATTTTCTTCTGAAATGAAGCAGTGTTTTTCAGGGCAATAGGTGGTACTCCCCCTTCCCAGTCAGCACCAAACTCTGCCCTAGCAGAGTAAGAAAGAGAACCAGACTAAATTCCCTACTGAACGGAAGGGTTTTCATTGCCCACAGCTGTTACATTAGTTTTATTGCTGAGGTAGAATAGGCCTTGCCTTTAATGTTCCCTGGCCAAATGTATCCTTCAGCTGTATAAGACTCAACTCTTTTGTCCCCTAACATTGCTGTGTACTATATGACAGCTTTAGAAAGAGGCTTTCCTTGCATTTCAGATATATTTGCAGCATATTTCTCTGTAAGCATATACACACTTTGTGATCTCTAGGTCATTAATCTTAGCCACTCTTATTATCTTATTTTGAAAGGAGACAGATTTTGCCAATAGAGTCCTGGTGTCACTCATCCTGACTTTTTCCATAGGCTTTGTGTAACAATCACTGAAAACAATTCCATGGTTATTTTAGTTGCCATTCAGTGACTCATCTTCCTCTGGCTGTAATGGGATTTAATGTTCTCTGCCATGTATGGGGCAGTTGCTTAGACAATAGAATAATAAGCACCTTAAACTTACTATAGATAGAAATGTTGACTGATGGGAAGAAGTAAAACACGCACACATTTTGTATTTGAGACAGAAAATAACAAACACAGCCTTTTCAAGAACAGAAGTCCTACATAGGGAAAATTAGGGCACAGTGTTTCTTCATGTGGTAAAAATATCAGAGGAGATTGGTGAAGCTTTGTTTGTAAAGTATGTACTGGTTAAATTGCTGCCCCTTGCTGATCAGTCTAATCTTTTTAATGAGGCTAGGTAAGCAAAAAGGAGGCAATAATGATGCTGATGACTCAGAGATTTCTCTGCGTGGAAAAATACAAGCAGAAGATGATTGTCTAAACAGAACATTACAGTGACTCTCCAGGTGTCCTTTGCACCTGCAAAACAGTTGCTGGATAGCAAGCTAACCAAACTCAGAGGCTCCCAGTGTCCAAGTGCTAAAATACAAATCAGTATATTGTAAAAGTGTGGTTAGCAGTATGCATTTTTCTTAAGCCTAGATATGTGTTGGTCCTTTCTGTTTGAAGAATGATGCAGCAGCACAATAGCTCAGAGGCAATAACCAGCATACAGAGAGACTGGGGCACTTTGTTCTGCTCTGACAGATGGAATTTGACCCAGCTTTCTTACTGAAATTGCCCTGATCTGAGGATAAGGAATGGTACTTCTTTTACACTCTCATCCTTTTTTTTTTTTTTTTTTTTTTGGTGTGTGTAAATCAATTTAAGTGGTATACGTTTTATCCAAAGATTTCCCCATGAAAAGTCCTGGAACATCATCCCTTCACCAATGATGTCTTCACTGTTTATCGCAATTTTCATTGCAAAACTTGTAATCACTTCTGTGGAACTGGGATTGCAAACTCCCTGGAGAGAATCCTGAACGCTAGGTGACAGAGTTTTACTTCCCTTCATCCAACAAGCTTTTAATTTTTCATGCAGAGTGAAACAGGCTCAGCCAGAGAGATGGTAAGGACTCCTGCCCAATAAAATAGGCAAACCCTTGTGGTAAAAGAAGCTTTTTGGAGAGGCCAGTTGAATTCCATTAGGCACAAGATGGCTATAAATGTGTGTTTTTGCTGAATTTACCACTAAACTGTGGTACAAAAGAGGGAAGAGTAGATCATTGTTAGTTGTGCTTCCAGAAGCAGGCATAACACTTTTCCTTTAGACGTGCTGATATACCACCACCTGGATCACCCCTCAACTGGAACACTGACTGGTGGAACCCAGCAGGGCTCGGCACTCAATTGCCAAAGGATGTTAAGTACCTGTGTGCACGGCCAGAAGTACTCTAGAGACTCAGGGAACACTTAAATTTACACTTGAGTGTCTAGAAGTACTTGAGGATTTACATGCCAAGTGGAGAAGAAGACAGCCAGCAGTTTTATGTATCTTAGTTTCAGTGTTGGGTGGTAAATACAGAGAGAAGTGAAATGTATATGCCCCAGCCTTTCTGTGCATCTGGTACTTAGTATCTGTTTCACTTGAGCAACATGGCCTTCTGCCATTGCAACCTCATGCCAAGAAAACCACAGTAATATATGTTTGGTGCCAGCTGTACAAGTTACACAAAGAAAACTAGTTAGGGGAAAGTTTAGAAAGTTCAGAAAATCCAAAGGATTGCTGCAGGGGATTATTTTTTTTCACCTGCAAGTCTTAATTAGTAGGATTCCAGATTGTAACAGTGCAGTGCTTGAAAGCGTGTTGGATTGCATTGAGACAAGTATTTTTTTAATGGGATGCTTTCATATGCAAGTTTTGATGATATCGTGAAGTTGTTGAAAAATCCAGCAGCACTTCCTCAGACAGTTCCAACTCATGCACAATGCTTTGGATATTGGAACTCATTTCTTTGCGGGACAGAAAGTTTTACATTTGACTTCTTTTTCTTTATACAGTTCTTACAACAGTCTTATTTTTTAATTTGTCACTATAGAAATCTGCATGACTTTTTATATGTATTTACTATATATATATATATAGTATAATCTTGAATAGTTGTAGCAGGCTCAGTACAATGCGTGTTGAAATGTGCAAGATAGGTGAGAGTGCCACACACAGCACTGAACACCCCCTTCCTTTGCCTGGGGAGATCTTAGCCTGCTATGCACAAGAAAGCAAAACAGACCACAGTGCTTTTCACAGTGCGTAAGGCTAACTGAGTTAACTGAGTTCTGGGTGATATTTTTCACTTTCTATTCATAAACTATAAATTAGAAATGTTAGTAAAGACATTTCTAGCAACTGTGAGTTTTTGCAGATTGGTAAATACCATGATTCTCTTCTGCTTGTCAAGTTGTGCTACTTATGAGTGTGGGGCTTCAAAGGAGGCCATTTAAAAACATAATTTTCCTATCTGGATTGGCACTTACTGGATTTTCCCCCTAAAAGAGAGTCTCTGAGACTGCAGTTTTGAAATCTTACTAAAAAAAGGCAGTGTCTCTCTCTTGACATGTCTGTGCACTTACTGCTGGAAAACAGTTAAACCAAGGGAATATTTACAGCATCAGTGAGAGAATAAAGTTGTTCCCTTAACTGTGACAAGAGCCCATTTTAGTTCTGTCGCCTGTCTCCTTTCTTAGTTGAACATCAGAAAGCAAGTTCCACTCAGTGGTGGCTCCATGTTGCTCTCTGCTGCCAGCTGAAGCTTCAGTCTATGTCACTGTGAGTTGGTTATTAGACCCTTCTGTCTGTACTTGTCTTCAGCTGCTGCTTTTGATCCCTGGTCTCTTGCATCTAACATCCACTTGTCCTCTTGATTGTGTAATGCTTCATGGAAGTTTTCAAGTCCATCTGTGAGTAGGAGATTTTAAGCATATGCTAATTTTATTGTAAATTATTTACAAGAGGAATACGGAAAGATCTGTTGGTGTAGTGCTTTTGATCCTGGAGAAATCTGATCAGATGTTTTCCATCAAGGAAGCCTCTTGTCCTGTTTTCCCCTCTTTGTATGCGTCATTGAGAGTATCTCCTGCTTTGCAAGTGGTCTGAGAAACTGAGAACTAACCCCTGCAGTATCCATAGCTGCAAATACATGAGCGGTTTAGACAGCTCAGGCTGACTCATTATTTTGGAGTTTGCATTTTTCTCTCTTCAGTGGCTGTCATCAATTCCTTCCCTGCAGTTTAGGATAGGGAAGCTCAGTGAATGTGTTCTGAGGTGTGCTCAAGAGAGCCCAAAGTACAGTTTTTAAGGCAGTTGGATATCATTAATTAAAACCATAAGTGAATTTCCTTAGCTAAACCTAGCAGCAATCCTTCTTTCACCCTTCAGTTACTGTGGGTTGTTATTAGGATTACTTTTAGGATGTTATTAGGATGATTGTTATTAGGATTAAGGGTCCCAAGCTTTTTCCCACCTGAAAGGATAACATGTACCTTTTATTTTAGATTAAGGAAATCACAGACCTGTCAAAGCTCACAATTGCTCAAAGGTTCCTGCCATGGCATCACATCTCGTTTTCCTCACGTGACTGTCCTTTGCCTTAGCCATCCACTATATAACACCCTGCACTTTCTCTTGCTTTGTGGAACCTGATGATGGAGGATGTCCATGACCAATGTGACCTGTAATCTGCCTGTAGTGGCAGTAGGTTGGTAGAGGGGCAAGGCCACAATAGTACCATGAAGCACAGATATGCCCTGTGAAAAGATCCAGTATTCAAAACAGACTTTCAGAACTTCTTTTGTAGGAGCCTTTTTGCAGGATCCTTCCCTTTCACAGGCTTACCAGATCCACTCCTCTATCACAAAATGAAGGTTCTGACACTTCAGTATCAGGAAAGAAGCAGATTTCAAGGCCTGCAGAACAGCTAAACCAAAACAAACCAATGGCATTCAGTGCAGGCTATGTGAATATCTTCCTTAATAGCTAGAAGTGACTCTGATATAAAATGTTTGCTATGCTAGGAGTCTGAAGACATGATGTACAGAAAACAGGTACTTCAGCTGCATAAATCAGAGAATTTCAGAATATTACCAATTTCTTTTATGCAGGTCCCTGTTAATTATCTATCTTACAGAGAATATAGTTTTTACTTCTGTCCTGCAAATTGATCTTGTACATGTTTTTCTGACATGTAAGAGTTCAAAAGATTTTTTTTTCAAGTCCAGAGGCCGTAGCACTGAGGCCCTGAGTTCCCCCAGTTAGGTGCTGGAAGTCAAACCCAGGCTTTTTGATTCAGAAGTGTGTTTCTTTTCTATTATACCTCAGCATTGATACTCTAAACACTGAATTCTGGAAAATTGATTCTAAACTTCAGAGCCTCGTCTTCTTCATCTGTGTACACATACCCAATGTCCTTAAATGCTCTGAACTGGTATATCTGTTTAGGGATTACTGTTTGGTATTTCTGGGACTTGGAATTTGCTCTTTTATATTCTTGGCAGAGAGTCCTGAACTTGGCCCTGTGCTTGCTTATTTTGGCCTTTAACCTTTGCAGGGGTATTCTCTTCTTTCCTGAGACCCGTCTTTATCTCAGCTGTCTGTGAGAACTCTGACTTTTCCCATCCTTTGTCCTCTGGTTTTGCAGGGACTCTGACCTAGTTGTGATCTGCACAGGTCACTGATATTGCAGGGGATGGGATCTTGGTCTTGATGTTTTGTTTTTTTTTTTTTCCATTTCCTTCGCAAGTACCCATCTTAACACCTTAATTTTTCACTTGGCCTCAATTTAATATCTCATGCAACTTCACACTTTGCCCACTTTACAGCATTTCATCCACTTGATGATGCTGAACCAATTCAAAATGTCTTGCAGGTCTTTGATTCAGTTGTAACATTGTGAAAATAACCATATGGAGAACGTTTCCTGAAGAGGAATCAAAATAAAAGAGTTAGACACTGTCTCATTATTGTTTCAAAACCCACTATATATTCACATCCACTGCACTTGGGCATGGACTGCTAGAGCTGAAATAGTCCTTGTTAGATTAAACATTGTGGAAAACGTTCACATGAGATCATTAATGACTCCAAAATACAACAGTCAGTTTTGTTTCTCTTCCTCCTGGGGAGAAAAATAGGGTTTTGGTGATCTAAACTGTAATGATCTAAACCCTTTCAGCGAAAGTTTTACAGACTTTCTGAGCAGTATCAAATGACTTCCAATGTTGGAAAAATGTTCTAGTTTTAGCACACCTAAATATATACCTGCTCTATTTCAGAGAACTTTTTTTTAAAAATAACCCCTCTTGACCACGTGTCAATTATTAAAATTGCTTCAGTTTTTCCAGATGGCAATTTGGACCTCATTCTGCTGCACAGTACTATGAATATTGTGTAGGGAAAGTGTCTTTAATGCTAGATAAAAACAGGCCAGGAGGCATTCCCTGTCCTTAGCCATGTGACTATGAGGCCTAGCTCATAGTCAAATGGCTAAATTTTCTTTCCCTCTTCAAACATGATTATTGAGCCCAAATGGCTTAATGCAAGCTTGCCAATACTGTTCCATCTCAAAAACGAGCCCAGGTAAGATGTGAGAAAGTGAGAGCTGGGATGAGTAAGAACCAGGCTGGGAGAATGCTAACATCTAAATGGCATTGGTGGTCCAGAACTCAGGGCAGTGCACAGACCCCCTTATTTCATGGAGTCGTAGAATCATAGAATGGCATGGGTTGGAAGGGACCTTAATGATCACCCAGTTCCAAACCTCCTGCCATGGGCAGGGACACTTCTCACTAGACCAGGTTGTTCAGAGTCCCATACAACCCAGCCTTGAAAACTGCCAGGGATGGGGCACCCACAATTTCTTTGAGTAACCTGTTCCAGAGCCTCACCACCATCACAGTAAAGAATTTCTTCCATGTATATTTTGCAGTATGTAGTTATTAAAATTAAATTTCTTGGAGTGTTTTATGTTTCATCGTAACACGTCATAATGGTCATCACTGCTGGTAGGGTCATAATGATGACAATTAGTAACAAGGCTGACAAGCAAAGAAAAGAACCTTTGCTATTAATGGCTAAAATGTCCAGATATAGTAAGGAAACTTTGTGAAAGTGTGGATACTTACTCCACTTACTCCATTGCCTTTAAAATTGTTTCATATTCTGTGACTATGCATATGTAAGTGGGGTAAGATTGGATTAAACCTTAGTCTTTCAAGGGAGAAAAAGTTATGACCACATGGTGCTGTTGCCTTAGAAGCGCTGCCCCAGTTTGAATTCCAAGTAGCTTCTTTTTTGATCAAAATAGTTTATTCCCATGGAAACTCTCCATTTGCACATTGCTGTTCTGAGCCAAGTCCTTTCAGGCTTTTGTTTTGAGGTACTCTGTCCTGTACAATTCTGATCATGTAGCCATAATCCTGTGCTTCCGTACAAGCCTTCCTTTTCATCCCTAAAAATGCATGGTTTACTCCTCAGTTACAAGATAACCTAAGGAATACATTTCCTGTCACCTCATTTATTTGTTTAATGGTCAGTGCAGCTCAGCAACATTTCACTCTTTGACTTTCAGTTGCAGTGAGAAGAAGCAGAAGTTCAACATGTGGCATGTCAGGGACGGACAGAGAAACATAGGCCTAATTAGCTTTCTGTAGGTGATTTTCATCCAGTTCATTTTTTAAAATCTTGACAGGACAGTACTGTTTTCATAGGTCTCTGATCTGAAAGTCATAAGTGTCAAAATGGATCAGTGTTCTCTTCCTCTGTGTTGAGACTCTTAATTTATTTTTCTGCTTTTAGAAGAATAATGATCATCCACTCAACTTGGGTTAAGATATAAAGGCATCTGGGCATTCTAGGTAATTTTTTTTTTGCTGGAAAATTCCAGTCAAAGTGTTTTCCAACATAAAATGAAGTTGGTAATATCTTTGAAATATGTTTTTTGTTTACTCCTTTATGCTTTTTTTAAGTAACATTTGAGCATTTGGAGGTAAGTTTTATTTAACCAGGGAGAGGTATGAGGAAAGATGGCATCACTTTGTGTGCAATTGTCTTTGGCCCCCATCCTGCAACTTGATCTTTGTGGAGGAACTTATCTGAGTACTGTATAGAGGCACTTGAGGTCATGAAGGATGTTTCTGTATTAAGAAATGAAACTCAACACTTAGACCTCTGGAGTACTTCTGGTCTACACTCACATAGTGCAGACAGTACACAGATGCTCACCCAGTGTTCTGCAGAGCCCTCCATCAATCCATGCTGCCAAAGAGCCACTTGGCTGTGACCAGTGGCAAAAGGATTCACTGAAGGGAGGCCTGGACTAAAAAGGTTGCAAATCAGTGGTGTACAATATGCCATATTGAAGACTTTTGTAAAACTTTTGATTCCCTGTTGCGTTGTTCACGGGAACGGCCAAAGTGTTGTCAAATGCATGGGGATAGTCCTGCAAAGGAGTTTGGTAGGACTTATTAAGTAATAAGTAGCCAGTAATAAGTAATAATTCCTTCTGACAAGAGGGAAGCTCCTGCCTGACAGGCTTGTTCTGAGACTGACAAATTAATCTATTCAAACTGTCCCTGAGAAGAGAAGTGGACAGGAGGGTGCACTGGGAAACTGCAGAGCACTGTCTTGGTGGTGAACCTGGAGCTGGATGCAGCAAGCTGTATAGCTGAAGGTATTGAGAAAGGTAACCTTGCCCAAAATCCTTCTTCATCTGGAGCTACACTGCTAATTTCCTTTCATCACAGATACCTCTACTCAGGCTGTGGCTAAACAAGAGAATGTGACAAAGGATAACAACTTATCACTCATTTGGTGAAGGTGCTGGAACCGTGTGTTTGCAGTTAAAGCTAAGTCAGTTGCTAAGAAAACAGCTGCATTGGTTTAAGCTTTTATAGTCTCTTGCTGATTGCTACTCTGGCAGCAGCTACTACTGCAGTACAAAACCTGGCAGAAAGGAGCATTTATCCATGCCTCTGCCATTCCCGTTCACAGTCCGTCATCTCAGTGGAAACCCATGCTCTTTGGTATTGCCATCTATCAGGTGCATTGGGAGAGGATGTGATTTTGTTTTAGACTTTGTGAGCAGGGTTTAAACTAATGCACTTTGTGCTTAAATTAACTTTAATTGAAAATCATGCTTTTGGTTAAACTAATGCTACCTCATTGTAAAGCTAAATGCTCAGATTCATATCTAAATACACAAAAATGTTAACAGTTGCCGAGATTTTTTAATTTACTGTGGAATCATGAATTCGTTGCAGACAGAAGTAACAGCTTTTGGTATTACGGTATCAGAAGAGCATGCTACTTGAATCTTTATTGCACCAGATCAAATTCTTCTATGCAAACGGCAAAAATGAAATCCAAGAAAATTGCCTTCATTAAGGTATAAGTGAAACCATTTGCTCTACTTACAGAGACATTCCCAACCTGCTTTTGGCATAAAATGTGTGTTTTACAGCTTATCTTGGCACACACGTCTTCTGCTCCCAATTATGAATGCCTTGGGGTGACCAAGTAAGCAATAATTCCAGCTGATCCTGACAAAAGAAGACACTGCTGCACTGCATTATTTCTCTGATGAATGTATCTTCCCAGTAAACTGAAACAGGCTTTGCATCAGCAACATCTGCAACAGCAGGGAATTAGAAAGTGGGTCAGGTATATTGATGGTTTGGGGAAAAAGAATGGATGAAGGAGGGTGCATATGAACATGTAGATCCACGTTCATACACTTTTGTCTTCATATTTTCCTACAAATACCTCACTAGTTGATTCAGATCCTCTGGTGGTAGCCACAGAGAGAGCTTTCAGTATGAAGTGCTTTACTTGGAGCTTCAGTACCCAAGGCTGCAAAATCTGACTCTGTTATAGTTAGTAGTAATTAATTTTCTTGAGTCACATGGGGACAGCATTTCTACTTGTAATTTTCTAGCAAGTTCAGGGCACGATCTAGGTAACACATTGATTATACTATTTTTCCTCAGCACTGCTCATTACTATTGGCTCTGGTATTGTGTACGTGACAATAAGATGGCAAATTTCAGGAGGGAAAGGATTAAAATCTGCAGACCAAGGATTAAAATCACCTAGAGAAAGAGGTAAACAGAAAGTCTGTGTTGTTTTGAGCCTGGTGTTAATATATCAGACAGCCAGGATCAGACAGGAGGAAGTACGGTGGAAACATCTGCAGTGAGAAGTTTGATTCCCTGGGGTGGGAAAGGAGATTGTGGAAGCACTAGCAGCTGCAGTCAGACTGAGAAATCTCTGCTTTTGCTGTCTATTTTAACAACAATACCGAGCTTATGTTGTGTTGATAGCTCTGGAGACTGTCTGGCTTTCTTTGTGCTCGTTGGGCAGGGCAGATTTGTATCACGCTCCCTTTGAGCTGCACATCTAGTTCGCTAATGCATAAACTGTAAGGAACACCTCGATGGAAGAGGAATCTTGGAAGACGCACCGCAGCCATCAAGTTTAGTCCTTTGCAGTAGCAGGTAGTCCTTGGCTAAATGTTTAGGACAGGCAAGCCAACAGAAATGCTGCTCTATGTATATCCTAGAAGCCACAAACACTTCCCCCAAATTTGGGATAACATGAAAGGCCATAATACGAAAGGCAGAAACACAAGAGCACACAACACCTCAGGAGAAAAGGAGAAGAGATTGGGGCATTACCAGTGTGTTCAGACTCTAAACTATCAGGAGAATTTATCCCCTAAAGAAGTGTAAAAGTAAACAATCCTACAAAGTAAACATTTCATCATGCTATTGACACAGAACAAAACCTTCCAAGTCTTCCCTGCCAAACTGCTTTGAAAGAATTTTTTGGCTTCCAACCTTGTGACCAGCTTAACCTTGGGTGCCTGAGCAAGATGAATCATGATTTGGACAGCTGTTTATCCTCCATGTCTATTCTTTTTTTTCACTGGCCTCTATCTTCTGAGACAGCTGATGAGGTGCTGTGTTAGTATTGATTCTGGGTATAGTGATAGTGAGACACACTAGAAACTGGGCACAGACTTTGATGCATCTTGTGTTGCATCAGCTGCATCTTATGTTGACGATTAACCCACCGTTAGAGAGATTGTGTCAAATCTTGTAAAAAAAATAAAATCTGAAAGTAAGCTAACTTTTTTGGTTTTAATGTCTGTTTGTTTTCCTGTTAGACCTTTCTGCAGGATGAAGGAGAAGGAGTTCATTAATGATTAGCACAGCAGTCTTACTGGCTTGTTTTCCTATGTTGCCATATATGTTTATCTTGGTTTTCTCTGTTGTCTACCATAGCAAGGATCAGATAGAAAATCTGTTCTTTCCTGTACATTTTTTATAAATTAAACTCCTTCAGGGTGGGGCTGCTGTCAAACAAGGTTAGCTTTTAGAGCTTCTATCGCACACAATGTTTGTTAAAATTACCCTATGGAGTTTTGAAGCCACTAAGGGCCATACGCTTCTAGCCTCTAAAGAAAACCAAGGAAAGCACAGGTGAAGACAATGTAAAAGAGAAATCAAGTGAAAGCTTTAGCACATTCTTTACACCAGGAGGTTATACTTAACATTCTGGAGCAGGACTCAGAAAAGAGGAGACTGTGAAAGAGGTCTTAGTAGTTATGCTGTTCTTGCACAGAAAATAGCACTTCAGCACACTAATCACCAGGTAGTTCCCAAATAGACAAACTCAACTCTGAGTTGCAAAACTTTGAAAGTCTCATGCGTAGTTCCCAAGAGGTGGAAAAGATTGGGTTTATAATGTGTTAGTTATACCAAAGGTTCCTTATTCCTTTTATTGCTGACTAGAATTTGGAAACATCCTGAATGCAATCCTGTTATTTACCATTTTGCTGTAACCTTTTTATTGAATAGAATTTGTTCTTGAATTGGTAAGGGAGAAATACTAATTAGCTGTCTCTATTTTTGATAGCTTGCCTAATTAGAAAACTAATTAGTGCCTGATTTTTATTGTTGTGAAAATTAAAATACTGAAAAAAAGCCTTAGAGTAACAAAATTAAGAATATGAGATTTTTCTAATGATTCTAGATGGGGTCAGAGACTTAGATATTTCTTCCAACAAACTTACATATGTTTTGGAAAGGAAAAGAGAGTGCTCTTTGGGATATTTCCCTTTCTACATTAGTTCTTAAAACTAACCTCTAAGAAAATGAGAGCAGTAAGGTGTAAAAGGTACTTGGGGCTAGAATTGTCAAGCAAAAAGTCCCATTTTCTATCAACAGAGGTTTTTCTTGAAAACTAATGACACAATTACTACCTTCATTTTAGTACTAGAAATACTCAGCACTTTGTTTGTCACCTGTAAAGAAACCAAAGCATCCAGAATGGAACAAAAACCCCTACTGCCACTCTGCCACTGCAAATGAACTGAGTTGCAAGGGACTAGGATTAAAGAATATAAATATAAAGAATATATTCATGCATTTACAGGGAGGGGTCAAAAATAGTAGCAATGTTGTGTTTTGTTGGCCAAACACTGTAATAAAAAGCAAATGGCCTTAAATAGTCATCCTGAAAAAGTGGACAAAATCTGAGATACCTAATTTTGCTACGGTAAGTCAGTTTATATTAGGGGACTATACTATTTATTGAGTTTACTATTTATTGAGAAGTTCTAAGCTATGAAAATTGACCTTTGAACAGAAATCAAATAGCTACATGGTTAAGAAGAATTATCTATGTCAATATAAGTCGCTCTCTTTTAAAAGGCAGTATGCTAATTTGAGCTAGTGATTTAGCATTTTCAAATACCAGTGGTAAGACAATCTGTTTCAGAAGTTGTTTTAGCTTTTCTGTGTCTGAACTGCTACACTGACACTAGAACTGAATCTAGACAAACCTTTCAAAATGGTGCTTATGTGCAGGATGCAACACATATTTTGATTTTAGGTTGCTGTTGACATTAAATGTTTGAGGATGGTTATGATCCAGGAATGTAACTGGATTTAATGTCCTACAGTTGGTTGTGAAGTATATAATTTAATGGCACCTTTGTCTCTGAATGTGTCATATACCACTCTATATTGCTTTATGTAAGTAGGTACTAAAAATCTTACTGTCATCTTTTCTAAAACAAGGTAGAAGTTCTTTTTATTTTCTTTCCATTGCACTGCTGACAGGCCTTGTATTTTGTGACTCATTTGGCTTCATTTTTTGTGATATGCTTGTAGAGTAAGTCTTCATATTCTTCCATGTTGTCAAATACAGAAAACTATGCAGTGTTGTCATCTCTACTATTTTTAATACAACTGAAGAGTGAACAATCACAGTCTGCACTTCTTTACCTCTGAAATCTAGAGAGACCCCAAGAGAAAAGATGACTTGGCAAAGAATGCCATTAGTTTGAATGGAGGATGTCTCAAGAGAAAATCAGTTCTGACTGATTAAATAAAATTAAAAAAAAAAATAAATTTGAAAGTAATGACTCCTCCTTCCTTCCTGAGCAGCCCAATACCAGCACATCTCATGAAAGAGGCTACATAACTGAAAGATCCAGGATTTTGAAATACTTATCTCAAGTTGCAACTGTTGGTTTGCAGCTAAGTTTTCTTCTAATTTTCTTCCTAAAATTTCTCGAAAATACTGTGGGAATTGCTGTTTTCAAGAGACCAGTTCACACAATCCTTATATCTAATACTGTTCTTAAAGCATTTGAAGGTGAATGAAATAGTAGTGTACAGGCTCCAGTTTAGCTCTTCAGCTGTGAATGTCTTTGCCAAAGTGAAAATGTTGAAAACAGTCTAAACAACCTTTTATTCAAAACTCTTCTATTCTCTCAGTTTACACACTGACATTTCTGCACTAGAAACTCCTGTTTCTTTTTATATTTATATAATGATCATATTACAAAAGGTCTGTAGGTGCCCATGTCAAAAGACATTCCAGGTTGTGGTATAATCGTTAAGTGCCATCTCTTATATCAGCACCTTTCTCAGGTTTGGAAACTCGTCCTAGGTTTGCCTCAGCTCTATCAGCAGAAACATCTGGCACTTTTCACAGGTGTTTTCTTTGGAGAAAGTGGTCTTCTGAGTACTTAGGAAGGCAAAACAAGGGTTGTAGTGTTTTAGCAACAAGAGTAGCCTTTTCTTCTGTTAAGGGGCTGGGACTTACACTTCTTTTTCTTTGCCCTGTCATAATTTAAAATCACTGGCTCACTCCCAAACTCAAAATGTACCCTATGTGCAGAGCACTATGCTGGATGTAGGAGATGAGAGTTCAGATTCTTGCTCTCTCAGGAGCATAGTAGTTAACTTTCAGCAACACATTGGTGTTCCCTTGACCTTTCTGTATCCCATACTAGCTGCATGCAAGCTGTTTTCTTTAATCTAACAAAGGGGACTTGTCAAGTTACGTAAGAGCTGAGAACGCTAAGAGGGGTGAGCTGCTTAGCATAATTCTTGTCCTGAGAGGTGCTTTTATTTCTTGTTTATCTCCTTTGATCTCAGAAAAGATGCTTTGTCATAGCCTAACCTTTTTCTTTGCTAGAAAATAGTTACTGGAGAAATAATACCAAAAATAAAAAGTTTTGCAGACATTACTGATATGCGCTGTACTCTGCCCAACTCCCAGTAATCTCTTTCTTGGCCATAAGCTTGAATTTGTAAGGTCAGCTTGTCATATATGCTACCTGTTTGTACCCAGTGATATAGTTCAGTGTTGTGAAAGCTGTATGAAAACCAGCTGTAGCGAGACAGACTGGAATTTTAGCTGAATGTGCATCCAGTGTGAGTGTCCAGTTCACTTAACTTTCTGCAAGGGAACGTAGATATTGAAACAACTTCCAGCTATCACAATCACGATCTTTGGCATAGCTGTCCTTTTTAAGCAACAGTGTACACTTGGACAAAAGGGACATTGAAATACATAATTTCTGTCTGTGCTAGCATGAGAGAGCAGATATAATACAAATACTAAAAGTGCCTTCTGGTTTCATATAGCTATCTTGAAGAAATTAATCCTTCCCTATTGGTGCTCCCTTTCTTTTGGAAGACAGAGAAGTAATAAGCTACCTAACTGAGAAGAGCTCTCTAATTTACATCTAGTGTTTACCTTATTTAAAATGTACCATTAAAAAAATACTTTGTTGTAGTATGGTGACATCTGTTTGCTTTTTGACTGTTGCTAGTCTCTGTATCCCAACCACGACATCAACTGTTATAATCTCTGCATGCATCAATTTCATTTTACTTCAGACTTCTTTATCCATAACAGGTCTTCACACAAACGTAAGAAATCATGCTCACTGCAGTGAAATTGTCCAAAGTCACATCAGGTATGAAGATGGCTCAAAGAAGCTTTTTTTCCCCTCAGATGTGATTTTAGGCTGCTTGGTGTGCGTTGTTTGTACACAGAATTCTGCATTTGCCATGGAAGTTAGTGTTGGAAGTAATTTCATTTGCAGAACCCACAGGCTAGTTTTTTGCTAAATAACACTGCTCAGTGTGGTTCTGAAATTGCCTGCTGCTTTGCATCCTTCTTAAATGTTATGTGGTCTGTGACTTTTTTTTTTTGCCATTCGAATGAATTCATATAAAATTTGTCTTGAACTGATACAAATTTCATTCTTTCCTGAAGTTTACAGAGATGGGAAGAAGAAACATTAGCCCTCCTTGCTTAACATGATTACATGTTCTGGAAGACAACGTAGACATGTTTCGCTTACACTGCTACCTGTATTTGCTTCCAAATGATACCACACAGTGACCTCCATTGGATGGAGTGCTAGACCTGTTTGAATTAATTTCTTGGAACTCATTTTACCTTCTGGGGGCTGTGTGTTACAAAGGACATAAATCCTGATTCTAGAAACAATATTCATGCCTTTTATTTTATGGCTTGCTAGTAAGACAGTTACAGCTTTTGTCAAAAAGATATTTCAGGATGGCACACATACCCTGCTCAAAATTTCCTCATTTTTTGGTCTTTTGGAAAACCACAAGGGATTATTATTTTTAGGTGGAGAACAAACATGCAAGCTACTTTTTGGGGAAAACTAGTTAAATAGCATTTTCTTAAGATTCCCGACACTACAAAATGTCAAAGCGGAGGGGTTTCCCCTTCTCTGTTTTGTCACCAATGAGTGAAACCCTGTCTTTTTATGAATTGCATCTTTGACTTTTGTAATCTTCACATAACATCAAAGATACGCCAAGGACTGATCTTTGATCTGTTCAGCCAGCACATATGATCATTTGTTATCTCCCTGTGCATGGCAGCACTCCGGCTGCAGCAGCATGTCACTCCGACTGGGCCACAGGCCAAATATCCAGCCTTGAGGAAGAGTCTGCAGCTTGTTCTGAGCATTGTGTTACTTTTGCTACTTCTTTACCAATATCTAAGCTTGCTAGTTTAAAGATAGATCACACATGTTGACACACTAGCTGCAATGATCACAGTAGTGTGGTATCTGCTGTTACTCTAATTTTTCTCTATTTGTCCTCTGTAATCCCCTTGACTTAAAATAGGTTAAGATTCTTGCATTAAAAAAAGAGAAAGAAAAAAAGCTATGTGTACTTCTAGTATGTTTTTGTTTATTAAAAAAAAAATCAAATACAGACACATGATAAAGATGAAAACACCTTGTTTTTATTAGCCATTTCTCCCTAAGCTCCTCTGTCTAGAACAAAGTGAAATGGGCAAATGTGAGTTACATATCTATCAAAAGATTTTGGTAATATTGTAAACCGTAAGAATGAAGTTTGTATAGTCTTCTTGTTTGTAATCAATGAGATCTTAAGGTAAAATTAGAGTCTAAGATTTGAAATATCCTCCTTTTTTTTTTTTTTTTAAATTCTTGAATGTGATTTCCTTCTTGTGCCTGCTCCCTCTTTTGTGTGATTCATATAGCAAACAGAAGCCCTTCTCTAATCAGTTGATCATCCTATTTTTAATTTGCAGGAGTGATTTAGTCCCACTGAATTACAGAAGGGGCAAGCAACTTCATAAACCTGAGTAACAAGATTTCTTAAGCATTATTTTATCATGAGGATCTTTCCTAGAGCACATATTTTCCCCAGAAAAATATTTGATTGAAATATAATGGGTGAAACAATATGCTGATCCCAAACCTTGAGAGGGTCCTCCTCCTATGAGGTTCACCTCCCACCAAAATCAGCCTCAGAGAAGGGATATGACATGACCTGGTTTTGATTAGCCAAGATCGATTAAAGCAGAATGTACAAGACATACCAGTTACTCAAAAATGGTATTACAATTTTGACACCAGGCACCTTAGGTAGTCTACTGTTTAATAATGTATGTTGCACAGCTTCTTTTATTAGATGTGGGAATAATAACAGATCTGTAATTATCATTATTGACTTGAATGAACAACAGTCAGTCTTGAAAGTTTGCATGTTCAAGGGTTATAAATCACCCTATTTGGATTCCCCTACTTCCCTCCCCCCCGAAAACATAGATGTGATTTAATGTTTAAATACACAACATGGATATCTAAGCTGGGTCTATGAAGCCAGAAGAGACTTGCCAGCAAGTTGACTAAATTACTGCTGGCTTTGTTGTCTTTGCTGACGCCTCTAGGGTCCAAGCCTCACTGAGTGTGTTGTTTTGAGCCTTGATGTTCTGAACAATGTGTTTTGTCAGCCAGCCAATGCCATATTGTTCCTTTGAAGGCATCAGATGCTGCAACTTGAGAACCTAACTACTTCTTCACTTTACTGTATAGAATGATCAGTCCTCACCTTTGGTTGATCTCTAGTAGCACAGCAACATTATTCCTCTTGGCATCAAAGAGGTAATCAATGCCCTTCAACCTCTCAATGCTTTTTCTTCCCAGTCTTGGTTACCTACACCAGACTACTAATGTTTGAGTACCATAGGTGATGTTGATACCAATAGAGGTAACCATGACACTTCAATTATTAATGTTCCAGGGTCTGATTTTCACAAGCAGCTTTCTTTCCCCACTCTATTTGGAATTGTGAATTCTTTGTCTTTCTAAAAACAGAGCCCACATCTTCTCCTGGGGAAAATACAGAAAAAGACCTGAGACTCTATTTAATGTACGTTCTAGGTTAGATTTGTAAAGTATAAGGTAACTTTAAAAGCTTTCATCTTTAAGGCCTAGCATTTTTCTAAATAACTTCTAAAAATCAGAACTAATCACTGGGTATTACAGTTTGCATACCAATATTAGGTATGCCAAAATTTTTGAGCCTCTTATATAAAATTGAGGGATTTTTTTTGGAAAACACCCTTGTTTTGAATTTTGGCGTAGTAGATTTGAAAGAAAATTACATGCTATCTCAAAAAAAAACTTTCTTCAACATAATTCTTTCTCTCTTAAGTAAGGAATGTATTGTTATTCTACTGTTCTAACTATTTGTTTACAGCCATTGGCCTTCTGCATAATTTAGACAAGGTTTCTTACTTGTTGAAGTGGTTTTGTCTTCCTAGAATAAACTTCAGGGAGAGGGAAGGATGATGAAAACAGAAAGGCCACTGAGGTGAACATTGCCATGTCAACTTTGGAAGCAGAGTAGAGAAGATGCAAGTTCACATCCTGGCAAATACAACAATTTAAGAAGAATGTTAGTTCATCAATGTTTAAATGCAGTTCTCAATAGTTTATGTGCAACACAATTAAATTGTGTGGTCCTGGCTGCCTTCAGAGAGGTAGGCATTACTTGTCGTGTCAAAGCTTTTAGTCCTCATTGCATACCACAGCTCATTATGGGGGATCATAGCTTCAGGTGAGGTAACTTGATTCATTCATGCACAAGCTGGGCAAGAAATCCATAAATATTTAAAACTGATGTATATTTACTAGTGTAATATTGCATATTGAATTAGTTGTCTGGTTTGCCTGCCAGCATTTCAAACCTTGGGTTTAATTATCACGTTACCTAAGTCTGATGGCCAGTGTTTTTAATGGATTCATTCTTCTGCCCTTTCCTTCAGCTTCTCCTTAAGCTCTTCTGAGTTCCGTTGTGACCCAGGGGAATTGAAATACTGTCAGCTTAGTGCACTGACAAATGAAAATAGGTGACTAATGTCGATTGTCTTTCATATTTCATACTCTGCTTGCCAAGAATATTTCATGTACTGTGATCGTTTAGAATCCTACACACTCAGGGTAGTCATGTTTGTCAGACTGATTGCAGTCAGTTGACAAAGAATATCATCTTGAGCAGATGCTCATCAGCTGCCACCCCTTCTTGTAAATACCTGTGTAAGAAGAAAAAATTAAGACACAAACCATTTAGTTGTATGGTCTGATTTCCTCTGTATCCTGTGTCATTAAATTTCACACATGTACAAGCAGTATGAGGGCAGTAACCTGCATTTGGCTAAAACCTGTCTTCCAGAAAGGCATCTTGTCCTGGCTGGGGGACATGTAACCATTAAAAATTTCTTGGTGGCTTTGTTAGCTTGTTTCAGTTATGTATTGCCACCTTAAGAAGAAAAATTGTGTGCTTTATTTGAATTTGTTTCATTTTAGTTTCTACTACAGGTTCTCGTTATGTCATTCTCTGCTAGATTAAAGAGCCCTTCAGAATTCAGTATTTTTTTCTCCATAGAGTACTTATGTGCTGTAATCAAGTCAATCTTTTTGATACGATAAACAGATTCTGCTCTTTAAGTCTCACTTAGCAGAATTTTTCTTCAATTCTCAAGTCACATTTTCAGATCTTAATCTGCTCCCTCTACAATTTTTTGGTGTTCTTTTTAAAACATGGCCAGGAACACAGTATACAAGATTGGTCTCATCAGTGACGTACCCAGAGATAAAACTATCTCCCCCACCTACTTCCCACTCCCCTGATGCAGGTTAATCCTTCCTTTTACCAGTGTCAGAGTGAGTGTTTATGATGAGTTGGTGACTACAACCCCTAAATCATTTCCAGCAAGTGCCATTTCCTTCTCAATACACACCTACAGTCATACAAGCTTTTTTACTGGGATTTAATTACAGTAATTATGCTTTAGTTATAGTAAATGTATTTTGTTTGACAAGGTCCAGTTTGCCACTCAATTCAGACTACTTCACATGGTTGCCTGATACCTTTGCCATTTCTCTCCTTTTTGTGTCATTTTCAGATGTGACCCCTTTTCACAGAAACATACAATTCCTTCAGTGTTCCTTACTTTTTGTCATCAGTCATTTAGGCAAGGCTTAGCCAATTTAGCATCTGCTTTAGTGATATCATGGGATACTACACTTTCTTCCAGACTTTCTTAAAAGTCTAAACTGTCAATATGCACAAAGCCAAATGAGCAATCTCATCAAAGAATGAATTTAGAGAAGTTTGATTTGATTTGGTCTTCCTAAAAACCACTGGAATCATTTGTATTAATTTCTTTGAAATATTTTAAAATTAAGTTTTACTCCCATTACTATTTAGGGTGCTTATGTTGGCTTGTATTTTTTGTCTCATTGCACTTGCTCCTTTTTGACTACTAGTATAAGATTAGCACACCTTTGGAGTTTCACAAGTATTCCAAAGTTTACTAGGATAGGTGAAAGAGCTTACGTATCTATTCTGGATCTGGGAGTAAAAGTTACCTAAGTTTTCTGATAGAAGAGTGGTCATGACTCCTATCTTTTTTCATAACTAGCAGGCTGGACCAGTTCTTCAAAATCCTCTTGAGATCCATCTACTTGTTCCTTTTGTAGCACAAAAATACTTACTGAACATATTTACATTTTCCACACTAACAAAATACCACATTTAGTAACGGGCCAGTACCATCCCTGGGTTTCCTTTTATTCCTAACACATTTTAAATATCCTATTTATCTTTGGCTCTTAAATCACAGATTTTTTGCTTGCCTATGAACTTATCAATTTCTGTTATTGTAACTCATAATTTATAGTAACTGTAATTTATATAATTTCTCTTTGTTTTCCATTTTCTTTCTAATTGCCACGTTTGAGTTTTTATGCTAAAGTTACTGCCTTCTGTGATTGCAAATTCACAGCCTTTTGGCCATTTAATAGAGGCTTTAAGAGATCTCCTCTTTTGATGTTCAAACTAAATATGTTTTGCCTTGTCGGTTCCCTTTACTGTTTTTCTCAGTTTGGGGAAATTAGCTCTCTTGAAGCATCAGAAATGCATAGTTTTGACTGGGGCTGTCTTTCATTTCCCTGTGATGAATACAATCAGCTTGTTCCCAGGCAACTACGAACTTTTTAATTTGGTGACATCCACCACTTTTATCTATCACAATGAGGCTCCAATACTTATCTCTAGCAGTGTAGGATATCTACTGGGCTACAAAATTACCTTCTCCAATTGTAGAAGACTTTAATGACTAGGTAAAGTCTGCTGTTAAGTTAAAAAAGAGCTATGCTTGTTTCCCCACAAACAAGGAAAATTAGGATACTACATGTGAAAAAATGTTTAATTCATATGCGAATATTCAACTGACTTTTGAAAATCTTTGTCAAATTTCAATCAGGCCTGAATTTTAAGGGAAAACAAACTTATGGGGGCATTGGTACTTAATTTTTGGACACTTTCAGACCTTTTTTGAAATAGAGGCGAATAAAAATTTAGCTATATTAGTAAAATTTAGCTAAGTGTAACTTTGCAAAATTGTAACTGCTT
>JAWWES010000081.1:40561896-40623883 GCA_035583135.1 Lophotriccus pileatus | reverse complement strand
CCCCCCCCCCCCCCCCCCCCCCCCCAACCCCCCTGCATCTCCCCGGCCGTATTAATAAAATTGTGCTTTAAATATTTTAAGGATTTCTTTGAATCATTTTGTGACAACAGTCTAATGCATTTTGTCCGAAAGAAAGCCTGTTTACTTTTTTAAGAGGTAGTAATTAGGAGGAAATTTATTTTAAGACGTAGTAATTAAGAGAAAATAAAGGGAAGAGAATTAAGAAGGCCTGTGTTCCATTGAATAGAACTGGTGTCCTGGAATGAACTGAAACAGGGATGTCAGCCACAACTCATCAGGAGCCCTATTCAGGTTGGAGAAGAGTAGGCTGGGGGGGGCCCAAAATGCAGTCTACAACTTTCTTTTGAGGGAATGTGGAGGGACAGACACTGATCTCTTCTCAATGGTGACCAGTGACAGGACCAGAGGGAATGGCCTGAAGTTGCGTTAAGGGAGGTTTAGGTTGGATATTAGAAAAAGGTTTTTCACGCAGAGGGTGGTTGAGCACTGGAACAAGGCTGCCCAGGGAAGTGGTCACAGCCCCAAACCTGAGAGTTCATGAAGCGTTAGGACCATACTCTCAGGCACATGGTGTGACTCTTGGGGATGGTCCTGTGCAGAGCCAGGAGCTGGACTCGATGATCCTGTCGGTCCCTTCCAACTCAGAGCACTCAGTAACTCTATGAAAGCTGCCCTCGGCGGGCAGCTGTGCCCGGCCAGGCGGATGGCAGCGGGCTGGGCTGGGCTGGGCTGGGCTGGGCTGGACCAGCCCGGCTGCCGACTGCCTGCCTCCGGGAGCGCCACGCAGCCCCGGGGACAGTTTTGAGGCACCGGGTCAGGCTTCAGAGGTACCAAAAACAAACTCTGTCACAAGCAGCGACAGCCGCGGCGCCCAGAGTTCGCAAGAAAGGCCACCCTGGGGCATTAGACCATGCACCATCCCCCCCTTTAGCGCAGCCCCCGGGAGCAGCCAGGCTGCCTGCGGGCGGCACCGCTCCGGCTGTGGCCCGTCGCCCGCCCCCGCCGGGGGAGGCGGATGGCGTCGGGCCAGCGGCGACGAGGGTATTAATAGGCGGCCCCGAGGAGCGGCCGGGCGGCTGCGGGTGTGCGGGGCCAAGGCGGCGGGCTCGGCTGCGGCTTCTCTCGGCGCGGGAGCCACGCCGGGGAGGTGCCTCTCCTCCCGTCCGGTCCCACCTCGACGGCCAGATGGAGGGTAAACGCCGGCCGGGGCTCAGCCGCCTTCTCCCTCCTCTCCCATCGCTTCAGCCGCGCTGCGGCCGCCGGGGCGGCGCCCTCCGGGCCGGGCGGAGGGGCTGGAGGGGGCCGGGAGGAGGGCGAGAACCTCGCTGTCTGCCCTGCTCGGGGCTTGGAACTCGTTGCCCGGCTCGCGGGGGCTCCAGCAGCCTTCCCACCACGGGTGTCGCCAGGCCTGGCGAGGAGAGGGAGCTCTGGGCAGAGGAGGGAGGCAGGGTCGGCTCGCAGCCCCAATGCGGGAGGCGCAGCTGCCCGTTGGGTGTCGACCTGTAACCTCCATTTGTTACAGCTCAGCAGCAGCGTAGCCAGAATGGTTTAATAAGGTACAGGGCTTGCAACAGTTATCATAAAAGCATTACAGAACAGTAATTTTTTGTTGAAATAAATTATCTTTAGAGAGGGGTGCCTTTTATTTTAACTTTCTTTTTTTTTTTTCTTTTCCTGCCGGCACCGGAATAAAATAGGCATGGTAGTACAGTGATTTGGTTTGGAACAAAAGGTCTCAGTAAGGGAGAAGTTAATCCTGTTTTATAAATGTATTGTTGAGTTTTTTTACTGCCATTAAGAGGAAGGCCTTGTGATGAAAAGTAAAAGTTGGCCATATGTTTATGAAAGCTGAGAATGTGGATGACCTGTAGCTAATACAATAATGAGACTTCTGGAGGAGCTTAGCAAATGCAGAGATTAAATTGTGGTACACCTAGGATTCAAAACATTTTTGCAAGGTTAAGAGGCAAGGAATTCTTTGGTCTTGTGAGTGGAAGCTGGTTGCTAAGTCAGAAAATAGTAAAAGTGTTTGCAGATGGCTGCCTCCTCTGCCACAAGATCAATATTCTTGATAAGAACTTCTCCACATATCTCAAATTTTGAATCTCTTATGAAAACAGTCAAAAAAGGCTTGAGATCTAGTATGTTTGTTTGTTTGGTTGGTTTTGGTTTTTGGTGTTTTTTTTTTTTACCCTAAACATGGGTGAATCAGCAAAAAAGTTTTTATCCCTAAGTTGAGAAGGCTCCTAGCTTGTCTCCCAGAGGTTCAGTGTCTGACATTCATGGGTGATCCAAGTTATTAGTGCTATATTGGCAGACAAATCACCAAACAAAGTAATATATTTGAAAGAAAACTTCAGACACTTAATATTTTGAAAACAATTACTCCCTTTTGCTTTATTTGATGTAAATTGAGTGAGCATTGTAAGTTACATGACCGTTCTAGTGTGATATCACCATATATATATGATATAATATGATCTGGTCTGCATAGTAGTCTAGGGCTGTACTGTAATGACAGCTGTACTATGTGAGTAGCAGGAGCAGTGCTGTGACAGCAGCTCCAAAAGTGATTTGCTTCAGAGGCAGCTTGTATTTATATCCTCTGCCAGGACGGCACCAAAGAAATGCTGCCAGTAGTCACTAAGACTGAGATCCTGGAGGTTTAGCTGGGTAGTAGTGTTGTTACTTATTACTTTACTTAGTGTTGTTGTTCAAATATTGCCCAATGTATGCTAGCCAAAGTCTAATTTTGTTCCAAAATCATTGGCTTGTGCTGGTACGACAGAAAGTGTCTGGTGGTAGTATGATATCCACCCTTGTTGCTGAAGGCTTTCCAGTCTCTTTCTTATTCATGAGTGGCATCTATAATTCTCTGTACTTTCTCTCTCATGAGGAATCCTTTACTCTCGTAGTCTTCTCTTCCCTTTACCTTTGACGATTTGCTGTGTTTACTGTCAGGTCCTCCCTGTCCTGCCCTTCCCCCAAGCAAATATGAATCCATTGTTAAAACCAGACCTTCTGGGCTGATATGTGCAGGGGTTTTCTTCAGTACTGATTTTATGGCTCTTAGCTTTTAAGGTTATATTGTGGAACACCTAGGAGACAAAGTCTGAAGGCATCTGCCTGTTGCAGCACTAGCATTGTGTTCGCCTTGCACAGCCGGAGCAGCTGGCAAAGTGGTCACAGTTGGATTGGAGACTTGTATGTGGGTAGAGTTAACACTTGCAGTGGCTGCTGTGGTGAGTGCAGTGGGAGCAGTCTTGTGGGGAGACACTGTGCATTGTTTTCCTTGTTTGTTTGTTTTCCTTTTTTTTTTTTTTTGACACTGTTATTGTATCTGAAAGTGTGCACTTGAGTTTCATCTTGCTGATGGCTAATTGCGCCTAATTTCTTTCACCACTGTCCACAAGGGAAGCCTTAATGACTATGCAGGAATGAGGAAGAAGATTTTTTTTTTTGGAGCTATGATTCCACTAACACAAAAGACAGCAAAATCCCATTAATGAGAGGAGGCCAAGTTGTAAATTCCTATTCCTACCTGCAGAAAGGGGTTTTGACTGCACATATCCTTCAGCCATTTGGCATCAGGGTACTTTTCCAAACTTGTTTTGGCATGGAGAAAGCCTGGCAAATTCTGTATTTGGAGAGAAAACCCCATAGGTGAGCTGTTCCCTTGTGGGGAATAAGGGCTGAATGCATTAAGCAGATTCTCAGGCAAGTTGCTAGCTCATCACGTGCAACAAACAGAGTCGGAGCTGGAAACCACAAGGGATAGGCAGCAGCCAGCATTTATGCAATATGCTGCTTTTTAACTTCTGAATTGCTGTCTGCTCTGTGTGTATGTGGTATGTTTGGGGTGTTATGTGGTTTATGTAACCAGCAGATCAGGGAGGTGAGTCAGCAAATATTTTGTGTAAGATGTTGCTATGTTGCCATCTCAAACCGCTGTAATGTGAAGCATGGTGAAACATACTGGAAGGCAGTGTGACTTTAAGGCTCTGGTAATGTGACACTCAGGTTAGTATTTTGGTCAGAGCAGAGGAATAGGATCTCTCCTGTGTCTTAAAAATCTTATCTGATAAAAGAGGTCCTAGGATCTTTGCTAATATCACTTCATCAGAGGAAGGGAAACATAGGTTTGCAAGAAATGAAGCTTGCATCAAATAAGGTCATTGCGTGAGAGTGCATTCATGGTGCTTTAAAATTAATAAGAATTTTCTTGGCAGTTAATGAACATTTAGTGAAGAAGCTTAATTTGACATTTGAAAAGTTCAATAAATAATTTTTCTTTCTTGATTAAGGCATCTTTTAAGCTGTCACTTATACAACCAAGAGTTGTCACTTTTTAATGCAATAAGAGATCTTGTTGCATACTGATTCAGCTATTAATTGCCTATTAAACAGTTTAGATTTCATGTGCCTTAATTTCCCAGCCCTTAACTATTTTAAGCTGGCTGCTTCTTTAAAGACCATTGATATTTGCATAAGCATTTATTACACATTCAAGACACAAAAAATGGACACATTGAAGTACATGTCTTTGTATGTCTCTGACTTCCCCCCAGACTGTGGAGAGATTTGGGATAGTTTTTTGTCTTCATCCCAGATGTTTACAGAAACTAACTCTTTAAGCTCTGCAAAAATCAAAAGTTAAATTTCTTATTTCTTTCTTTTGCTTTGCCTCATGTCATAAAAGGCAGAGATTGTTGGAAGTAGTTGTTTGTAAAGCGTTGATGAGTGAAGAATACTCGGCAGGACATGGCTAAATTGGGGCCATTCGTCCCCTCTTTTATTCTCCCATCTGTGCACACAACTTATTTTATTTTAGCATTAATGGAGCTTATACATGTGCAGTGAGGGAATAATTAATTGAAAAGGCAAATGGTTGTTGCTTTGTGGCATGTCAGAGATTGTTTCTGTTGATTATTGTCAGGTCTAGTCTAAGGGCAATAAAAGATGTCTTTGACCTGATTCAAATGTATGTATGTTGTCCATCTCTATTACTGTTTCTTGAGTGCATGTGATCTTTATTTTTTTTTTTTAGTGAAAACTTGCCAAGTGTCAGTAAATAGAATTGTCTTTTGAAGTAAAAGTCACTGGACCAGTTGTTCTTTCATGCCGTGTCTGTGATGAAGAAAGTGATTCTTAGTCACCAAGGCATTTTGTCAGCAAAGTAGCAATGACGCTACAAAGTAGTTGGTCAAACCTAGATAATCTGGAAGAGCTTTTGGCTCTAAAGCTTGGATGTCTCTGCCCTTTGTCATGTCTCATCTTATGTAAGCTGAAAAGCCTCGTAAATGTGATTTTACGCATTGGCAAATGTCAAGGTTTCAACAAGAAAGGTTGCAGTGTCTCCTTTAGCTGCTTAAACTAATTTTTCTCAAGCAGACCTACTCCATTGTTAAGGGATTATTGAGTCCCCTTTTGGGCCAATATATCATGTTTAAAAGCTGTTGTACCAGCCTGAAGGGGAAAGAGCAAGCAACAATTGCTGTATGTGCCCGGTATTTGGTTGCAATGCTAATGCCAAATGACTGATTCAAGTTTTGGTGTGGTCAAACATGATCAAACAAAAACTCAAACAAAATAAGTTCTCCATCTTCTGCCTTTGTTTGAGGAAAAGTGGAAGACATGGGTTTAGTCAGATGGTGTCGTGGTTCTGTTTGGGCCTCTTTCAGCTGGCTTGCTGTGACAGGGATCATACAGTCTTGTTGGTGTGTCTCAGCATGCATTAGTATGGTCAGATCTGTGCTTCTGCCAGGCTGGTGCTCTAGAACAGGACTGTTAGTGTCTTCTGCTGGCACTTGCCAGTGTCACCCAGCAGCTTGGCCTCTTGCAGCTCAGGAGAGGTTTCCCGAAATCACATGGTTAAACCCACAGCAGGCACAATCTGAAGTGGTGTGTCCAGAGCACTGCTTGGGTCCCTCACTTGTGTGACGGGTCTCTTCTGATCTGATCAGCAATGTTATAATAGTCTGTGCAAAGCAGCTTGCTCCATTTTGAAAGTACACTGGGTTACTTTGAACTACTTTTACGTTGAATTAATATGCTAATAAATTATGAATGTCTACATAGAAACTAGTTCAGAGGACCTAGTGGGCTGGAAAGTTACATCCTGATTTACTATGCACTAGCTTCCCTGTGTTAGCAAATAAGGGTGTATCTCAGAGATATGTTGGAGACATGAGTTAGTGAACAGTGACTGGAAATCCTTTGTAGGAAGCAGAAAATATGAAAGTGTTTATGATATTAAGAAAAAGCAAGGGGAAAGAGTTGTTTTGACTGTAAACTGAGGGTAGAGGTAAAACTTCCTAAAATGAAATTTAGACTTTTCATCTATTTCTACATTTTAACTTGCATTGAATCCCATAAAACTCAGTTTTAGTAAATTACTGCTTTCTTAGCTGATTTTGAAATACTGGAGCTAAAAATTTATATTATGACTAAAAATATAATTCTTGCATGAAATTACAGGCTGTCATGAACTCTTTTAAATCAAGTTGCAGAACTTTAATGTGGGAAAAATACTCTATTTGTGTCTTCATTATTAATTTTTTTCCAGTGGGAACCAGGAAAATCAGAGGGATTCCATATATTCTATGTGGGTCACACGTATATTCATCACTTCTGTCTAAACTCAGACTCCTGGAGTTAATTTTGCTATCCCATGCACTGTGCCTTTGATTGAGTTAGAAGTTGCGGATTCAGTCACTTTCCCATAGAAAAAGGAACATTTATTAAATGTTCATTATCAATGTGCAACTTTTAATTAAAATAAAAACAATTTTGTTTCTCATGTGCTTCCTTCACTGTTAGCAGGTGTTAAAAATTGGAACATGTGAGCTGAGAGAATCTCATTGGGTTCAGGGAGTTGGGATTTCCATTTCATAGCTGGCATTTGCCATTTTTCAGTTTTGCATCAAGGTGAATTCTGATTCTCCACAGCCTTTCTTCCTAATTGGAAATGTTACAGCATGAATCATTCCCGCAAGTTGCTTGGTTAGGACATTGTGAAATTTTTATGAAATATTAACATCAATTCCTGAGCTTTGGCTGCATAAAAAATTCTGATTGTTTTTTCTTATTTTTTTTTCTGCTGTTTTTGGTTTTGTGTTATTGTGTTTTTTTTTTTTTTTGGTTGGTTTTTTTGTTTTGTTTTTGTTTTTTAAAAACAAATCCTGCCTTGGACTGTTGTGTATAACAAACACTTGGCACACAGCAAATGGGCACAACGTGACATGAGCATTCAACTAATAAGAGTGCTCCCTCAGAACTCTGGAAAGCAGGACCTCTGTCCTAGTATGGACCTTATGTTCCCTGACAGATATTTGTTACTGGGTCTCCTCTCTAGATTTCACTCTCCTCCCAGCCTTTCCTTTCAGAATGGGAAATTCAGGTGTGGGATGGAGAACAGGACGCATTTGTTGTGCTGTTCCTGTTCGGTGCTAGCAGTGCTCTCAATGAGTCTATTCAGGGGCTTTTGAGCCCATACAGAAGCACTTCTGTTTTCCTTGGGTCCTGCTCCATAAAGGTCACATCTGCCTTGTCACAGTCATAGGATTCCTGTGGGAGGGGACTCTTGCAGCCCTTCTGAGGGGAAACACCCAACTTGTTCCCTGTCCACAGGCCTGGTCCATAAATCTGGAAAACAGGATTATATAATACAGGGGGAATTGCAAGAGCCCTACCATACCTGTGCCTATTTTTTGTTTGTTTGTTTTTCTTTTTCTTTTTCCTGTGATAGCTTTGCCAGGACACTAAGTCATTTTATATGTTGGATTATAAGAAACCTGCATCTCCTTTACTAAGAAGCAATGTATTTTTGTGTTAAGACTGGAGTGGCTTTACTTCATTCATATGTTCAGAAATCAGTGCTTAAAGAAACAGAAGTGTTCTTTAAAGATTATAAATACCAAGGGGTGGAAATTGCTGCATAGTGTGATACATAGGTGCATAGGTTTGTGTTTTATTGCTTTGATACACAATATGGCATCACAGTAATTCATTAAACATGGTGGTGTGGAGCCTTGACAATGAATTCACTTCTTTTTTTTTTGCTGGACACACTGAAAGAAAATACTGAAGTCTTCTGAAAGATTACCCATAACTAGATCATATAGAATGTGAAATTTTAAAATTAGTTTCTGATTAATGCTTGCAGTTATTACTGCACTTGTTACAAAACAGAAATAAGCCTTTGATCAAAGCCAGCTTTTTGCATTCCCATGAATAGTCAGTGGTGCTAATACAGTGTAAACTGACAGGATTTGGCCGTGGCATTCAAGCACAAGCTACTCTTTCACAACAACCCCCTTCTGTTTCCCCGTTTTCCTTGTGAGCAATAAATCTTTCTGGTCATTTCATGCTACTTTCACAAATGTTGTTACAATATGTTGTTAAAATGGGCCAAGTACAATGCTTCAGTTTCTTTTTGTAGTGCAAGGATTTAGCAGTCAAATATGGAAACACAGATGCAGCTTTTAAAATAGTTCGTAGTGCTTCCATAAAGATACAGAAACATCTGAAAAAATGTTTATTTTTTCTGTACATTATTCCAACTCCGATTAGTTTATGTTTTCTGCTTAGTTTATGTTTTCTGCTGGGAAAATAGTATTGATCATAAAAATGAAATGCTGGTTGGATATTCTTAGGCTTCTGTAATAGAGTATTTCTTTCAGGATGAAATGTGGGAATTACGAGCTTGATTTTCCTGCTGCTGAAGCCAGTGGCTGAATGCCCAATTGCTTTCAATTGAAGCAGGATTGAGTCTTCTGTTTTGCAGAAGGATATCTTGAACAGTCAATAATCCTTAATCTCTGGTTTAAAGCACTTCCATTTGGTAAAGTTTTAGTTCTGTTTCAAGCCTGAAGCCATTTGGCTGAAATTGTATTTGATGTAGTTTCTGGAAGTCTGTTTTCTGAGTCTGCTTAGGAGTCTGTAGGAGGTCTGAGTCTGCTTAGGAATTTCTGTATTCTCAAGTAGAAAAGAACATATTTATTGCAGCCCCATCTCTAGATTGTTTCCCTAAAATGTTTGAAAACAAAAGACGTATATGTGATGAGATGCTGCTTCCATGAAGTGGGCTTCATGTGGAATGTGTTCCTTTAGTGCAATCAGGTGTGTTTGAGACAGGTATATAAAAGGCACAAAATTCTTGGAAAATAATATTTTGAGCATTCGGTGATGACAACATGTATTACTACCTCATAAAAATAGTGTGAGTTTCTGAGTTTAGATGCTGAGCTCTGAGAAGATGTTAAAGGCTTGCTATTTAACTGGATACTGTGACATAAAAAGTGAACCTAGAACCTTTTTGGAGGTTCACCTATCTAAAACATAATAAATTGGTTATTGACTCTTTTTAAAAATGTGATAAAATAAAAAAATGTTATGTAATTTCAGATATTCATCATCTACTTAGTTTTCCTCTTCAGGGCTTTACTGCAACCAAGAGAAACACATTTATTATTTGGTAAATAATAGTTTGGAAATCTCATAAGAACTCCAGAAGTCAGAGAGTTATAAGTAGAAGATTAAGTATCATGGCATTTGCAGAAAAATCATGATATGGGAATACTGTATACATCCAGGAGTGCTTTGCAAAACCTGAAGACCTTTAGCTCAAAAAAATGCATATGTTTGGGGTTTGATTTAAGGGCTGATTGTGAAATAGTTTTCTGTTAATTTCAAATAAAGGTCTTATAGTATGTTCCAGGACAGAATTTAGCTCAGCGAGTTCAGATTGAGATAAGTGATAACCAAAAAAGTTTTGAGAAAGTGGTAAGTAATGGCAAGGAGTATTATTCCAGGAAATAAAATATGGGCTAAGCCATGAACTCTTTGCTGGAGCTTTGCACAGGTAAAATGCTGTTGAAATGAAGGCTCTCTTCCATCCCTTCCTTCTAACCTCTCTGCTTTGCCTTTCTCTTTTATGGACCATGCCCTAGCACCAACACAGGTGTGAGGACTAGGGTGCTAGTCTGCCTGAAAGTCTACCCATTTTCCAGAGCATATCTTCTACCTCAAGACCCACAAAATGTCCTAGGGAGACTGTAAAACTGTGTGTAGAGGTGAGCAGATCCCCTTCAAATAGGGAGATGTTAGACCTATCACCCAGCCCCCTAAAGACAGGGTGAAAAAAATAAAGCAAAATTCTCCTTCTGGTTTTCACAGAATTCCTAGAAAAAGATCACTGTAAAGTCATGGAAGTACTTGCATTTTACCTCTGCAAAAATGACGGCAGCAGGGCTGATGGAATACCAATAGAAGCCTTTTGCACAGCTCTGGTTCTACCAGAGACCTGAGAGGTGGAGCAGAACAAAAAGAAGTTAAGGAGTTAGTGAGTTCTCTTGTTCCACCATTTACTGTTCTTATAACCAAAGGAAGTATCAACATTTGGGCTTTGTGGTAGATATTCATCTCACATATAGTTTTTTTTAGATCCTGTCTTTTTTTTTTTTTTTTTTTTTTTTCCATTGTTTCATAGCAACAGAACACCTTTGGCATAAATAGAGATGATAGCATCTCCAGGTGATGTTAAGGCTGAAATTCTTTCTGGTGTTTATGTTAAACCTGGATAGTACTTAGGTAGCTATTTATGCATCAAATAATTAACTCTCAATTCAAGAATGGTCTCTGCTCTGTCTGCCCAAAGACCTCATGCCTTTCAATTCCTTGGTAATACTTGGTGTTTCCAGCCTTGCAAAGCTGACCTACTAGCTTGTGTTTTCAGAGAGAAACCTCTAAGGCTTTTTCAAAGCTGCAGTTTCTTTACAGTGCCTCTGCTGGGGTGTTCTGGGAAGCATGATGAGAATTGACATTTTTGACGTCTGTGATTTTCCCTCTTTGCCTGTTAAAGATTTAATACTGTTTACCTGCTTGTTCACTATCTGTCCCATAAGAACATTTATGTCTATCCTATAACAATGTGCTGAAGGCTACTCTGTTCATCAAAATTTAGTATATTGCCCATTTGGATTAAAAATAGAAGCAATTTCAGAAATGTGTGTGCACGTGTCTCATTTTTGTTGGCAGCACCGTGGGAAGCCTGAGGTCCCATCTCATGTTAGGATTTTGTCTTGTTTGTCATATCTCTCCTAATAAGTCAAAGTGAACTGAGTAGCTTCTCTGAGTTCTCAGAAAATAAAAAGTCATGGGATTGACAGGGTTTCTTTCAATCAATGGACCTTGCAATGATGAATTTTTCTAAGTAGCATTGTTGTTCTTCCATATCCTCCTGTGCATGAGGAGCTGTAATTATGATACAAATGATGAATGTGTCAGACTGCAGTATCTGGCAGTCTTCTGGAAAGGTGGCTGTTTATTTAGACCTGTGAAAGAGGAACCTGTCTTCTGAACTTTGTAACTGGAGCAAAAAAGTAAAGCGGAAGATAAAGTTGTTTTGGGCACAGAGCTTTCTCTGTACATCACAGCCTTCCACCATCCTCACTGTAGATGAAAGCAACTTTTCATGGCAGTGCTGCCTGGCTTTATAGATCTTAGCTATTCCAAGGCAAGATCAGTGAACAGATGCTGTCTGTAACCCAGATAATTCGGCTGTGGCGGCAGTTACCGCTTCTCCTTTCAGCGCTATACTGTTTCAAATGTCTGTTCCCTTGGTATCTCCAAATGTCTCACTTTCGTCTTCATCCTCACCTTGATGAAAACTGGAGTCCTGATCTTGCCATATGAAATCAATACATGAAACAGATACGTAGTTGTGACTATTGGCCAGTGTCTTATAAGCATCTTGGATGTGCTTTCAGAAGTTATGTAAAGGAGGAAGTAACAATGCGCATATGAAACACATCGGGAGAGTTTGTCTTGTGGGTAAAGGTGAGGGGAGGGAAAGGAAAGAGATCATCGTTGGAGAAACAAATGAACAAGATAATCTGCCTCGTAGATTACTGTAATTAGTGACTGAGCGCTTTTAATAGGATAAGGGCAGAAAGGAGTACAGGTATGTGATATTGACAGCAATCTCAAAAGATTTTGTTTTCGTGGGGTGTGGACCAGTGAAGCACTTTGCAAAGAATGCAGAAGACTCGGAGCAAGAGAACTGGCTGGTGAGAAGGAGTAGCACAAAGATACAGGAAATGAAGCTGAAAATTATTTCATGAAAAAAGGGGAGCAGAAGGGATGGCATGTGGAGGGAAACATTTTTGGCTAAGAAAAATGCCCATTACCTTTCACTGTATTTCTGTTTATCCAGCTGTAACATGTTCTAAGCCAGAACTGTATTTTCCTCTGTGTTTGGAAGGTCTCTAGCATGCTTTTGTATGCTACAGAAAGCAGTAATACAGTACAGTAGGTTATTATTACCTACAGAATAATGGTCTAGTTTTGAATTAACACATAATTTTTTTCTTTTTTCTGCAAAGATTCTTCCACTAAAATCTAGGATTTTTGTACATGTAAAAAGTCCATGTGAGTTTTTTCTTAAGTTTACTAAATCTTCAGCAATGAAAGAATTTTTTTTTTTGGTTATTATTTAGTTTTCCAGGCCTTGCTCTAATGATGAGTTGTTTACCTTGCAGTTGGTGTTTGCAAACAGGAGATGCTCCAGAAGAAGAACGCTGTTTTGGTGGATGGGGTGATCCTAAATGGTCCAATAATGGACTCAAAAGCAGGAGAGAAGTTTGTGGAAGATGCCTGTAAGATTATAATGGAAGAAGTTGTCCAGAAAGCTGATGATGTAACACAAAAGGTAAAGCAATAAAGTGTTGTTGGGAATTTGTAATGGAGATAATGAACAATAAATCAATTTTTTTATAAGCTATATTTTATTGCACTTCAAGTAGCTCAAAATTGCTTCTAGGCTATGCCTGGCTCTGAAATAAAAAGACAGCCTCAGAAATGAAAAAAGAATATATTATAAAACCTTTCAATAATATAATTAGCATACATATCTGCCAGAACGTAATGAGTTGGGTTTTTTTTATCTCAGAGTACAGTGGTCATCTTCTGTGAGATCACAAATGGCTGTAGTGTTTTTCTTGTTTGAGGTGGGGGTGAGTTATTTGTTTGCTCCTCAGGGGCAATGGTGTTGGAGAAGAAGGAACAGTGGATTTGGTACCACTGTAAGAAGGCAACATTATGAGATTGCTCCGGGTTTTGTAAAACCCCTGCTTAAGGGCCTGTATGGGAAGAGGACCTGCAAATAAACCATGTTTGCCTTTGGGCATGTACTGGTTGCTCCCACCCTTTGGCAGACCAGCATCTGAAAATGTTGTGATTACAAATCCTTAGCTAAAGGATAGAACTTGAGCTGTAGGCCTCTTTCTGTTCTGCCTTCCAGAATTCCCCACTCTCACTTTTATGGTTGAGCAATGCCTGGGACGCAGTAAAACCAGCATCCCACGAGACCAGTTTCCCATATATATTTGCTGGTGGCATCCTGCCCTGCAAAGGGAAATTCTGTGAAAGTAGTGGTGAATGTGGTTCTTACCTTGTACCTTTATAACCTCTTCCTCCTGACAAACTTGTTCACTGACGGTGTCTGCCCCCTTCCCATCACTAGGTCTGTGAATGGCAAGCCCCCGAAACTCTTAAGCAGATTCTTGACCTGGAAATGAGGGACACCGGGGAATGTCACCAGAAACTCCTGCAACTCTGCCGGGATGTTATACAATACAGCGTCAAAACCAGTAGGAATATGATTTCTAATGGAGTTATTTTGTATGCTAACTTTGGAAGAGAGGATAATGTTTACAAAGCTCTGTTCACCTTTCAGGGAACCACGGGTGTGAATGTTTGTTTTCTGCTTGCCTATACAAGTATGCAAACACTTGGTCATGTTTCTGTTGTTTGACTGAATGCTGGTCACCATAGGTTTGACTAAAATGTGGCAAACTAATAAAAAACTAATTAATGTAATGCCATTGGCATTAATGGTAGATTCTGTCATTTTAAAGTCTTATGAAAGTCACATAGACAAGTATGACATAACAGTCTAGGAAAACAGGCAGGAAAAGGGTCTTTGTATGTCGTTTCCTGCTGTCTGAGTGATGATATTTGGAGTTGCCATCACTGCCCTCATATGTTCTTAGTGATGATTACCCCCCATTTATTATTGTTCTTTTTGAGCAATAGTCTTGTAGGATGTTAATTTGCTGATAGGCAGTAATTCCTGATCCAGACCCTGTGAGAAGAGAGACTGCAGTGTTTCAGAGACAGTATGCCACATCTCTGCAGGGTTAGTTCTCTGCAGAACCTTTAGTTCTCTCTCTAGCCTTTCTGCAGTATGTGTAGGATAATTCAATTTTAGCAAAAAGGAATGAAAAACATCTGTTTAGGAAATAGTGCTGTGAATCAGTAGCTCAGGATTTCATATGTGGTATGGCTTAAGCTGTGTTTTGGAAAGTGAGAAGAACATCTGATACAATTAGTTGTGCATTTCGATGTTATAGTCCCTGCTGCAGTCACTGTTGCTACAAAGTAAAATGGTAAAATAATTTTGAGAGTGAATTGCCTTTGAAAACCATAGAACGGAAGCACTACTGGTCTGCAGGAGGAATACACTAATAATATGCAGAGATAATTACTGAGATACTGGAAAATGTTCTGTTTATCTCACTTCCCCAAATTGCCTTTGGATTATAATACGTTGAACTATCTTACCTTAGAAAGGATGTTGTATATAAAAGTATGTTGTGCAAATAGTCTTTAATATAAGCAGAGACATTTATTGAGGCCCCAGATATAATATAAATGGAGCCATACAGTTTACCTGGTTTTGCATGTAAAAGTAATATGCTGTGGATTAAAATTTAGGTGGTGATCTCACTGTTGAACTGACTTGTTTCTATAGTCAGCAATAGTATAAAATTTTGTCATAATTAGTTTTATCTCAGCGTTTCAAGGCAGGTAAACACATTCTCTTAACTTCCCCATTTTAAGTGTGCAGTAAATTTTTCCAAGCTGTTATATTCCTTCTCTCTCCCTATATAAAGACTTTAGTGGGAGCACAGGCACAGCCGCCTGGAATCAGCAGGTTCCTATATTGTACTGCTTAGCAAAATTTGGCTGAGCATGCATTGTGACCTCTCAAAACCACTGTTGAAAGCAACTACGTACACTCAGTTGTCGATCCCTTTTCTTTTTTCTTTTTTTTTTTTTAAACTTGTGAATGACTCACATTCATTCTGTGCACCACTTGCATCTCTCAAGACTCGTTTTGAGGTTTGAAAGCGCTTATTAAATTTACTTTCAAAGGATTGTCTAACCTAAGAAAAGGACAGTGAATCCAGAGAATACTGAGAGAATGGGGTGAATCGTGGTTTGCAGTGAGTGGCATTCAACTCAGAGGGGCTGTGATATGTATTCTCTTTTCTTGTATATCCTGTCATTGCTTTTTATCTGTATTTTCAGGTCATCCAAGATTTTTTAATCAGCTCTACGCTGGAATAGATTATTACTCGTTAGTGGCCCGTTTTATTACAGAAGCACTGAACCCCAGTGTGTAAGTGTGGTTCTTTGTCCTCTTGATGATGAATTACCATGATTTTTGGAACAACGGCTTTTTGTGCTCCCTTGATTTCTGTTTTCAGTATTACAGAAGAGGTAGGAATTGTACAAGAATTTGGGAGAAAAAAGTCTGATTCAGATTGGATAAATAGCTCATCAGAAGGTTGACTAATCTGATGAGGCCTTTTTTCATTGTTTGTGAGGTGGGGTTTCAGAGGAGAGGTTTTTTTTTTTGTTTGTTTTTTTTGTTTTGTTTTGTTTTTTTCCCAAAGCTTTTAAATGTAGATTTTTATCTTACTTAGTACATAAAAATGAATTAATCAGACTTAGTTGTTCATATCCTTTGAGACATTCTGCACAGAGTTGAATGCAAATGGTTACCTGTCTACTGTTTACTTGCAAATGTAAAGCTGAAATTTAAGCGTGTGACCTACATTAAGACCAATCTCTGATGTATTACTTTGAGAGTGGAAGTGTCAAGGTGATGCTGTCAGGAACTAAGCAATTGCTCTACTGGGTCAGATGCATAATGTTTTTACTTTAGAGTTCTACTGCTGATGATATCCAGCTGCTGGTAGATTAAAGAGAGGTGCAAGAAGCCTGTATCTAGTTTTATCTAGCAATACTCTTTGGCATGAGTTCTGTAGTTTTAATACCAATTGTGATGCTTTTCTTTTTGTTCAGATATACATATGAAGTATCTCCTGTGTTTCTTTTGGTGGAAGAAGCAGTCATCAAGAAAATGATTGAGTTCATAGGCTGGGAAGAAGGTGATGGTATATTTAATCCAGGTAAGAACAGTTCAGACCTCAAACTGAGTCACTGTGAACCACCCAATACCATTAATTCTATTAACATTGTAGTAATATAAAATATTTGAAAATGCATGTCCAAGTCTAGTGATACACAAACAGAGCTATATAATGTAGGCTTATCATATAATTTGGTGATTCTGATCAGCAAATGAGCGAAACCAGTTCTACATTAAATATAATTATATGGAAATTAATTGTTCGTAACTGATGTCCTTCTTGACCTTATTAGGAACAACACCAAAAGCCTTGTTGGAATGAGTTAACTTAGCTGATGGACAGGGAGCTGATTTATGTGCTAGAGCAACTGCTGGTGCCTGAGGACATAGATATGTGTACCCTGCCTATGAACTGTGGGAGCAAGAGTTTACATGAGCTTAACTCCTTTGAGTTTTTGAAATTTTATTAAATGTAATGGTAAAGCCAAACAGATATTTCTTAAGTTGCTTGATAAGCCATGGTTTTCAAATGTTCTATAAGGCAGTGTTCCAGCCCACTGTATTGAATCAAAGTATTAGGCTATATGTGAAGATTTTACATCTATTTTGGGGAGAAGAAGAGGAATAAAATGAGTAAATGAATTTAAACTCCCCCTCTGGAGCCAAACCCAAGTCAGTAATTCTAACCTACACGTGAGTAGTATAAACATAAATAAACTAAAATCCCCTAGATTTTTTTTAATATATTAATGATATGGAACTTTTTTCACGTCAAATTTGATGTGTATTTTTAGTAGAAGCCTTGCTTTTACAGCAGAATTTCTTGCTTAAAACAGTGGGCTACTGTCAACAGATAAATTAACTGTACTTCTTGGTGCTGATGTTATGTGTTACTCTTACTGTTTTTTTATTTTAAGTGAATAAAACCCATCTGGATCTTACCTTTCAGATCTTCCTGTTCCCACTCACCCTGTTTGTTGTTTTTTTCTAATGTTTTTTTTCTCCCCATAGTACTCCAAGGCCTGGTTGCCCAAGAGATCTCTGGGCTCTGTACAGGGCAGCCACAGGTGAGCTCTGTGCAGACACCTGAACTCACAGTGCTTCAGTATAGATGGGAAGGAGCTGTGGCAGGGTGTTCTCTCTTGGGAAGGACTGCTTGAACACAGCTCTTACTTCTCGGGAAATATCCCAAAAAGCCCATTCAAATATGGTTTGTCTCCATGGGTGCTGCAGAGCCCAGAGTTCATTTTGTGTCTGTAGCCTTGAGGGGAGGAAATAAATTGTGATGGATGCATAACTAGGCTAACTGTATGGTTTGTTTCTTCCCTAATAGGTCAAGTACTTAGACTCAGGACAGGTGCTAGGACTGCAACTAATGTGATATTTGTGTGTCTCTTTCTGCAGGTGGCTCTGTTTCTAATATGTATGCTATGAACTTAGCGAGATACAAATTTTGCCCTGAGATAAAGGAAAAAGGGCTTTCAAGTCTGCCAAGACTAGTCCTGTTCACTTCAGAAGAGGTAAAAACAAAACTGAAAAAAGTTTTTTGAACTTTTTCCACAGCTGCAAATTTGTATCATTTGCATATCTGATGGAGCACTGGTACAGTAATTTTTACATCAGTGTATGATGTGAAATATTGGAACTAGGTGGAGAAGTCTGATAGTACATTTCCCTGCAAAAGCTTCCTTGCTTTCAGAAAACACACACAGATGTTCCTGCTTTGAAAATTGCTGATATAAGAATAGGTTGTACGTGGGGCAAACCTGAAGCAGAATGCTTGTGGTGTGTTGTGGAGGTCTGCAGCATTCCCACAACATAAAGTCTAGCAGGAACTGTAGGTAAGTTTTGGATGTCAAAGGTTTTTTCCTGCATATTTAATTTGTACTAAACTGAGTACTTGTGGACCTGTGAGGTGGCTCTCTGCAGCTCCCACTCTGCCCTATGTGTGAATACAGATTGGTTGTGGTACAGAACTAAACCTACTGTATGCCTCTAAAAAAAAAACCAAACTCTGAACCTTTAGACAGTTCTTTAAATAAAAATGAAAATATGTGGCTAGTTTTAAAGTTTTTGAATAATATCTATCCAAAATGCCAGCGGGAAATTGAGTTACATTCATACATTTATTCTGAAGGTAACTTTTGTGTCTTTTTTCTCTTCCCTGTCCCTTCAGTTTTAAGAGTTTTTCATTTGATTAGTGCAGAGTTGTTATTAAGTCTGACTCCACTATATAAAGGCCCCGGTGGAAGCAAGAACCTTGTTGTATTAGAAAACATCTACTTACTAGAATAATTTTAGCTCAGACGTTTATGCTGCAAACAGTTTGCAGTGTAAATAGACAAAGAGGCTTATTTTGGAGAAGCCTGAGGGATGAAGGCATTGCATAAGTTGTCCAAGACAGCACATATATTTTGGAACTGAGTTCTAATGTCCTAAATAAAGGTGGTTTGTTTGGGCTTTTCCCCCAAGCAAAATGTATTTAGGTTTATTTTGTTGTTTTTGTTTTTGGTTTTGTTTTTGTTTTCTGAAAAGTTTGTATATGAAATGACATGCCAGTTCATACTTAATCTGCAATGTCACATCTTCAAAATACTTAAGGAGGTAAAAATGAGGTTGAAGCAAGTTCCATTACTGCTTTTGAAGTGAAGCATCTAAATTTTTTTATTACGAAGTAACATTTTATTTCATTGCAAGGTGTAAATACAATGTATATTCTTGTACTCTAAAGTAAGCAAACATTTAATTTCATGTCAAATTTTAATTGGCCCCCAGAGTAAATTTATTTTGATGCCTTTGCTTCAACAGAAAGACCAATACCATAAAATGTAGACCTGATGAGCAAAAATAAATTGGTAAATTATTTGTAAGTCCATGATTTTGATCTCTAATACTTTTCTTGATTCACAAAACCACGTTGTCTTCAGTACTCAGTAATCGCTTGCTGTAAAACTGATGCTTTCAGTAGTTAGGTATTGTGACTATTTTCCAAGATCTCTAGTGTTTATTCATGGTTACGAGGGAAGAGGTGGGCATATTCATGCATTCTTATTTTGGATCCACCTGTACTGAGCCCAAGGTACATGGCCTTTTGGAAACTTTTCAGATATGTCATATGGAGAATATATGTAATAAATGGTCCACACTGTAGATAAATACATAACTGTTTGTGTCATACAGTATTACGAGGTTTGGGTTTTTTTTTTAGCATTTTGCGCTTTTGAATCACAGAATCGTTTAGGTTGGAAAAGACCTCTAAGATCATCAAGTCCAACCTTTGACTGATTACCCCCGTGTCTTCTAGACCATGGCACTAACAACTAACACTCAGTTGTTTCTTGAACACCTCCAGGTGACTACCGTGTCCCTGGGCAGACCATTCCAATGCTTAACAACCCTTTAATTGAGGAAATTCTCCCTGATGTCCAGCTTGAACCTCCCTTGGCACAGCTTGAGGCTATGTCCTCTTGTTCTGTTGCTGGCTGCCTGGGAGAAGAGGCGAATCCCCACCTTGCTACAACATCCTTTCAGGTAGTTGCAGAGAACAATAAGGTCTCTCCTGGGCCTCCTTTTTTCCAGGCTAAACAACCCCAGCTCCCTCAGCCATTCTTCATTGGACTTATTCTCCAGAGCCTTCACCAGCTTCTTTGTTCTTCCCTGGATGTGGTCCAGCACCTCATTGACTTTCTTGTAGTGACAGAACCAGGACACAGGATTCAAGGTGTGGCCTCACCAGTGCTGAGTACAAGGGGACAATCACTGCCCTGATCCTGCTAGCCACACTATTCCTGATAAAAGCCAGGATGCCATTGACCTTCTTGCCACATGGGCACACTGGGCACACTGCTGCCTCACGCTCACCTGGCGGTCAACCAGCAACCCCAAGTCCTTTTCCATTGGGCAGCTTGCCAGTCATTCTTCCCCAAGCCTATAGGGCTGCATACTGCTGTTGTGACCCAACTGCAGGGCCCGGCACTTGGACTTGGCCCATTGATCCAGCCTGTCCAGATCCCTCTGCAAAGCTTTCCTACCCTCCAGCACATCAAACTCCCACCTAACTTAATGCCATCTGTGAACTTACTGAGGGTACACTCAATTCCCTCATCCAAGCATCCTTCGTTTTTGTTTTGTGTGTGTGCTGGTTTGGGTTTTTTTTTTGGTTTTTTTTTGGTTGTGTGTGATTTTGATTTTTCTTTTGTTTTGTTTTGTTGGGTTTTTTTAATGAAGAGGTACCTGGAGAAGCAAACTGTTTAAAAAACAAATCCTGGAGAAGTTAGCAACCTGTGTTTATCTTAGTCATGAATCAGGCACCAGCACTGGCATGGAGAAGCCTTGAGGCTATAATGAACTGAGTATTGATAAGGAATCAAAACACATGGCTGCTCAAGATCCTCTTGTCATTTTAGGGCTTGGCTGAAATGTTGTGTTCAAATGAAATGATTTTTGCCTTGAGTTGCCAAATCTCAAAGTTTCAATTTGGCACTCCATGGATTGAAAGAGTTGCCCTGCTGCAGAGCAGAGGAAGGCACAGATTTGTCAGTGGCTCAGTTTTACATGATATGGGGCTATAAATTTTTTGTACATTCTTGAATAACATGAAGATGCATGTTTAATGCATGGCCCACCCAAGGTCCTCATGTGCTCTGTTTGGCCTTCAGGAATAAAAAGGTTCCTTGTTGCTGCAAGTAAGATGCTTAGCTGCTTAAAATGGTGGTGATACAGAGTGAATGCTATCTATGCTGCTACTCTGTAGTTCTTTTGCTGGACCATTACAGAGTGATTCCTCTTGAGACAGCAGCCACAGAAGAGTAATTGTTATATCCCACTTTCTTACGGCATGATTTGTGGTTCTGTAGGAGCTGAATACAGTTGTAGTTATAGATATCAGCCCACCTTTTTCCCTTTTTGCTGTTTGAGTCCCACCTGAACTTTGTTCTGACACAAATATGTATTGCATTGATATGAAAGGTAGAAATCTGCTAAATTTGAGGTAACTCAGGGTAGAAGAGGATGTGTAAACAACTGAAATGTGCATGCTGATATGAGCAGTTTTTTAGATGCAATGAAACTTAATTCCTCCCCAGTGCAACTTGATCATGAAAGTAATAAAGTGAGAGAACACAACATTAACTCATCATGTTGTCCCCTGTTGAAATTAAAACAGACAAAAATGAGTAATAAAGCAATCTCGTAATAATGTAATTGCTTTATGCAATCATGTTTCTAGGAAACTTTTCAAAATCAAGAAAATACAAATTTATCTCTTGTTTTAATGAGCACAGGACAGAAAGTACCTTGTCTTTGCAAACATTATTAGGAAACAAAAACTACATCTAGGTATAGGTAAATAGTACAGCAGCACATCTTAAAACCACTGTTCCAAGTTGATCTTGTTATCAAAGCTGTTAATTTCTTACTGCAAATGGCTATAGATTTAATAATTTTTCCCAGCAAACAAAACTACAATAGCCATGGCAAGAGTTACCTGAATTCACCTTTTATCTGGATATTTCTTTGTCCTTTTTTTTTTTTTTCTATGAACAAGTGAATTAGTTGACACTGTTGTGACTGGAGCCGCTAAATGTTGTCTGGTATATTCTTAAAATGATGCACTGCAATTTAGCATAATGGCTTCTAGTAGTGATAGTGGGGGTGGGAGAGGGGAGAAATTCTTACATGTTTTCAATCAGTATAACTGAAAGACTACTTTTTTCATCAAAGAAAGTGTATTCCAAGTCTATATGGTAGTATGAGTCTAGTTCCTTTTCTGTCCTACTGAAGGACAACATTTTCCAAGAAGTGCAGAAGTACTTGTGGAGAAAAAAAATAATGTATCTTGCAGCCTGTTTTATTTTGGTGTTCCCTTTGTACTTCTCTTTTCTTCTGCTTTTTGGTATAATCTTTCAGGTGCTCAAGTATTTTATCTTTCTCCCAGTCTCCCACACCATTTTTTTATAATAAAATACATGATTTAGTGATTGTCTGCTTACTGGCATACTGAATTTGCAGGTCTACTGCTTTCTCAATTTGGAGCAATCTGATTATTCTTGGTGATTCATACCTTTCATTTGAATATAATGGATAGAAATCAGTGATGGAGATAACTTGTATTTTAAGTGATTCACTAATCAGTCCAAAACATCTCTGAACTTCTACTAAACAACATACAACCACTTACAGTCATTATTACCATTATTGATGTAATTCGATGTAATGTAAGACTAATTATCCACCTATGTATGTTATTATTCTTGTAACAGTCTAAATGAATGTCTTAAAAGCTTTGTGGATGTGTCATGTTACAAAATTCAGCTTAGTTTCTTAAAACTACTTTCTATTATCAGGTGCTTTTATTTAAAAGGTGAGTGATGGTGGGGGAAATGTTTTTGTCAAAAAGAAAGACAGCCCTTTGAGATCATCCATCTCATCAAAATAAGCATGACAGGCTTTATTACTCTTAATATATTCATGCCCACACATTAAAATGTTGTACATTTTTCATAATTATGTTCTGCAGTAACTGCATTTGTGTGAACTCTCTGGAAGAAAATGGAATTAATTAACCACCTGGCTTCACCTCCTGTATGAGAAGTAACAATTCTAGACATCTTCACGGTTGCTGCAGTACACATTATTTTAACTCTTCAGTAATAATGTGTAAAAGGGCCAATTTTTTTTTTTTTTTTTTTTTTGAGAAGGACAGTGGCAACCCAAGGGTTGAATGATCTTTGTTCTGAGAAGAACTGTCTAGTCCTGTGGGAGGCTGTGCACTCTCAAAACTGACCCCACTGCTATGAGTCGGTAGGCATTTGGCATGCTGCAGGTTCCTCAGAGCGGTTTTGACATCTAAATATCTTCAGGTTAAGAAGGTTACTGTATCTTAAATTCCCAGTCTAATTATGAAGATGAATTAAGCAGAGATCAATGTACTCTTATTCTGGCATAAGACAAAATGTTCTTGTGCTGGAATAACAGCGCTCACAGTAGAGCTGGTCCTTATGGAGGTGAATGTTGGAAATATGGTAAGATACTTCATGAGTGTTTGCTCAACAGAAAAAAAAAACTTGTAAAAAGTATGGAGTGGTCTGTAGGCTTGAGTATCCTTCTCACCAAAGTCATTTTACCCCATTCTGATTAAATAAACACCCATTTTGAACATCCTCTTTTACACTCACTTCACAGGCTTTGGTAGACTGATGCCTTTTATTCAACATTAGGTGAGAAGTGGGCTGCATGCATCTGTACTCATTCAAAATGTCTCTGTGATGAGACCTAGCTAAAATTCTTTGCTAAAATAGTAACTTCATTTTCTGAAAAATGCAGACTGGTCCAGACTGGAACCTTTTGCAAAATTCACATTAACTTTTGAAGATGTGCTGAGTCCTGTCTCCAGTCTGCTTGCTTTCATAATGGCTTCAGAACTCCATGATTTTCAGATCCTTTTGCAAAGATAGGACTTTAAAAGGCTTGCGAGTCCCAGTTGTACCACATCTGAAGGCTTTGGTAGGTCTTGGGAAGGCTTTGGGTAGCTCCTTGTTGGTGTGAAGAAGAGTTGCTGAATTAGGCCAAGGGTCAGTTTATCATAGTAATCTGTCTCTGGCAGTGGCCAGCAACTGAGGATTAGAGAAAGCACGCAAAAAAGTTACAAGAATAAAGTGATAGAGGCTTTAGATGTATCGTAATACACATCTTAACTCAGGGTCCAGTTTCCAAGGAGTGGTGCTTTTTGACTTTTAGACCTATTCATTGCTTCTAGGCTTTTGAGTTGAATAGCCTTTAGAAATTTCTTCTCATGCCTTTCCTAACTGTTACAGTCATTGATACTTTTGACCCAGTTCTTGCAAAACCTTTTGAAACAATTAATAATTCTTCCCTGATGACACTTCAAAATTTCTACTTTTCATTCTAATGCAAAACCACCTTTAAAAAAGCTTTGTATGTAATAGAGCTTCTTAGTTATTTTAAGCTCACATTTTAAACATGGTACACATCTTTTTTTTTTGCCTTATTACCCCCAGTTTTCAGTGTATGTTTTTGTTAAATACAAGAGGGACTTTTTGATATGTAGTTCATCAGTTTGATTTTTGTGTTAGAATATGCTGTTTTCGTGGCTGTTAGGTGCAGTTGAATTAATTTTATGTGACTGTTCCCTATGTGGGAATTCCCTATGAGCAATATATTTCTTTTGTTTTAATTGCATGTGTACTTTTTTTCCCCCATGCTTTTCACTTACAGTGTCATTACTCCATGAAGAAGGCAGCCTCCTTTCTGGGTATTGGTACAGAGAATGTTTACTTCATCAGAACAGATGAAAGGTAAGAAAGCAAGAGCCACGACTGTGATCTCTGAGCCTTTTTAAAATGCAGTAGTGCTGTACGTAACAACCTATTTGAATGTAACTGAAAAAGTTTTAAATCTGTGTCCCTTAGAGGTAAGATGATACCTGAGGAACTGGAGAAACAAGTCCAGCGGGCCAGGAAAGAGGTGAGAGGGGGAGAGAGAGCATGAAGGAGAGAGAGGAGTGTATGCAGACTGTGTGCTTGTGTCTGAGTGAAAGGAAGGAAAACTAAGAGTGAGCAAAATCTTAAAAATAGGGCAGTTAAAGTAACAATGGTTTTCTTACAGGAGAAATTTCTGTCACAAACTTGTATAACAAGGCAAGGCTTATGGGTTCTACACTCTTAGAAGGGAGGAAAATTCCACAGAGCGTTTACTGCTAATGAAAGTCCTGAGTACAATGCTGCTCTTCAGTGTTTAGCACATTTCTTACAGGATTTCTTTTGCCCTTGATCCTTTTTTTTTTTTTTTTTAAATGGATGCAGTATTTGTTTTCCTAAAAAGGGTTTTCAGGTAATTACAGCAGCTATTCCTCTATCCTCTGCAGTAAGCAAGAATTGTAAGATGTCTTAGACTCTAAAACCATCATACAAGCTACAAATGCTGAATTCAGTCCTTTCTATTACTTTAGCAAGAGTGCAGAGATGTGCTTCTTTTTTCCTAGGGAATTTGCCAAGTAGAAAGTCAAAGGCCAGCATTTGGAAAGGTACTGATGTGTGTATTTGGACAGTATTAGCATACATTCCTATAATCTGTGAGACAGTGTTTAACTATAGTCAACATAATTTATTTTAGAGAGCCTTGGAGGACTGAATGTGAATTCCAAGAGCATCTTTTGGCTTGGTTAGCTCACCTTAATTTTTACTCCTAGTTTGTGTATCAGAACAGTAGGATTCAGAGCTCAGCCATGATCTGTGAATACAAATTAATGAATGCAGCGTCGATGGCATGGATAATACCTTCCACTGAATCCTATCTTGGGAAACCTTCTTTTGCGGCTAGCAGAAAAACGCAGGTAGTGCTGTCCTGTCATGCACTGGCATGGCCACAACAGCTTTCACTAAGATCTGATTTAGATACATCTGCCTGACAATCGTCTCTGAGTTTCATGGTAGAGAGTATAGCTATTGATACATGATGGCCCTAATGACCTAACAAACTCTCTTCCTTGCCTCCCTCTGTACTTTGCATTATCTGAGGAAGACAACGTGTACTTCACTCAGTTGAGCAAGATGGGGGAAAAATGGCTGAAATAAAATGGAGCAAGAGGAAGCAGGCTCATAGGAGAATGAACTCCGTGCTTTTGCAAAAACAGAATTCTTGTTTGTTCGTGTAATACTAAATGTAGTGGTTATTTGAAAGAAATCATTGGCATTTATGATTTTTTAAAAAAGGTCAATCTCAGTATGGTGCTCTGCAATTTAAAAACAAATGTTCTATATTGAAATGCTCTGCTTACAGGAAAACACGATTTCACTTGCATTTTAATGGAAGTTACAGGTGTATGGGAAGGTTTTCATTTCATCAGAGCTTCAGTAAGTGTGTCTGTCCTTGATAAAGTGCTACTTTACAACTTTTACAGAAGGACACTTCAGTGAATTGCAGTAAATATTCTAATGACTCTAGACAAGAGAGGATGTATTTGCTAGTGACAAAACCACAAAATGATTACTGAATATGAATAGCAAGAGTCTTAGGACTCTTTTTAGAGAGTTTAGTCCGGAAGATTTGTTAAACTCTATTGTCAGTAATAATAAAAATTGAATTCTCTTCTTCAAGGAAAATGTGTAATGGTAACAATTATTGGAATTCAAAGAGATCTTAAAGTTGTCCCCGTATTCAGTCATGCTATCAACTTGTTGCCTGAGGACCTTGACTTTGATGTAGGTCTGGGGGAAAATTGGTGGGAACATTAAGAGAAACTAGATGCATGAGATACATCTGTGCGTCACTTACAGGTGTTTTGTACTTGAGCTTCAGGCTGGCTTGTAAGTTTGACTATTGCGGTAGCTTGTACTAGGAATAAATGATCAAGAAGTGAGTTATAGGCTGGTAATTCTTTGTGAATTAATGGGATTAATTTAAGTTCTTTCCAATATTATTTTTCACTGCTTTAGCAATTTGTAAAGAAATTTTAAAATACAAATAAATCATAATTATGTACCAATCTAATAGTCTTCTGCACTGTAAAGAAGTATAAAACTGTCAGAGTGCAAATGTGAATCAAGCCCATCTGTCTCTGTAGATGTTTAAAAGTGGCAACACTTTTTTAAAAAAAAAATAAAGGAGAGATCAGATTTCAGTTGAGGGAAGATACATGAAAGATACATGTAGAGTTTGATTTTTTCAGCTGATGTCTGTTTTCACTAGGCTATGTTGAGTTACATCAGCAGACAGACTTACATCATCTGAAAGATTTAATTCACTGCAAATGAACTTCAGTGATTCCAGACAGCAACTTTAGTGCCTCTTCAGTTCACCACCAGTTCTTTTCGTTGTTTCTGCTCCTAAGTAGACACAGCCACACAGATCTGCAAGGGTTATGTGACCTAGACTGCTATTGTAATTGCACCCCTGCTATTAGTTAAATGGAAAACAATGAGCAAAACCACTGAAACAAAAATGGATGGCTTACAGATTGCAACCTGACAAAAGTTTTCCTTATCCCAGGTGCCTGACCCTAAAACTGTTTGAGATTTCCAATGATCTCTCTCCTAACATTCAGCCACCATCTTACAGCCCTTCCTGTTTTCTAAACAGAAGTAGGAGCAAGGGAATGGTGCTGTGCTGCAGGTCAGGCACGGGATCGGGCAGTGGTGACTGTCCCTGTCATGGGATGTGCCAATGCTGCTGAAGGCAAATCATGTTGTCTAACTGAAGTTTCCTCTTCACCAGGCAGAGAACAGGGGTATTGTAGAGACAGTGCAGGTGGAAACCCTAGAGGGATGAGCGCTTTCCTTGCATTGGTAGTCTGCTGTCTGAGCTAGTAGCTTTATTTTATCCATCAAAATGACAGAAAATATGGTAGTGAAATGTGAAGACTGAGAAATGAAAATCAGTGTATAAAGGGAGATGTCAAATATCTGGTGTGTTTTGATTTTGACAAAACTAGCATCTGTCAAAACAGTCTGAAGCTGGTGAAGTCTGCCCTGGGATGGTGTAAACTAGAAATGGAAAATGAATTTTCTGTTTTTTTAATGGGGAAAAAAAAAGAGTCAGCACTTTTAAATGCAGTACCTTCTGTTGGGAAACTAAAATGTAGACTGTCATATCTTTGTCCTATATTCCTAGACCTTTTTATACTTTATTCTCTGCAAGTACACTGGAGCAAATGAGCAGTGCAAATGATAATTTTTTTTTTGTTTTGCATTTTATTGCAGGGGTCAGCACCATTTCTTGTCTGTGCTACAGCAGGCACAACAGTGCTGGGAGCATTTGATCCTCTGGATAAAATTGCTGATATCTGTGAAAAGCATGGCCTCTGGCTTCATGTTGATGTGAGTTTGTATACTGCATGGTTTTGTTTAGCACTGCTTTTTCATAATTGCTATTTTGCTTTGACTGTAGATATTTCTTTTTAGAAGTAAGTTGGGCTCTAATAACTTTTCTTTTTAATAGGGACCAGAAGTATATTCTGACTTGTCTCTGTTATATGTGCTGCAAAACAGAAAATAACTTGGTTCTGACAAACAGTCAAAGCTATTTTTTTATTGTCAGGTTATATTTCAAAATTATTTTATAATCAATTTCTTCTTCTTGCTACCTCCTAAAAATGCTTCAAGGGTGATTATATACAAGTATAAATTTGAATTATTTCCATGTTCTGTTGGAGAATAGACACATTAGAATTGTGGTATGCAGTTCATACAGGTTAAAATAAAGATATATTTCTGGCTCAACTAGTCATAAATTGTTCTTTTTCATATTTAAGGTTTGATTTTCCTTACATTTTTCTTTTTTTTTTTTTTTTTTTTTTTTGATTTCTTCGTAATTTTAGGTTTGGATATTAAATATATTCATGAATCTTTTTGGAATAGTCCTCGAGCCTTTTTATTACCTGAAAGAGTAAATAAAGATAGGTCTTCATCTTTTCTAAAATGACATTCTCTTTATAATTGCAATGCCACAAATCCAGAATAGCTACATTAGAAGTTGTGGAGCAAGAAGAAAATCTGGAGCAATGTTAATGAAGATTTTTAGACGTGCTCTAAATTTTTTTAAGTGTTTGTTTAAAGTTGAGTATCTAAAGAATAATCACGTAGGCAGCGATGCGTGTTTCAAATAAATGTCTCATAGACATTGATAAATAAGGTCACTGCATGAGTGATTCAAAATTTGACTTGGAGGGGAAGATGCAGAATCTGGGCCTAGTATTTAAAATGTCTGCAAAGCCCCCTCATGGCTGTGTGCTGCTGAGAACAACCAGTCAGATTTTCCGCAGAAGCACAGCACTCACATTGCATGCCAATCTCTTGTGTGTCTGTGTACAGCTGATGGAAAGAAGGATGTGTTTGGAATCTGTGTTGAACCTTAGGTGAGTTGAATAGACCTGGCTGGACCCATCTCCAATGGCTGTAGGAGTACAACGAGTAGTCTCCCTGTAGCTGAACTAAAATTAGGTGGGATAAGCCTGGGCCATATCCTGAACCATGGACAGTTGATAGTGTTTGAAAAGAGTTAACTTTTTCTTCCAATTTTTCCTCATGTTAAACTAAGGTAAAAATGTCTGTGAATATCTTTAAGTCAATTTTCTTTTTGAAAAATGACTGCAGGTGTCAGATGTTAATAGATTCCCAGTAGAAGGACAAATGTCCATTAATAAATTGGGTTTATGGTCCGGAAGAGCAATCATTCTGTTAAGATGTGATTCATGTTATGAACCTCTCAGTGGTTCTCAGTATTTTTTCTACTTTTCACATTCCATGGAGAGTTGAGTGGATGGCTGTTTCTTCATTTTTTGTTAGAATTTTCTAGCTGTATGAATAAGAGAACAGGATATGGAGAAAGACTGAAAGCTTTTCACGTAAATGATATCAGTCATACATGTATATACAAGTGTACTGTGGTAAAATGAGCAGACTGTAGTTCATAGTGTGATTTTTTTTTTCACTCAATACCACTAGAAATAGATTTACTAAAATAATATGTGAACAGGTACAGTGAGACTAAGTCTCTGCTGTTCAGAAAGACTATACAAGAAATACAGGGAAGAACAGGATTTTTATCCTTGTTTTTAAGCAGGCTTACCTCCTTCTAGCCTTATAGGCAAGAATATGATATTTTTGAAAGTTTTGAGAATCTTCAGTACTCTGGAAGGCCTGGCTTCTTGTTGAGTGATTTGCACATTATACAGTCTGAGTTATAAAAAGTGAGTACTGCTGTTTGGGCCTGCTGTAACTGTGAAGGAAGAAAGGTACAGTACAGACAGACCCAAGTAAAGTTCTGTCTAATTTAGGACTTTTCATGTATCATTAACGAGCATCAGGATTGTCTACTGTAAACGCTCTCACAAGCTGCTACTAAGAATAACCTATATAAATGTCACTGGTGTTATTTCCAGATTTACAATGATTTATCTCATTTCAGAATATTTTCTGATCCCAAAAATTGATGTGTTTGCCTGAGGGAAACTATTTTCATTAAATATGGAATGATAAAGCTGGTGATTCTTAGGAAGGGCAAAAGGGAGAACATCAACATAAAATCAGTGAGCTTCAGAAAGATAAATTTCAGTAAAGCAGAAACAGTAGATAAGCTCTCACATGGAGATAAACCAGAAGAGGAAAAAGGGAGTTACAGAAAATATTATTTTAAGAAAATAATACTAGTAAGTCCAAACTGTCTTAGCAGTCAAGCTGTTCAACAGCCCAAGTGCAGAGCTATAACAAGCTTATTTGGTTCACATTATGGTATTTATACAAGCATTCCAGTTGCTTATTTTATTCTCATCTACATCTGTGATGCCTTCCTTATTAACTTGGTTTTACCATCAATATGCACTCAAGTTCTAGAACTTATGTATGTCATGTATTGTCTTCAGGCAGCTTTAAATATTATGTACGAGTATTCTTCCCTGATGGTCCTTACTTTGACTCTTCTGGTTTTTCCTATTAGAGGCCAGTACAGAAAATCAGGTCTGACTTATTAGCCTATGGTTAGGTAATTAGTTTAATCACACTGAGAACACTGTGATTTCCATCATTGAGCTGAAAGTGATTTGCTGCATATGAAACACAGTAATATTCTCATGCCTTGTTATCAATTACATTACATGTGATACAGGTGATAATATTCATGTTTTGATCTACCCAGCTCTCAGCTGGATTTGTCGTCAGCAAAATGTGCCAGTCAAGTTGGGTCAGTCTGCCTTCCTTCTGTAGTCTCATGGATGGAGGAGAAAGAGTTAACTTTATCGTGTATTTGCAATATCTAATCAAAAAGCCAGAGAAACATGCCAAGCTGCAGCTCTGGTAGTGAGTGAAAAACTGGCTGGAAAATCATACCCAGAGAGCAATTACCACTGAAAAGAGGAAAATTTTTTTTTGAGCGGGATTTCACAAAGGTCTGTCCTAGGTTAGAAGCTATCTGTTGTTTTCATTAAATAACTTGGATGAAAAAGAATACACTGACAATTTGAAAATTATATAAACTGTTGCAAGAGGCAGTGGGAGGACAGGATTAGAAATCAAAGAGATTTTGACTATTTGGAGAAAAAAGTGGAAAAACTAGGCTACAGTTCAATAAAGATAGTATTCTAAGATGTAATAATCAAGTGCACAGATACAGGCTGGGCATTGTTGGCTAGACAGCAGATATTTAGAAAAAGATCTGGGCTTTGCAGTACTCCACAAATCAGTGATATTTTCAAATAAAGTTAACAGTCTTTCTGAACTGAATAAAGAAGATACATAAAATGATTCTTCCTGGTATGTGCTCCATCTGCTTTATCTAGATTGTGTCCAAATAAAAAGAAGCATTTCAAGGAGGTTAAGGACCTACAGGAGAAAGATTAGAAAATGAGAAGGCGATGCAGATAAACAGAACCATATCTAGAAATCATGACCAATGAGGAAAGATGGAAAACACTGATGTTATTTAAAATAGAAAGGACAAAGAGACAATACATAATAGTCTATAGGTGCTTTAAAAAAGAAAGGAATACTATGTTCCCCTGACCACTGGAGCTATGACTAGAGGTGACACTGTTTAGGTCTGACACTTTAAATTGAAAACAGTTTGTTACCTCTCTGCATCTTATTTTTCATTTTCATGTTAATTACAAGCTGTGTATTCATTGATTAATAACCTCTAGAAAAAGACAAGCGTTTGACAGAAATGAGATGAGTATGTTGATCCTACCTTTGGGAGTGGCACACTGTTGAGATGACCCCTTGAGTGCCTTTCTAATCCTGTTATTTAGAGACTGTGTGAAAATTTCAACTTTTTAAAACATAGACACCTTTAGATGCAGATTTCATGAAATTTATTGTCTGTCATGGGTTGTTTATAAATTATGAAAGTCAGGGAATAACTTTGTGATTGTTTTGACTTTAATGAATTATAGAATGAAAAGAGTAAAATTTGTCTGTGAATAGGAAGTTCAGTTTGATTGTCTTCTCATAACATGGCAAATTTGGACCAGCTGGAGAAACGCAGCTCTAAGTTCGTGGTTTTGCAGGTAGAATCATTTCCTACCTTAGGTCCCAGCTGTAGATTGAGTGGCAGCCCTTGTCTCGGCAAGGATGTTGTGAGCATGATGATGTAAAATATGATGTGGTGCATTAATGTACTGCATTAATGAGAATGATGTGTTAAGACAAGTTAATAACCTTTCATTTCCCCTGTGAGCCTTTACCATTCCTGTCTCCCAGAGATAGCAGATCTTATTCCTAATGTATGACCTGTGAAGCAAATACTGATGCTAAATTTGTATGTCATCTATCACGTTTGTTTTTTTCAAGGGAAAAAAAAAGAATAAAAGCTAAACAAGCATATATTCTCCATGCTTAGGTCAGGAATCTTTACATAAATGATTTTGTTTCCCCTTCATTAGCAAAAAATGTATGAATCTTTTTTTTTAAAATAAGCTGAGTCCAGATGTTTTGTGGACTGGTACCTTCTGTGCGCCTCTGAAAAGCCTTGCTTACTTCACAGATAGTTTGCTTAAGTGTATTCCACCTGCATGAACATTAAAAATCCTCTTATTTATTTATTTATCAGTAATTTCTCAAATGCGCTGTATGCTGTTTGCATGGTCTCTCCAACTTTCCCCTGTGGATAAATATTGTTGTCTGAGAACTGAAGATTCACAGCACCTGATGGGTGAAATCTGATCCTTGCAAAATTCATGAATAAGGATCACATTCCCTGACTCTGGTTGTCCAGAAATTAAAATTGTGTAAAAAAAAGCTTGTTGTCTGAGTTCCCTCTATACTCCATGGAGAGATATACCTGCAAAAGGTGTCACCCAAAGATGGGTGTCTAGGGTAGGTGACACTCAATAAGGAGATGCAGTAGAGAGTTCTTCTCTACAGAGAAGGCCTAAATGACTCTCAGACTACACAATTAGTTGTTAACTGACCTGAGGGAGATGTGATGAGTCGTAAACCATTTTAAGATCAGTTGGGGTGCTGGTAACAGAAATGCTGCTGTTGCCCACTCCCTGACTATGCTTTTCATATCTGTGGAGAATCCAAGCCTGGACTTTGCAACTAGCAGAGATTTTCATTGTCTGCTGTTTCCTTGAATTTCTCAGAAAGGAAATGGCTAGCAGGAAGAAGATACACAAAATGGGGCTTTCTGCTCTCACTGCTGAGGTTAAGGCTGGGGGAAAGGAATCAACTCTATTCGGTATCAGGAATGAGTCTGGTTATGCAAGGGCACTTCAGTTCAATTCCTTGCTTACACAGAAGGGCCAGTCTAGTTTGTGTCTTATGCAGAGGTACAAACCATCAACACCTCTGTTTTAAGCACAGCCCCACGCTACATCTTTATTTCAGTAGATGATACTAAAGGCAAAATTTAGCCCACTGACCATGTAGTAAACTAAGTTCTAATTGAGATAAGACATCTTTAGAAATTATTAAAGTATTATGAAAATAACTTTATACAAATAATATTGTCTTGGCTCTATAAATGTTCCAACAGGCTTCTTGGGGTGGCTCGGCCTTGATATCAAAGAAGCATTGCAGACTTCTGCATGGTATCCACAGGTAAGTCAGTTTAGTTCATGGTCTCACTTACCAGGGATTGAGATGGAAGTTGTGTGGCCTGTTGACTTCCATACATTGAAATTACTTAGTTGCAGAGATTTCTGAACCTGTGGTGGGAGTGGGGGGATGGGAAATCTGATTTGTCTGCTTGGATTTTTTGGCCATTTTTGATTCTTTAGTACCCATGATTATAGGTGCAATTTAAAATTTTCACAGGGCTGATTCTGTTGCCTGGAATCCCCATAAAATGTTGTTGGCAGGAATCCAGTGCTGTGCTCTTCTGGTGAAAGACAACTCTGTAAGTCCTCCTGTCCTTATTTTTTTTTTTTTTTTTATGTTGCAGTAGGCTGTCACTGCTGTTACATGGAAGTGGAAATAATTAGAAAGCAGCTGCAAGTAATTTTTACTGTACCACAGTGCAAAGGCTAAATTATATTATTTTGAATTTTACCACTAAATTCATTTTAATAAAGGGTGAATCAGAGAGCAGGGTGAAAGCAATCCAGGTGACTGTACTCACAAGTGGTCAAATTTTGCAGCTGGTGCCTTAGCTAGTTACCTTCTGTACATGATTTACATTCAGAATTGAGTGTTTTGTTGCCAGGGCCTGCAACACTTAAACACAGAGCTCACCGAAGTCCTCAGAATAGCTGTCATCCATCGGGACTGCAGCAGTACTGCGTCTCTGTTTAAAGTAGGCAGAGCTTGTCTTCACATCCACTTATACAGGTGCACCAAAGTGGGAGAGGGATAGGAGGCAGAGCACATGCAGGAAAAGGTGCTGAGCCTTCTTTGCTCATTCTAGTGGTTCTTCCTCATCACTGGGGTGATTTAGACTTTCCAAAAGCCATGACTAATTTAAAGGCCTAGCAAGTGAACAACAGAGCTTTGATCTCAAGATGAGTCTGCAATATAGGAAAAATCCCTGCTTTTATCTTTGTGGAATTCTTTTAATAAAGAAACCAGTAAGAGGTCAATTATTTCAAGCTCCGTTTCAAACTCAGAACTGCTAAAACCTATGCCCCTTTTCCACCATCAGGGTTGAGTTTCACCTTAAATAGGTTATAGATGACTGAACATCCTGAAGACATGGAGCCCTGGAGGTTTGCATCACTGTTCTGTGGCCGTGGTTTGTAGATTACTTTTATAAATCTCTGTCAAAACTACTGATATTTTCTATTCAACTGCTAGGTTGGCTATCCATGTAATTTATTACTAACTTCTAGTAGCAAGAACTGATGAGGACCAAAGACCATAGTTGCTAATTGGCACTCTCTTGGAGCTGATTGCCCTAAGTCAGAGGTGAGACATGGCAGGACAGCAAGGAGAAGTGTACCTCCTCATTTCCTTAGACTAGAGTCTGTAGGATTAAAGAGGATTAGACCTCGAGATTACCGTCCATCACTTTATCTTTATTCCAGGATGAAAACCAAACAGAATGAAGTTATTGACTAAGATTAATATAGTGTCTTAATTGCAGGTTTGGGAAGATTTCATTGCTGTATTTTTAACTAATTAGCCTCAGTACGTAGATATAGCCCCAGGTAATTGGACTGCATAGCAGAAATTTCTCAGGAAGGAAGAAAGAAGAAAGAAATGAAGAGATTTGAAATGTTCTACCTGCTCGAGCATTTAGAGTCACTTTATGAACACTGGTCAAACTTCAGGGCTCTAACAGCCTTGTATGCTCCTTCTGTGCAGTGTAATGTCTCTTAGAGCACTCCTATTCCGCTTCTAAACCACAGCTGGGCAATGTTGTATTGGAAATATTTGTAAAGATGAATCCTAGGGCATTGAAGGGTGAAAACACAAGTATCACTGATCATAGATCCTGTTGTATAGCAAGACATGTTCTGGAAAGTAGATTTCTCTGCATTGGGTAGAAAGGGCATTTAACTCTGTGTTTAATTCCTGGAAAATTGGCACTTACTCAGTTTGTGAATGTGCCAGTGCAGTCTTTATATGCAAAGAGACACACATTTGAGTACTTTCTTATCAACTGGCTGGAATATAATTCCATAAGAAAAAAAGATCAAATGCATATTTAAGACACTTTGACAGAAAAGCATTGCTCCGCTTTTATCCTCTCCGTACCAGAATAGGCAGCTGAATCCAGTTTTTCCATTAAAAATGCTATTTTCACACCAGTAAGAGAAGGAAAGAGCCTGTGTATCATTTTCTCACTTGAGAGCTTGTTTCTCTGCTCTTAAAGTACATAAATACCTATGGCTGCAGATGAAGCGTACATTTACATATGAACATAATCCCTTTGCACTGTGGTTAGGATGCCACAGTGGGAGCTGGAAGAGTTTGGCACACATTGCTCTGCCAGTGAATGTTCAACAAACCTCAGGTAGTTACTGAAATGCTGAATCCTATAAGAAATCAAAGGAACAAAATATTAATCATGAATGTTAAGCTGTGTTTATGATTCAGGCCCTATCTCCCTTTGAAAGTCTGATTAAGGAAGTTTTGTTACTCTGTCTTCCCATTTGCTTTGAGGTCCATTTTGAAACTCTGGAATACCTCAGAATTAGGCTTAGTTGATTGTAAGTAAGCAAATTAATCCCCTTCAGTTTTTCTTTCTTTCTTTTTTTTCTTTCTGTATGAAAAGGTACCCTTTAGAAGATGTCATCACATTTCAGTTGTGGTGGTAACACTGTAATTTCCCATTAGCAAAAGTTAGAGTGACTACTTTGGTTTCGTTTGCGTTTTTTTTCCACTTAACCCCGATATGGTTTAGCATTATTAATAGACTTAATTAACTGCAGTGAAATGCTGATAAAAGAGTATCTTCCAGCCTTAGTGAAACAAAACTGGAATATTTCCAAAGAAGGTAGAAATAGAAAAGAGAGATATGTGTTTGACTTGATTAGATGGGAGAAGCATTTTCACCAAAGGAAAGAGGGATTGGTTAATTCTCTGTAAAAGCTCAGATCAATGACAGTAGTTCTTCATTACTTAAAGGACTCAAGAGGTGCACAGTTATTCCTTTTTCACTGCCATGACCTGAATAACTTTCATCACTTTAATGAGATAGTCTTACTCAGAAAACAGTTGTATTGCTGAGGCTTGAATTGCAGTGACTGCTTAAACACAAAGCTAGATGGAACAATAATCTCAAAACATTAGTGAAGTCCGTTTTGGTCTCATATGTTCTTAAAATGCTGTGAATCAGTCTTGTGTTGTTCATATACCCTTAAAACCACAGAGCTACTAGAATTTGTCCTTGCTGTAATCCATATCAGTGTACATATTATCACCATATATAGAGAACTACTGTTTACCATCACTGCCAGTGACTCATTAGAGTGAAGCACTAGGTTAGGTAATTAGGAATCAGTTCTAAGCAATGAGCAGAATTTTCACATATTAGTTAAGAATAAAGTCTCAGTGTAGCTAATTACATCTCAGTTTAGCAAAAATATAATCAGTTAAGGTGATGGTAGCCATCTACAGTGTAATCTCTCCCTCATCATTAGCAATATCACAGAGATATCTACCTCCCTGATTCCTTTCCAGGACGCCTGTAGGAAATACCCAATTCTCATTGCTTTTCACTTGGGGTCAGTACAACTGAGACCTCTTTTCACTTCTTGAAGTGAATTCCTAGAATGGCCTTTCACACTGCACTGCTTTTGAGAATTTTCAAGTATGATGTTCATATTGCTTCAGATAAGGCAAACCAGGGAGATGTTTGTCTTGGGGAAAAAAGATATTTTGTTAATGAAATTGAAATTCACTTTTAACTAGCCATGGAAATGGAAAGAGATCAGAAGACTTGTTATAGGTAGCTCTATTCAATGAGAAAAATATGTTGAATTATGAATCTGGAGCTCTAGGTTTCAGTATCAATAATTATTCATTAATTTCCCATTAATTAGAACACACAGCAACTATCCGTAGACTTCATCAAAATCAAAGGCTCTTTGAGACTTCACAGTACACTGGGGCCTCCATGAAAATAGTATTTCCATTATCTGAACTTTAGTAACCTGATTATAAGTCTCTGTAAAAAAGGTAGAAATATGAAAGATGCTGAAGAAATATACTCAAAACTTGTCACATGGGGCACTCGTAATGAAATTTTTGCGGTTCTTCTAAACAGATGGAGCAGCTCAATTACTGCGTGGAAAAGTCTTGGGGTCTTCTTGGGACTGAGAGCACTGAGTTAGAAAACATATTTAAATCATATTTCTTTCCCATTTTTTTTTCTTTTTTTTTTTCCCTCTTCTGCTTTTCCATCATCTAACTAGGAAAATTGAGATGACCTTTTATGTCTTCATTTTTGAATCTATTGATTTTGAGACAGCAGCAATCAAAGAGTAACTGCTTTCTTAAACATAACATTTCTTTTGGATTTTTTTTTTTCTTTTCTGCTGTCCTCCCTGCCCAAACTCTGTTCTGCAATGTTCCCTTTCCTTTCCCTTCTCTTTCTCCTCTACTTTTCTTCTGTAATATTTCTTTCTTTCTCATGAAGAATGATTTTCGTTTCTTTTTCTGTCTGCTCTAGTAACATGAGTGAGGATGTCACTGTAATTGCCTCTGTAGATTGATAGTAGGCAACAGGATTTCTTGAGCATGTTGCATTATTAGTAAGATAAGCAGATGGAAAAGGATCATCAAGCCAGCATGTCTTGTCAGCTTCGGATGCACCAGGAGAGTAGGACAGTACCTGCCCTTTTTTTTTTAATGAAATGTATTTTTTTTTTAATGAAATATATTCCCATGAATTGAAGTTCACTCAGGGCCATTGAGCTATTTGTTCTTGTTGTGTTGTCACTCTAGAATTTAAACTATTAAACTCTGCATCTGTACTGTGATCTTAAGTGAACTTCTCAGTCTTTCTATAATATTACCAACTGAGTTTAGGTTTCTTGTGACAAACAACAGTTATTATTTCTCAGACAACAGGCGTGAGGGGAACTAATATTCTGTGATGTCCTCTGTTGTGTAGCTGTGTTGCATTCTAATAAGACAGAAGATAGTCCCACATTGATCAACCCTGCTATACACTCGCGACAGAAACACTATGCAAAAATTTAAGTCATCAAGAGACAAAGAAATTAACTTAAATTTGTGGATAGATGATGCTGCCTTTTTGTTTGTTTGTTCATAGGTGTTTTTTGTTAGTTTGTTTTTTTGTTTTTTTGTTTTTTTTTTAAGACCATGTCTAGTAAACTTGTTTCTTCCCTGGAAAATTAAAATATGTAGATTTAAATGAAGAGAGCACAATGGCTTCACAGAATGACTCCTGTTCCTTGTTAGGCACTGCTAGCCAGAGAACACAAAGCTGTAAAAAACCTGTAAAGTATGGATGCTTCAATTTTTGACTGTTCTTTGGTTTCTAATGTCCTTTTTCTGCCTTTCTTTTTCTGAGAAAGTTGGAAAGTTGGTGGGAGAATCTTACAAAACACTGCACCCAGCACTGGCTTTCCAGCTATGGCTACCCTGTGCTGCAGCTGCACATCATCACTGATGATTGCAAAGGGAGAGCAGATGCTGGCTCTTTTTTTCCCCAAGCTGTCACAGAAACTGTCTTTTCACAAGGCTGAATGTGCTGGACCTGTGACTAAAGAGTTCAGACTGAATTCACTGTACTTTTAGCAAATCAGCAATATTGCAATGGGATTGTCAAACCCTTACAGAAGCTGTGGAGGAACCTTTGGTGGCATTCTCCTTTTGTGCTCTTACAGATAGGTGCGTAGGTGGGTTTTTTTGTTTGCATTGCTTTTAGTATTGATGCAGAGAATTGAAAAGTCTAGGAGAGAGGCAGAGTTATTCTGTGTATGCCAGTGGGTTAATTATCTTTTGGGGGTTTTTGGTCTTGACCTTTTTTCTCTATTTTATTGGCAGTCCCAAAGTTATCAGTAGTGTATTGTAATGTATAATACCTCAGTTGCGGGAATGTGACACTTTGATTAAGAATGATGTCAGACACTGTCTGCCATTTCAAACTCAGACTTGCAGCAGATGCAGAGAAAAGAATGAAATGTGAAATACTTTTTCTGTTGGTTCAAATTGAAGAGTGATGTTGAACTGGAAAATGAATTGTGGTCTTCTGTTTAGCAACCTCTGTCTTGCTGTCCACTTCTGTTCCTTGTCTGTTCTGCACAGAACACTTTTGGTTCAGCTGTCACTTAAATACGCTTCCAGATCTGAATCAGGTGCTGTAGCCATGCTTTTAAACTCATCTGAATTTCTATTCTAGTATTATAGGTTATGGTTTATTTTTCTTATCCATTTCACTGACAAATCTACAACCTTTTCTTTCTTTTGGGTCCCTTGTAGGGCCACCCTCATCTTTGATTTTGTAACCTGTTTTCTGACAGTCTCTCTATCTCACAGTATTACAGAATGTATTTTGGTGTTTCATTCTTCACCCAATGGCCAGTCCTATGCCACTTCTCTTCCTCTGTACCTTTAAACCTATAACAGCCTCTGTTCTTTCTGTTTCACCACCTTGTTCTTTGCTGGAGCTTGCCACGTTACTCATTAATCTTTGTTTTCTGCTACTCATTTCTGCCCAGGCAGCCTCTCAGAAGATGGAGGCTGGAGATTGCAGAATAAAAATAATTTTATTAACAAACCATGGTTAGGGTATGTGAAGGTACTTTTCTCAGGTTTATTTTCAAATGTTAAATTTGTCTGAACTGTGAAATGAGACTAAAATTGGTGTTGTACTAATCTCCTTGTGATGATTCCGCTCAAACAGTCAGATAGCCTTTGCTAAATCTGCAGTGATTATTTGCTGGTAAGGGCTAAACATCTATTTTTGGGGGCTAAAATCTTCCTTGTAACTAATCAAAGAAGGAATAGATTGAGCCATTTGTGAACACATAGGGAGTTCCTCAGGGGCTGTCCTTCCATCTAAAGACTGGAGCAGTGGAAGTAGGTGTCTACTTCTTCTCCCTCTTTCCCATCCATATATGTCTTTGGGCAACTCTTCCTGTGATACAAACTGCCATGGTTTCTTGAGATTCTGAGTCAAAATTTCTCTTCATCCTGCCACTCTTCAGTGACATTATGAAGAAAATAATAATAATAAAAAGGTTTGCTTGTTGTCAGTGCTGACTTCACTGGGTTTAAATTCATCCAGGATTCTTAAACTACACCATAAACTTTGGAGAGTATCCTGCACATCCAAATCTGTTTTAATAAGCAGTTGGTACAGACGGGAAAAAATAGGCTTTGGCTTGTGAAGAGGTTTGATCAGGTAATCAGTAAATCTAAGTCTCTGTTGTGTTTCTAATAGGGCCTTCTGAAGAAGTGTTACTCTGCTGAGGCTGCATACCTGTTCCAGCAGGACAAGTTCTATGATGTCAGCTATGACACTGGAGACAAGTCCATTCAGTGCAGCAGACGACCGGATGCATTCAAATTCTGGCTGATGTGGAAAGCATTGGGAACAACAGGCCTGGAGGAGAGAGTAAACAGGGCACTGGCTTTGGCAAGGTACCACCTCTCAGTTTTGAATACATCTATTCTTGTCTAATTGGCTGAAATGTTGACACTGCTGATACTCCGTATCCCAGAACAGACCACCCTGTTACTTTTTCCCCCTCTCCTTTTGTTTGTGTATAATAGGAGGAACTAATAAGAATAATAATTAGTGTTATTGCATTTGCTATAATATTCAGTAGTAATTATTGCTTTTAGCAATAGGCATAGGTGTTGGTAAACTGTGTTGTCAAACATTTGTATTATCTGAACCAGACACAGGATAAACTTACTAATACACCTTCTTCTAACTCAGCTATGTGTTCTGGTGTCAATGTAAAAGCAGCTTCATGTGCCAGGATCTTAGCTGTGTCTAGCAGTAAGTGAATTAGCCATTCTCCTGTCACTTCATTCCTCAAGAACAAGGAAATGCAGAAAGCTGATGATGCAGGGAAATTCATATGAGAACACTGTTAATTTTAGGACCCCCTATGAAGGGATATTGTTCTGACATGCTTGTTTTTTCTCCACAAGTTTGTTGAAGTTCTTAATGCTTACAGTATGTTCTGTTAGGGACAGAAACGCCTTTTTCTTGTGATCTTTCCCACACATGTCCTCTTCAATTTCACTAAGTTTTTGGTCTTGCAGAGATGAGTTTCTTGCAGAGATGAGATGAGAGAAGTGAATTCAGCAGAGTGATTGCTAGAAGGTGTTTCTAAAGTGGTGATGATATCTTGCTTTCTGGGAAGAAGCTTCCATACACAGCTGGTTTTCTCTTCTTGTGGAAGAAATGATTTTGAAATAAGTTAGATAACGTCCCATTAAAAAGAATTAACTTTAGGTATCATGTTGGTTCAGAATTTATACAAGATAAGCCACAATGAAAATTTCACCAGACTAGCAACACATTGCTAAAAGTCAAATAATTGATATTGACATTTTATTTTTTTATATGAATTAGCAAGACAAAAAGAACTGAATGTTTACTTCAATAAAAATTAAAGGAATAGTCTCGCTGTAATGAATTTACTTAAATAAAAGGTAAAAATACCCCTGACCCAAATCCCAAGTAGATTTAAAAGGAACTGAAAGAAAGAAGCAAAACCAGAAAAGCTCAAATGAGCTGTGACCTTTATTTTATTTTTTTTAAAGCCACACATTTTTTGGATGGTTATATGTTTTTTAATACCTTCTAGTTAAATTGCACCTTGTTTTTGTTCTGAAGCATTGTACTGTTCTTTGTCCATACAGAGTAAGCAATTAATTCCATTATCAGTAGGAGAATTAGGCCTTATCAAGGTCATTGGCCAAGACTGTTTGACTGACTGTGTAGTGACTGATGACCTTTATGGGATCAATATTTCTGTTTAATGTTAGGATCCAGTTGGTAGCACTTCTAAGGAGTGACTGGCTTGTCTCTTCTCTTTCTTGATTGTTTAATTTTTTTTCCATAATGAAGAAATTTAATTTTTAAACTTTCTGGAACTAGTCTACTGACTATAGAATTTAAGAGCAATATTGCTATTTGGTTTGTTTTTTTGTTATTTTTTGTTCCTTTTTTTTTTTTTTTTTTTTTTTTCCCTGTAGCCAAGATGACCTACAAACGTTTTAAGGTAATTGCAGGCATATATTTCTGGTACATCAAACTTTGCTTATTGGCTATTCCAGTAATATCTTTTTGTTCTGGAGTTGTATCACACTTTCAGGGTATTAAATATCCCAGGACCATCGTGATGCTACCTATTTGGAAAGGCTTACTTTAACAACAGATAGAGTAGAGCATCCAGCTGATCGCTTCAGATTTTTTTCAGATTATTTTTTTCCTCCCAATTATTTTTAATGCAGGGATGTTGCTTTGTGAAGTACACTAAAAAAAAAAAGAAGTAAACTGCTTTTTGAATACAACTACTGTAAGAATCTCTGCATTTTATGCTTTGGCTTCTTTGCAGTTTTTCTGCGTTTCCTCTTCTGACACCCACTCTTAGTAGACATATGTCTACTTTCACTGCAGATCTCCACCCCTTATTTTCTGCAAGGCTTAATCATAGCAAATGCCACTTGTCTGTGTACTTCAGTCCTCGCTAAGACTCAAGCCTTTCTGACGCTCTACAACTGTGACATGATAATAACTTCACTGTCAGCTGCAGAAAGATGCACAGAGTAAATTGCTCCACTGCCATCAAATGATCCCGGCAAGATAAATCATAGGCAATGGATTTTCTAATGGCTGCCTTCTTAGGCTATTGGCAGTGTAGTTAAGAACATGATTAACAGTGTTGTGAACTTGACCGACATCAGATAGCCTGTGTCAGATGGTGGTATAAAGAAAACCAAACAACACTTGAGGTAGGAGGGAACGGTATCAAGCATTGTGAAATAGCTCTAACAATAATAGACCTCAAAAAAAAAAAAAAAAGCATGCATAGATTTCTCTTTGTGATTTATTAAAGAAAAAATAAATTGAGGGCCACTGTCCTATCAATAGCCAGCTGATGTTGCTGAATATTGGTTTTATGGCACAGACAAGTATCTTCTAATAAACAGGTCAGAAGCACCGAGCTTGTTTTACCCAAGACATTTACCCAACAGAAACAGTTTTCCACCAACATGCTCGCGTGATATCTACCCTTCTACTTGCCTTTCATCGTGCTTCGCTTTCAACCTAAGTGGTAGCCTGGGCATTAACAGCCGGATAACAAATAACTGCACAAAGTAGGGTCTAAATGGTCATGACAGAAACGACCCAGAACTTTGACTTGTTGCAGTGAGAGGGAGCATCTCAACAGCGCACACCACAACTCCTAGGGCTGCATGCTGTGGGAACTGGTGCTCCACCACAGCAATTGCTTCGCTGGGCTGTGTGCTGAAGTAATGAGTCACAGGCACAGCACTTGTTAATGACAAACAGTGTGACAGCTCCCTATGCACAGCTTTGAAAAATGTGTGCCATCTAGGGTATTGTTTATTGCTTCCCTAGCCAACCTGTTGCTGCAGCATGTCTGCCAAAGAGCAGGCGTTGCAGATACAACTGGGCTAGAGGTGTCCCTGTGGGGGCAAGTTTCAGGCACGTGGATATGACCAATGGGGGGTTATTTTGGCAATATTTTTCGTCCTCAAGTAGTGGATAAATGAATTACTAGTGATGACCTGTAATGCAGCTGCAGGCAGGAAAACGCCAAATAGTAAATACAAAGAACAGATTTGTGCAAAATCAGTAGTTTAACTGTGTCAGTTTTATTACTGTTAGACAGCAAAGTTTTCATGTGGAAGACCAAAATTCTGTTGACTTGGAAAAGCTATGTGAATTTGAGGTGAATTCTTTGGAGTTTTTCTTCGGAAGGCTTTGAGGGGAGGAGAATAAAGAGAGAAGTCCCAGCTGTGTCCTCTTTGCTTCAGAATTCCTGTGTGATTGTGCCATGGCAAAGTTGAGGTCATGTTTTTAAAAAAATTCTATAAATTGAAGCTGTTTGTATCCAAAGTTTTGATTAAAATGCGTCCCCCATTGAAGACTTCTGGGTTTTTTATGCTTGTCAGGAGAGACAGGAAAGAAATTCTCATCTATGTTAGCATAGGATGTCCAGGGATTATTGTGCATAAGCAGTGGCTCACTGAATGGAAATGTACACTGTTGTGTACAGTGTGGAACAAGGGCAGTATTGGGAAAATTGCCAAGCTTCAAGTGTGCTCAAACTTTTAAATTCTGGGCTAAACTAGGAGGGTAGTAGTAATGCAACAGGTATCAGAGTGACTATGAAATAACATTGCAACACAGCATCAGCCCTTGAGAACAAGAGATGGAAGGATTAATTTGTAAAGAGCAACATCAATGGAAATTTGCATGGGAAAAGTTCACAACCTGATGCAAATAGGATCAATTTGTGCTGTGTGGCTCCATTGAAAATCTGTGCCTGAGGACAGATTTCGGCTTCTCTTCAATGTTCCTTGGCTGGCTGTAGCCTTCATTTGTTTCCAGGAACTGATAGCTATTGCATTTTCACAGCAGGTAGAAATGAGGTTTAACTCTGTGGTTTCTTTAGTGTGGAAAAAAAAGAAAAATTAAAAAAAAAAAACCACAAAAAGAAAAACAAACAAAAAACCCCCCAAACAAACCAAAAACAAACCAAAAGACAAAACAAAACAGTTAAAGACCTTTTTTTGTTGTTTTCTGTTTGTATTGTTTTGTTCTATGCTTTAAACCCCTGCATTTTTAATTACAGATATCTAGTGGAGGAAATTAAAAAAAGAGAGGGATTTCAGCTTCTTTTGGAGGTAAGTGAAACAGGAACTGAACTGCTGTTGTTATTGGTGGGGAGTGTCTATTGTTTGATTTTTGTTCTCTTCAGTCAATTACCAATTTGTATTTGAAGTATATGATTTAGTAAGTGTATGTATCCACAGATATGACTGAACACACATAACATGCTCTGTATTCCCTGTTAGGATAGATGAAATACAAAACATAAAAAATATTTTACACTGCTCATACAATGTAAATTTTCTCTTTGACTTTGAAAACTGCTAATTGATTGAAGAATTTTAGGCCAGCAGCACATGATGAGGCTAGTAAGGTGGAAAGTCTGTTAAAAGCTGTCCATTTTTTGCTATTGTAGAATACCCAGATGTGAAAGCTGTTGAGAGCAGAGGCTGCTGTTTAGTTCCTGCAGGAATGGGACATCTGGATTAAAAGTGGGATTGAAGGGAGTGCTGTAGTATGGACAATAGCACTTCCTGAGAAGGAAGTTGAGCAAGGATTAAGAAAAAGTTTTCAGGAGTGCAGGAGCACAAGCAGTGAGAATTCAAAGAAAGAATGCTGTCAGGGACCTATGCCCAGTTCTGTGAGCCCTTTTCCTGAAAGTAAGTTGGGCTTCAGACAAAAAGCTTAGAAAGATTATCCTGTGATACACACAGTGAGGAAAAATCTGTAATGAGAATTGCTCTATGGCCTGGAAATGCCACTTGTGCTTGAGTCATCTTGAACTCTTTTGCAGTGCAAGTGCTTACCTGCTTGGATAAGAGCTGTGACAAGATAACTAGAAATACAGTGTGAAGTATGGCTGGGGATAGTTTTTTAGGATGAATGGTATTTTCAGAGGGGGATGATGTATTTGCTGTATGAAAGGAAACTGAGATAATCAAGAAGGCAATATAGGCAATGGCAATATGGTGATATATGCCATCTGTCTACTCCTGCCATCTGATTTTAAATAGTTTTAAAATAAACCCTGTAACAGCGAGCTAGTGCTTGTGCTTCTGAGGAAGGCACTGCCTTTTCAGTGTCTGTGTTATGTGTGTACTCAATGCATGCTCTTTGGGGAAAGAAATGGGAATTTGAGAGCTGAGCTTTATTCCGTTCAGTGGCAACACACGGCAGGTTTGCAGCTCTGTTCCTGCTGACAGTGATATTCTTCTTGATGATTAAATTGTATTTAATGCATTCTTTGAAGTGAAGCGGAAAATGATATGAGCAGCTCCCAGTGCCCTTTCATGAAAGAACATGTCTCAGCTGGTGGGCTCTCCTCGTTCAGGAGACTGCCTGGGATTATAATAGCAGCCACATTCACAGTGGGGTAAAGAGATGGTGTGACTCAGCTACGAAGCTCTCTTTTAACTTCTTTTTTTTTCTTTCAACTAATACCAATGAGGATGGCATGTGGGAGAGGAGAGGGGTGTGTGAGATCATAATCCATATTATAATTTCGATGCCAGCTGAATACTGTGGTGCAAATAGTGTAGGTCAAGATTGATGTAGTGGCTTTATGAGTTGTGTTGAATGGGATTAGAAGGCATATCTATTCCTCATACTATTGCTCTCTGTACACATAAAATAATAAAAATTGTTCCATATTAGCAGGAAATGTATAGAGATCCCAGACTAGTCTGCTGGGAATGTTTTCTCTATCATATATGACACAGAAATCTCATAAGCACAAAATGCCTTATTTTGTAGTGCATGGTGAAGAGATGCTTTTGTTGTGAGCCTTGCAGATAACTCTCTGCTGAGTTGAAAGGCAAAACTTCTCTAGAGGGAAACGGAAATGTGGAGCCTCAGCCTAAGACCTGCTTAGATATTGGACAAGATAAATTCCGCATATGGCACATACCCTGCAAAGGGTCCCGAGATTTTTATAAAATGTGGAAATAGAGAAAATCATTAACTCTAGCACTGTATAGTGTGCTCTGTGATATAAAAGGAGACTGGCATTGTTCAGTAGAAAAATGACTAGGTGTGCAAATGTTCAATGGTGACAAAAATTAAGCTTGTGTGTTTTGTGTAAAAGGCATCATGGGAAATTTCCATCAAAAAAGCCCAAAACACTAAAAAGAAAATGTATTCTTAAAGGTTGCTTCAAATTTGAGTTCTGTAAGTTACCCTTCTATGCCTCTTTTATGCTCTTCCAAACCAAAATTTTTTTTGTGAGCGAAACAGAGTTAAATGTGGATGTAGGAAGATGAAATTAAAACCCCAACAGGTTTCCTTTTTCTGGCAGCAGGAACAGAAATGGATGATATGAAAACTATTTCTAGTTTCAAAAAAGGGAAACAAAAGGTGATCTGGAGAAGGAAGTTCTAATGAGAAGGATATAAACTCAGAGGCTTCTCCTCCCATCCCCCCTCCCAAAAAAAAAAAAAAGCAGAACTCTTTGACAAGCTGTAATATGTATCCCTGTCCCATCTGTTGCATCTTATAAGCAATCATTTGTCCTCTTGTTTAGCCGGAGTATGCAAACATCTGCTTTTGGTACATTCCACCAAGCTTAAGAGAAATGGAGCATGGACCTGAGTTTTGGCAAAAGCTGCACCAGGTGAGTGTCATATGTTACCTGAGACTTAACTGATTTATCTGTGTGCCAGATAAGTATGTGAAATAGCCTTTGGCTTTGCTCACCTTTATAACCTATCAGTAGTAGAATGGGGATTTAATCCCTAAATAGGTGTTGGTAGGATTTAAGTTTTTTCTCCTTTTAGACAAAGCTAATTATTTTTTCTTAATGTAAGAGGTGTAGGCATTAACAAGTATTCAGCTCACTATCAAAGTGGTTAGCAGCTGGCAGAACTGAGAGAAGAGGAACAGCTTCTCTTGTCTAGACAGATTATTCATTACCTGTTTCATATACTTAGCGCTGTCCTTGGAACTTGGCTTGCATTATCTGTGATAATCTATGATAATGCAAGCGAGGAAGTGCTTAAGAATATATTTCTGATGTTAAACATAAATGACAACAGGAATACAATGGGAAAATACGATGGAAAAAACTTCACTAATGAGTGTTTTGGTAACTCTTTGCCATCCTGATAGGAAATCGTGAACATCTTGAAAAAAAGCAGCAGTAAAATTTTGATGTTACTAGTGGGGAACTCATTAGTTAAGACTTAATTAACAAACCACTAGACATTGTGGTATTATGTTTTACTGAATAAGCTATTCTGTGAGGAATTGAATTTAATTCATTGTTTTCTTATCTCTGGAAGAGCTTTGGTGTTCTGCATTTCATCTTTTCCTAGAATTTCCTAGAAATTTATACTAGAACACAGATGTGTATACCATATGCGTGCTTGCATATGGTATGCCTCCTATACATACAAGCTATACATACTATATATACATGCATGGTTCCTATAACATCTGCTCTCAGCAGCTTCCACTGGAATTGCTTTCAATTTGCGCTGGGGGCTGGTGTTTTTTAAGGGAGAGGTCTTCCTTAACCTCGTCTGTATTGTTTTGGAAAGTATACTTTTGTAGTACAAAGCCGTGCACACCTGCAGTGTGGATGCAAGGGCTTTGCATTTGCTATGCTCATGCTAAGAATGGGCAGGTTATGATCCTTTCATATGGGGCTTCCCTTCCTCTAGTTATGTATTAATCTGTGTGTGTATGTATACATACACACACACAAAGCTGGATAACCCATGGAGGAGTGTGGATTTGGAAAGGAGCAATGGGAAAGCATAGAAGAAATAATGCTGCAACAGTCACTGTTTGATTTATGTATGCTACAGAGGAGACCGAAGAGGGAAGGGATGAAGCACAACTAATGGCTTTGAGCATGGGTATTTGAGTAGCTTACTGAGTGTAACTTACTGGTTCTTTGCTCTGTTGCTCTGTGGTTCTTCCACTCAGGATAGGCAATAGATGCCTGGCTTTATTTTACATACTAATATAGATAGACTGATGCTGGAAATGCAGATTTCCTAGCCAGTGTTTTGTGGAAGAGAGCTTGGAGGGAAAGAAACTTGGGTGCAATGACTCTGAAGGACTGAACACTGCTGCAGATCTCAACCAGATCTTTTTGTGGGCAAGGTGACATTTTTTCGATTCTTTTATCTCCTCTGATGAAACACGGAGAAACTTCAAATCCTGAAACTTAACCTATTTCACTCTTCCCCACATAAGCCTAGAAAAAAAAATCTACCATGAAACAGACCAGAACTCCCTAGAAAAGCAGGGTGCTGAATGGCACAAATTTATCTCCCAGGGGAAACAACAAATGATGATTGTTAGTTGTGTTATTTTAGACACTGCTGGGAAGTAGTTTGACACTGCACAAGTGAGCCTGTTTCGCAACTAAAACATGTTATTTCACCCTCCTGATTCTCTACAGGGATAGGTCTGGGGTTTACCTTGCTTTTTGAATGTCGAGGGTCAGTTTGGGCCACAAGATATATCAATGAGCAGATGAGATGGCAGCACAGGGTCACAAAAAGTAAGACTGACTTGACTTTTCCAGCTAACATGAATTTGTTATAACATTGCTGATGCAAACAACATAGGCTTTATATTACATTAATCAATACAGATATATTGCTGGACAAGAGGGAACGCATCCTGATCAGCAAGGTGTAAATGATAAGAGGATTAATGCTGGAGAGGTTGTTACATGATGCCATTGATGGACAGATGGGGGTGTGACAGTTTCTTGGTTGCAAGCACTTCCTGAATATTCCCTTCATTTCGCTAAAATGAGCTATTCACAACTTGTCTTTTCACATCACATTTTAATCATTTCAAATTATGTCACAGTTATTCTGTTTATCCAGAAATCAATCTTCCTTTTTGTTGACCTGCATATCTGACAATAATTAAGGAAATATAAGTCTTAAAAATCCCTACAGCAAGTAATTGATTTCATTCAACTACTTGTTCAGCAATATTGTTCAGGATAACATGCTGTCTTCTAAGGTTAGTTATGAGTTTTAGTGCTGGTGGAAGTTGATAAGCAAATTGTTCTGATTTCAACTCATCAGCTTCATGAAGAATTTGCACAGTCCTATGCAAAATATCCCTGAAGGTTTTCTGCTGTACTGGCTCTTCTCCAGTTTCCATGCCTGCTTTATGTGGAAATGTATCAGATGTGTCAGGACTGGATCGTGGCGGATACCTAATTCTGATGTCAGTCTTCTTGTTGTCCTACATAAAAAGTGTAGGGGTTTTGTTATTGTGGTCTGTTTTTTTGTTTGTTTGTTTTGGTGGTGTTTTGTTTGTTTGGTTTGTTTTGTTTTTTCCTCGTGGGCTGTTTATGTTTAATTCTGTGACCTGGCCTTGAACTTTAGGTATAAAATTTTCACTCTTCAGGGTCTTCTACGTTCGAAACAAAAAGGTGGTAGGAAATAGGGGCCTGAAAGATTTGGAACAGCCACTAGCTGGTTATTTGACTTATCACCTGAACACTTTATGGAAAGCGAATTAACAAGGGAGTGGGAAATGTAGAGAACACCATAAATAGTACGTTACTCTGTTACCCAGTGAAACTGGGAATTCTGTGCACATCCACAGAACATCTGATACCACTTTGACCTTTTAGGATTACAGCAGGAGGTGACTGTTTAGTGAAACTAGTTATATAAACAGTGCAGCAAGGCTTTGGATGCAGTTCAGTGGTCCAAGGTAGTCCATGCTCTGAGCTTTTAGCAGTTCACTGAGGGCGCAGCAGATAACGCATAAACAATCTGAACGTGTAAGGTGTTTTTCAGTGCCGTTCCTCACAAGTGAGAAGGGATTTCTTCTTGCAGAAACTGTGCAAACGGGCCCTCTTTGGTAATTGAGGAGTTGCTGTTAGATTCAACTAGAAATATCTGTAAGTGGTGTTATTTTGTCATTGCAGTCTGGGGGCGGTTGCCCCTGACCTAGAACTGACACAGCTGACGGGATGAAGGAGCGATGGCTTTGCCAGTGCTGTATGCGCCCCCCAGTGGGAGTTTCGCTCCTCTTCCTCTGGTGACGCTGTAGGATTTGCTTTGTTTATTGCTAAGAATGGTCAGCGTGTCGCAGGGTCACGGTGAGAAGAGTGGAACTGGAAATTACAAGCCAGAAATTGAAGTGAGGGAAGAAGTAAAAAAATGCAAGCACATAGCATTCTGATTTGCATATTTCTTTCATGCCTATAAGTATCCATGCATATTCTTTCTTGTAATATTCTTCTCTTTAGAAAAGTCAGCTTTCTCACGTTATGCTGGAGTGTCTGCATATGATGTAGAATTAGCTGATTGTTAGTATTACTGCCTCTGGCACCACAGAGGGTGCTAGGACACAAGGAAGAGCTTGGAGGTGTACATCTGGGATTGTTCTATTGCCAGCCTGTTGCTAAACCAGCCAGCCAGCCACATCTTATGCGTTCTGGATCAGTTTGTAATCCTCAGTGGGTCTAGGAGACATAGAAGTAACCATCTTTAACAGATCCCTCCTCCTGCAGTAGCCTGGGCCCCAGGGTACAATACCTATACAATACCTATTGACCAAGGTTTGAATGGGAAGGAAAAACAAGACCTCCAGTTGGTTATTTTAATTATATTAGTTATATTAGTAAAGTTTGCCTGCTGTGTTTTGGAAGAATGAGAAGAAAAACTATAAAGAATCCTGGAGCATAACTGTAGGTACAGTACTACATATTGAATACTGCTCAGTAAAGAAGGTTACTTGTATTTTGCTAAGTACCATATTAGAAGACCTCAAGATCAGGGTTCAAAAGTGTCAGTAGGTTTCTAATAAGTCTTTTGTGATTTACTGAACTTTGCCTTGTCTTTAGTTCTAAAACACATATACTGGAATATCAGATTTCCAGTGGTTCAGTAAAACTTTTATATACAGTTGTTAATTTCAGTTACTTAAAATTCCAGCACCTCAGTCTTAGACTCTACTTGTGTGGTATGATTGGTGTTTTTTGTTTTCTTTTGTTTCCTTCCTGGCCTTTTGAGGATTTTTGCCCATGTAATACAAAATTTATTGGCTGTAATAGAAGGCTCAGGATACAATGTCATACTAAATCATTATATAGCTTGGAATGCCATTTTTGCCTCTCCTCCCTCCCCCTTAGTAAAAGGTAACCTTATTCTGGCCTTTCCCTCCCACTTAAGAGAATGCTACAGCTGTTTGTTATGTGAAGGTGTATTTGTAGAATAGCCTGTCATGCTGACTGGTGTTGTGATACATTTATATAATGAGAGGTTTCATATCAAAGCATAAATGTATGGAGGGTGAACAGGTGTTGCCTTGGCAACTTCTGAATCTTGCGGTCTTTGTGTTATAAATAAAAAACTAATCAAGGACCTGATTCAGTAGTATTTAGGCATTCAAAATACCTATTGATCAGGGTACAATGTTTGAATGGGAAGGAAAAATAAGACCTCCAATTGGTTATATTTGTAAAGTTTCCCACATTTTGGAAGAACAAGAGGAAAAACAACATAGATTATAACCATGATAGTAAATGCAGTGAGCCTAGGTTTATGCATAAGGAAGATCCCAAGTATATCACTGCAAGTGTATTTCCACATGGGATTTGTGTGCAGAATGTTCTTTGATTTGGTGGCATCCCTGTGTTCCTACACTTTGAGTTTTTCCTTACACTTGAACAAGAAAACAGTTAAACAAGATTTTTATGTGTGTGTTTGAAAAATAATGAGAGAGGCATGTTTCTGTGAACTTTTCTTACATGAGTGATTTTTATGGTACAGCAAGTAGCCTATTGCCTCTAGCATCTAGCTCTCTTTGACATGAGTTTCACTGGAGGGCCACATCACAGGAAAACCAGTGGTAAGATTTACACTGAAGTAAGATCTACAGAAGTAGATGGGAGTTAGATTGGCTAAATCATTGGCTGGCTAAATCATTGGCTTCTATGACAGGGTGACCCATTTAGTGGATGAGGGAAGGATTGTGGATGTTGTGTGCTGTATTGGGTCTGGCTGAGCTGGAGTTCATTTCCCCACAGCAGCCCTCACGGTGCTGTGCTTTGCATTGGTAGACAGAAAGTGTTGATAATACACCAGTGTTTTGCCTACTGCTGAGCAGAGCATCAGCACTGTGACATTCCTTCCTCAATCAAGGGCAAGATCCTGGGAGGGGACAGAAGTAGTGCAGCTGACCCAAACTGACCAAAGGGATATTCCATGCCATATGACGTCAGCTCAGATATAAGAGCTGAGGCAAGGAGCAGGAAGGCAGGCATTCCTTGTCGCCAATGGCTGCCTGCTGAGGAACTGTTACATGTGCTGAAGCCCTGCTTCTCAGAGGTGGCTGACCATGGCTGCTCATGGGAAGCAGAGAACAAACCGCTTTTGCATGTGCAAGCTTTTGCCTGGCTTCTGCTTTAATAAACTGCCTTATCCCAACCCATGGGTTGTTTTCCACCTTACTCTGTCCCCTGTCCGTCTGGGAAGGGGAGTGATACAGCAGCCGGGTGGGTACCTGGTGTCCAGCTGAGGTCAACCCACCACATCTGCCTAGACGTTGGTAGTGCCATCCCTTAATCTTTTAGTTTTCTTTTAAAGCACCCTACTGATCTGTTGTGGACTGCAAAAAACTAAAATCTGCAAGGGGAAGAGATTGCTTTGGCAGGTCTAAAAGAAAGACCCTCTAGAGGGGTGATTGTCATTTCATCATAACAGATGGGGACCTCCAAAGGGGTTGTTTGAAGAAATTTGGTTTGTCAGGGAAATCTTCTAGGTCAACAGAAGCTTCAGATTCATCCTATGTGACATGAGGCGGTTAACCAAGGAAGCTGCTTGGGGAATTGGCACAGTTTTTCTCTGTCTTTAACATGGAGAACAAGAAAGGGAGCTCCCAAATCATGATTTAGGCAACTTGAAGTCAGAAGTACCCTTGGAAAAGATGTCATTATTCGGAAGGGGAACCTAAGGGGTGCCAGGATCCTTGCTTGGCTGTGATTTATAAATACAAGTAAAAAGAACCTTACATTAAATCCTCAGCATGCTCTGTGCTGTTTTAGACATCTGTTTCACAGGCTTCCAGAGAGAAGAGCTGCAAGATCTCCTGATTCAATGGACCGAGCTGAGTTCTCAGTATTGTGCTCAAGAGGGGCAGAAAGGCAGCATTCTTGGTGAGGTGAGATAAGGAGGCCCAGTGGAGGCAGGGCTGCAGGCAAGGACGTTAGGGGAGAGAGGTACAACAAGCATTGAAGCCACAGAATGAGTAATACGATAATAACCAACCCTTATGTTGCAGTGTGACCATTCCTCAGCAGAAGGTGATGCTGAGAGACTTAAAAATTAAAATAAGCATTAATTTGTTAAAGTAACACCTTTTATTTTGCAGCTAATACTATATAATATACAGCAGCAGGTGAATAAAAATTTTGTAGTTCAGCTGCATATAAATGACTGTTATTGTTCAGAAGAGAAGTCTGAGCTTTGATAAATAAGAAGGAAGAGTACAGTGTAATGTAATAGCAGAGAGAAATTATAGTGGTGTTTCAGTACCTTGTTAATGAGGGATTTGCACACTTTCTCTTTTAGTATATGGCTTTTTCTGCAGTTCTATATATGCAGTTCATCAGGACAAAAGTGACTGTAGCTGTTAATTAAACAAGATATTTAACATGACTTTGTTTAAAAGGTATCCTCTATAGAACTGAGTTATAAAACCCCCAAAATAACATGCTTTTAAAAAAAATAATTCAGCATAGAATACTTTGATTTCTGACTGCATATCTGCACATAACTGCAATTTATGTCTTTTTCTCTGTTATTTATATTCTTGTATGAATTCTGAAGTAGTAGTGGTAGACTAAGGGGCCAAATTGACTGATCTTCATCAGGAGAAGTAGGAATCAATGCATTTTACCTTGGCAGTGTCCGTTTCACCTTAACACTAGACCAGGTATTAGGAACACTTGCATATATATTTTACATTGGTGAAGTTGTACATCTGCTTAACTTTCAGCCACATATACCAGTGCGTGAGACTGACCTGATTTCACATTGCTCTTTCAATGGATGACTGGCATATCAGATATATTTGTGGGGCTAGAATGGAGCTATATTTGTATAACCATACTGTAACCTACAGTAGATCGAATGAGATAAAACAAAGGTGTGAACGGCTTCCAGTCCGTGCTTTCTATAATAGTCTTGAGTGTTATTTCAGGAATTTGTGATATGGCAGTTTTAGATACTCTGTTCTAGCTCTCTACTTAGTCCCGTATCCAGACTGACTTTTTAGGGATGTGTAGTACCACTTGGATCCACTTAAAACCAGTCCTATTCATGTAGAAATATTTATATATTTTAGATCAGTGGTACTGTTTCAACTGAGGCAAATAGGCAACAATCAACATCATTAAATTACCTTCCACTTAATTTTAACCATCCTTTGGATAGGTGGCTATTTCTATTCTACCCCCTCAGTCCCCTTCCAGACTTGGTGATATCTTGAAGTGATAACATCCCATCCAGCAATAATAACACATCTGGCAGCAAAACATCTGTGTATTAAAAGCACTGTTGCACAGCTGCTAAAACTACACCTCAGTTCTTGGGAACAAAGAGAAGCAGCCCCAATGACTTTAACACTGTACGGTTTACTAGATGAGAATACAGGGCAACTTTTGTCAGGGACTTAACATTGAGCTGTGCATGTTCAAGGCCCACTGGGGACTGAGGTCTATTGATCCCTAGTGTTCTGCCTACAGAAATGATCAAAGCTGTAGGGGAGGGAGCCTGCTGCAGCTTCGTATGTTGCATTCAAGCTGAACAAGGATTTCATCTTCCCCAAGCCACCTGCAGAGCAAGATTGCTCAGATCTCCAGAGATGAAGTAGGTTTCACACTAGTTGTTTCTTGCTTTAAATCCTTCTAAGGATAATGGAAGGTCCAATCTTTTCTCCATGTGGTAATACACATAATGGCATGAAATGAAGCTGGGGGCGATAGAGAAAGTGGAGAGAAATATTGTTAGGAAATAGAATCACAAGACATTCAAAGTAAAGGGTGGAACCTTCCAGGGAGATCAATGCATTTTCATCGCTGGGTGTAATGCTCTGTGAAGACACCTTATCTAGCTCAGGGACAAGGAGCTGTATGGCCACAGGTTAAGTATGGTACTTGATTCAGGTTAAAAATGATCTCACAAGGACTAGTTAGTTAACTAACATGACTGTTCTTTCAGGACGTAAGCAAACCACCCAAAATAGTGGAGTATATTTTCTGTAGGTGTACTCCCTTCTTACAGGAGAAGCATAGGTTCCATTTGTCCAACATCTTAAAATTTTTGCATGCTGCCTCACTATACCTGATGGTCATTCTACCTTTTAGTTCAGATATAGAAAACAACCAACCTGATTTCAAACCTTTGCATTGTTAGAAGCTTCACACATAATAAATCTTTCTATTTGTATACAGGAAGCTTCTAAAAAGTCTAACTGAAAGATCAGCTGAGGCTGTGGGGATTCAGTGGGATTCCATTCTCTGCTTTATTGCCATGGATTCCATTGACTAAAGGGTGCTTAAGCACTGCATAAATGCTTCTTGCTTGTCTGTGTGAACAAAGACAGTACTATTTAATTTGTATGGCTTTCAAACAGATACAGCCTGTTACTCAGAGCAGTGGAAACTTTGCGTCCCTGTTAAGTGTCTCTCAGTCTGTAGAAAGACTAAGAGAGTAAAACAACTCTATTTCTTTTCCAGAAAAGTGTATTTTTTTGAGGAATAAGTGGAAGTGGTGCAATTCTTACAAATTAAGCAGGCAGTTGGTAACATACCTCAGAACATTTTTCTCTGTGTTTGTGCAGAATTGAAAAATCTAATCTGAAAACTACATCAACTTTATGACATTTTTAAAGAGTAAATATTAAGCTATTTGCTGATTATAGGAAGACAAAGGGAATTTATAATGAATGTAAGAGTTTACTATCTCTCTCTCTTTTTTCTTTTTTTTTTTTTTTATTTTTTCCATTAAGAGCACTTCAACATCATCCTTTCATTTCCAAATAGCATAATAAAAATAAGCACTTCTTACTTGGAGTCATGTTGCCACATAGAATAGTATTGCATTTTTGTTCATTACTGCTGTAGAAGGGAAAGAAAAATCCATATTTTGTAATGCAACACTGTGAAACTTTTTAGAATTGTTCATATATGATATTTGAATATAAATGTGTGTGTGCCTATGCATACATATGTATATGAATATGTATTTACATATTGGGATCATAGAAAATTATTATTGAAAAGGGAGAGGATAGAATAATGCATAGTATTACTGAAGTAGCTACATTCTTAAAAAAAAACATGTTAACAGAATCAGAGAACACCTGAGTTTAGAAAGGAGCTCTGGAGGTCATCTTGTCCAAGCTCCCTCTCAAACAGGGACACCTAGAGTTGTTTGTCCAGGACCACGTCGAGGTGGCTTTTGAATATCTCCAAGGATGGACATTCCATAACCTTCCATGGCACCCTGTGCCAGTGTTGGATCACCCTCACAGTGGAAAAGTGTTTCCTGATGTTCAGAGGGAATTTCCAATATTTCAGGTTGTGCCCATTGGCTCTGGTCCTCTCACTGGGCACCACTGGATCTGTCTTCTCTGCACCCCTTCAGGTGCTTACATACATTCATAAGATCCCTACATGCCTTCTCTTCTCTAGACTGAACAGTCCCAGCTCTCAGCTCAGCCAAACCCACAACCCTACGAAAGCAAACGACCTTATTCCCCGAAAACATATGCTTTCCAAGAAATGGTAACCTCAAAATATATGATTTATTCTTTGACAAAAATACAGTGTGCATTCTTAACCCTACTTAGTCAAATATTTTCATTCTGAGCTACAGTAAATTACTATACTCTTGATATATTTTGTTGGTTTCAGCTACTGCATCCAGATTCCTTGCTATGTAGTACTTGTTTGCCCAAACAGCATGTATTTTCCTCTGCTTAAATAGGACTAATTACTCTTCCTTTGATTAATTTTGTAGCTAGAACATATTGACTAATATTGCAAATGGCCTTTTGTTGCCTGCCTGTGAAGAGGACTGCTTTTAATAAGAAAGCAGAATTTAAAGCTACTCAACATATTTAATTTAGTTCTGTTTGACCTTACAGACTGTGTTCTTATAAAGCAGCACCGTGCTCCTGCATATCTGTGCACCCCTTCATTCTGCTCTCTCAGTGCTGTATGCACATTAATAATCAATGATGGAAGAAAAAAAGTTCGAGTTACAGGTTGAGCTCCAAAACAGAGCTTTTCTGGAAGTATCATAGATCATGTTTAATAGCCTGTGGATCAAAATGAAACCCAGTATATATCACAGGGGAGCTCAATAATTGAAGCATTCTGGGAATGTCTAAGTGCTGGAGTCCTGAGGTCACTAGAAGCTTCATTCTTTGCTCAGTTTTTACCTGAAAAAAAAAGCCATCTCCTTCCCCTATCATCTTTTCTTCTTATAACAAATGGTAGTCATATTGTAATGCACTGACTTAAATTATTTTGTCTGACATCTGGGGAAACACTAAACTCCCTTTTCTACCCCTTCCACCTCCTAATTTTCTGTAAATGAGAAAACAGTCAGAGACATTAGCATTTCAGAGTATCTCCAGTACACTTGACTCACAGCTATCTCCCCTCTGTGCTGGGTGTCTGCAGAATGGTCCCACAGGGGCCCTGAACATGTTCTCTGGGTCTGTGAAGCTGATCTGCCTGCCAGCTCTGAATTTACTCCTTTCATATGAGAAGCCTCAGGGGCTCTCTGAAGGATCCAAACTGGTCTCCTGGTGAAGGGAAAGCAATAATTTTCAACCCTGGAGCTGCACAGGTGGTATTATGTGAGTAGGGGGAGACTGTATGGGTTTGTCTCAGAAAAGCAGCAGTCACAGAAGAGTTTTATGGACTTGCTGCTCTGTGGTTTGTACAGGGGATAATTTTTTTTCATATGTGAAGGTGGTGGAAGGAAGGTTGACTTTTGCAGCATCCTGACAGAAAAAGACTTGTAATGAAACTGTGGGAAGGCTGGCCAAATTGAGACCCTTGGACCTTTGAGTGAGTATCATGGGGCTCCTGTGCTGCACTGTGGCAGAACTGGACTGATGGGGCCATGCTGTTTGATTCGGAGCCCTCAGGGTTAGAGTAGCACGGCAGCCCTGCAGCCCAGATCAGTCCCATCTCACAGTGGTCGATGGTGCTCCTTCAGGACCATTGTGTTTTCACCATATTGTTTCAACTTGTGCTTGTAAGCTGTTCCTAGAGCTGCCTCCCTGCAGCTGCCCAAACTGTGGCTTCTTGTCCATGAGAGGATTTTGGTATGCAGTTCAGAGAGTCTGTTTTACAGCGGGAGTTTGAACTGAATGGGGTTGATGACGGAGGAATACAAATGAGGGAATAACAGTTGATTTTTAGGTGAGCATTTGCAGTGAACATTTTAGGGTGCACTAGGGATCAATGAGGGGACTGCCCAGCAGAGCCACTGGCTTGTTACATGATGGTTATATATATTCCTTAACCTTGCTAATAATTGGTATTTTAATGCTGAAGGGCACGTATAGGATAACAGTAATGCCTGCCCCTCCCATTGGTCCTTTGCATAGGATGAATCTCATTGAGAGTGAAAGGAAAGAGCAAAAATTATTCTTAGCAGTTGTTTAATTGTTAGTACGTGATTTTTCTTGCTTTTGCACATAGTTGAACTACAGTGTGTAACAGAAGTCACCACCCTCTTGGCACCTTTTGAGTGCTGCCTCTCCCTCTGCAAGGGTGTGGCAACAGGACCTTCTCTGAATGCTTTAAATATCTTATAAAGGTACTTGAACATCAGAAATTGCAGGTGGACTAAAGGACAATCTCATGAATGAATAATGAGTGGTAGTGTGGTCTGTTGGTAATGGCTTTTTAAATGAACACATTTCTACATACTACACAGTAAAGTTTCCTTCAGTTACAAATCTTTCTGGTGGCATCATGATGACTGTTCTGCCCTGCCACCTGGTACCTGCTGTGGCTTCTGAATGAATCAAGTGTCTTGTACCAGTCTGTTGGGTTTGGGATGTTTAATAAGTAACAGCAATGAATTGACTGTAGTGCATTGATAGTTATTAGAAGTTAAATAGCCCAGTGACTTTTTTTTTTTTGGTCATTTTATAGGGACTAGGACAGAAGGAAAATAAAATCTTTGAATTTAACCCTTAATTAATAGATGCTACAGCAAGAGTTACTATGTATTTCATAGAAAATAAGATATTTTTTCTGCCTTGTCATCCAGAAAACAGCAGCTGCTGAAAGTATAAGCCTTTATTTTACTGTCGTCTATCTGAAACATGAGTGACAATTTCAACATGGAGTTAGAGCCTATCTGGGGAAATATTTCATTGTATTTGTCATATCAGGCATAAGTGGGGAACTCCCATGTTGGGTGGAGTTGCAAAGGATGTGGTTAATTTGGCAAATGCAGCATTTCTAGAAAAGAATTACAAACATACCTTGGTTACAAATATTTGATCAAAGCATTTTTTAGTAGTTGCTTTAGGGTACAAATGATACATTTATGGCTTTACGCTTCTGCTTATGTTGGGCAGCTTATGCAGAATTTGTAAAGAGCAGTAGTTTATGGAAGAATCCTTACTTTGCTCCTGGTAGTCCAAAAGATACTTTTTTTTTTGTTTGTTTTTCCTGGCACTGAAATAAGAGTGCAAGTACTACACAGGAAAGCATGCACTCTGTTGAAGTGCAATGAAGCTGTTGTACTTTCCCTACTATTTCCCCTCTTTTTTTGCCCTTTCCCCCTGCATCCTCTAGCTCTTTGCGCATTCAGTGTTTGTGCTCTCACTCTCTGAACAGACCAGGTGTTCCAGGATAGATGTGACTGAACAGGGGATGCAGTTCCTCTCCCATTTCCCTTTTTTGGGCAAACCAGATGAGCCAGCTGTGGTCACTCCAGAGATCTGTGGGAAGGCATCAGCTGGCTTTACCTTTTTCCCTTGAAAGTACACTTAAACTGAATTGTGTCTGCCAGAAACAATTCTTTACTCATTCTTTAGCAACTTCAGGTTGCTGCATGTGACTTATGAAAATAAGTGAATAAACTAATTTAGATGTTTGCATATGGTGTGCAGCTAGCCATAAAACTGAAGCCTATGATCAAAAACAGCTTGAGGACAGAAGAAATTACCTGACCAGCTCTGTATTTTGGGGACTCTTCTCTGGGTAGCCCAGTGACTTTTGTATAACCATATCTTCTATAAAGGCACCTAATTTTGACTGGAAAACATAATGGAATGGCAAAACTACCATTTTCCTTGGCACCTTCTTTCAGTGGCTAACTAGCTGTCTGTAGAAAATGAGACTGCAAGGCAATATATTAAGGCAATATATTAATTCATAATACTTCATCATATAATCAACTGAGTTGGAAAAGACCTCTGAGATCATCATGTCCAACCCTTGATCCAACACAGCCGTGGTTAATAGACCATGGCACTAAGTGCCACATCCAGTCTCATCTTAAAAACCTCCAGGGATGGTGAATCCACCACCTCCCTGGG